>CM057005.1:108410444-108905444 GCA_029891345.1 Dryococelus australis
GATTCGGTTCTTGAGTTCTTGCAGGTACGTTATTGGCTCAAGTTCACATAGGCGTGTCTAATATACTGTGAGCCAATTGCACATATACTGGACCACCTGTTTTTTTCAAAAATATTTGCGCATGGGATAGATATCAACATTCTGCGTGTACACAGGCAGGCAGGTATCCTTTAGCTACTGGCCGGGTGTCTGTGTCAAGATAGGTTCTCTATTTGTCCGGGCCTATCAGAGTTAAGTTACTCCGGCACTGAACTTCCGTGATTGGCTGGCAGACACCTCAGACGCGTGAGAGTTCACATCATACCACCGCGAAATTGTTTCTCAACTAACGTGTATTCCAGTCAAGGCTGTTCGCTGTAAACTGACCTTCTGAAAAACCTGCATACGATCTACTTTTATGATTACATTGTATACTTCCGCAATGTGTACATTTTACCTTTCCATGGTCCTCATCACGTTATTAGTGCGTCAGTCACGTGGAACTGCAAAATAATTATAAATACAAATTTTTATCGGTTCGTTAATTCTTACACTTTAATGCATAAAAATGAAATAACTTCTGTCTTTGCAAATGTTTACCTAACACTATTATTTGACCGCTAAGCCATGGAACTATTTTTCCTCCCACGTTACCAACTTTACTGGCCGCCTCATGCCAGACATTGACTACGAGAACCGCAAATTTCGTGAATTCCTTCGAGGACAAGCTAAACTTCAAACATGTAGGTACACATTTGACTTTCGTTTTAATTCGATTGCTGTTTTTAAGCCGCGCCCTGGGCGCATTTGACCAATAAGTTACACGCAAGAGAAAAGGGCCGAATCCCGTGACACCTGGTCGCGGGGAAAAAGTTGAGCAACAGCCAATGAACAACTAATCGAGGCTCGAGTACACAAAAGGATTGTGGAGTCTAGCTCGTTCCCAAACGAAACGGCGAAATTTCCGGGCCTCCAAGACATTGTACCCGTTAAAATATGTGCAGGTAGAAGCAGTGATATCTTTCAAAAATTGATTTCAAAAGTGCTTATTTTACCGTGAACAGCCTATACAACTAATGGTGGAATCTTATCGCGAAAAACAGGTGGCCCTAAATATACAACATAAATGTACATACGTTTGAAGTCTAGTTTGCCCTAAAATGATTTCTGCGAAATCTCCCAGCACCTAGTAATAAGTAGAGACCTGAAGATCTCGCGCATTCATTTCGAGTCGAGCTAGAAATTTAAAACATCTTAGGTTCAGGTTGCAATTGCAATTGGTGCAGGTTTTATTTAACTTCTGAAGAAATGTGAACCAATACGAAACACGTAATAAGATTACATTGTGCTGCAGCAGCAAAGATTATTTATCTGCTTCATGGTACACAAGTTTGTGGAGTCTACCCTAGATGTCATTGAACTCGCGAATTTTTCCTGTCTCTACTAGTAAGTTACTCAGTTCGCTCTCCGGCGCCAACCGAGCCGGCGGACACTGTAGGTGGCCAGCCCGGCGGACACTGTAGTTGGCCAGCCCGGCGGACACTGTAGGTGGCCAGCCCGGCGGACACTGTAGGTGGCCAGCCCGGCGGACACTGTAGTTGGCCAGCCCGGCGGACACTGTAGGTGGCCAGCCCGGCGGACACTGTAGGTGGCCAGCCCGGCGGACACTGTAGTTGGCCAGCCCGGCGGACACTGTAGGTGGCCAGCCCGGCGGACACTGTAGTTGGCCAGCCCGGCGGACACTGTAGGTGGCCATGGCCAGCCCGGCGGACACTGTAGTTGGCCAGCCCGGCGGACACTGTAGGTGGCCAGCCCGGCGGACACTGTAGGTGGCCAGCCCGGCGGACACTGTAGGTGGCCAGCCCGGCGGACACTGTAGGTGGCCAGCCTGGCGGCCGCCTGCTTGAGGTAATTCTGCACGCCTAAGGCCTAAAAGCGTGGGGGGCGCTAGGGGCGATCGAGATAAGCGCTTAAACTCTCCCATCGCCTCTACGCACAGAGCACTGAACTGGCATACAGTATTGCCATCGATAACGCGCCTCTATGAGAAATTCATCTGAGATCCTACCATGTTATGACGTTACAATAAAAATAAAGGATTGATGCACGTCACTATTACTTTGCTAATGTATCGTACCGGAATGTTCATACCTAAAAATGACCGTGAAAACACTTGTTGGGGCCATTTTCACCATCACAAAAATATCCTTCAGGGAGAAATAGTGAACTTGAAAAACGTATACAGACGCGTACTGATTCTTAAATGATATTCGTAAGCAGACCTCACTGGGACACGTTGGTCGGTTTTTTAATAAAAACGTTTTCTGCTGGAGCTGTACTCACCCAGGCCAGGCGACCTGCCACCTTAACTATCCAGGTAAGTAGCGACTACACAAGTACGTGCTGATCGTGGGGTGCCACCCACGGAAAGACATGGATGCCATCCGCGAGTGTGTGTGGACGACACGACACCTCGGCGACAAGCTCGCAGTTTTCTGCTGGAGCTGTACACACCCAGGCCAGGCGACCTGCCACCTTAACTATCCAGGTAAGTAGCGACTACACAAGTACGTGCTGATCGTGGGGTGCCACCCACGGAAAGACATGGATGCCATCCGCGAGTGTGTGTGGGCGACACGACACCTCGGAGACAAGCTCGCAGTTTTCTGCTGGAGCTGTACACACCCAGGCCAGGCGACCTGCCACCTTAACTATCCAGGTAAGTAGCGACTACACAAGTACGTGCTGATCGTGGGGTGCCACCCACGGAAAGACATGGATGCCATCCGCGAGTGTGTGTGGGCGACACGACACCTCGGCGACAAGCTCGCAGTTTTCTGCTGGAGCTGTACACACCCAGGCCAGGCGACCTGCCACCTTAACTATCCAGGTAAGTAGCGACTACACAAGTACGTGCTGATCGTGGGGTGCCACCCACGGAAAGACATGGATGCCATCCGCGAGTGTGTGTGGACGACACGACACCTCGGCGACAAGCTCGCAGTTCCCAGACGCCAGCGGCTCCTCTTCCCCCTCTGCCTGCAGTCTTACGTCAACACGCCCCCCCCTCCCCCTTCCGAAAAGCTAGGGACTGGAAAAATTCGCGAATTCATTTTAGGGCAAGCTATACTATAAACACACGTACATTTCAGTTATGATGGCCATTGGATCATATTTTATTAACCCTTTGGGTAGTATGCACGTATATAATCGGAGCTACGTTTATATGGAGATTTCTTTACTCTGAAGACAGTTCTCACACTTGAATGGTTTTAGTGTTTCGCTGGAGTGTATTAGATATTAAGTAAAAATTTACAACTAGTCAACATTTCAATTCGTTTGAATAAAACTGTTCTTGCTAATAATTCCTCAAGTGAACACGCTGGGTTGTAAAACCTGTTACATCTGTCGCGCCATATTAATTAGTATGCAGTCAACACGCTACTCCATTGGTCAACGACCAGTCAATAACAATCGTTGTAGAGTGTAGTTGCGTGTCCAGCGGAGCCAGGACCAATAGGACAATGTTAGTGGAAATACAGAGCCATAGGACAATGTTAGTGGAAATACAAAGCCTAACATAACTGATATTGCTGCAGTGGAGAATATATGCAACTCACTGCAACCTAGTCTTCAGTGCCTGTTTATTTGTGCCGTCCTAAAGGGTTAAATACGCCCCAAGAAAAAAGGGCCTAATCCCGTGTCAAATGGTCTGGGATAAAACTGGCCACACACTGGAGCAGCAGCCAATGAACACAGCGTTGAGAGTAGAAAATACCTTGAACAGTGTAGTTTAGCATACAGGTGGTTTAACCCATTCTGACCCAGTGTAAACAGTTGTGTACATTATGCACGTGCAAGGTAAGTTTTGGTCTGTACTACATACTGCAAACCTCAATGACCAATAATCTTACGTGTGGATAAATGATTCGCAAACCGGCTTACTGGTCTAGGGCATAATTGGATCATATAACTGTAGCCGAACATAAAGCCTACAGCTCATTGGCTGTGACAACGAAACAAGTTTTGCGTCAACTTAAAAACAGCACGCATCATAAAAATTTTTATTTGCAACACCTAAAACCGTAAATTAAAGTGGGTCTGAAAGGGTTAAAATACGGAATTTTGCTGGCGCTAAATCCTGGGCACTGAATGTTCAGATTTCTCTGTTATATTCCTGAAGTAGTTTAATAAGGGTATACAGTAGTTACCACATACTATTTTAGATGTGAAAGAGATGTAACACACGAACAAAGCAAGGTAGCTACGTGGCGCAGTGTATGACGTCACGCGCAAGGGGCAGACGAGTTTCAGCAACTGTTTGCTTGCGCCTACACGACTGACTCCCACCAAGGAGATCCACTGAGCCGATATGACGTGTGATTGGGCGTTAGCTTAAGATACTTCTTGCTATTTCCGAGCGCAATCTGACGAGTAGGCGCCGTATTTACAAATAACCGCAACGTATGGAACAGAACATGGAGCATGCAAGTTGAGAACTGTAGCTCAGGGCGAAAACCAGAGATCCTTACACCATTCATTTGTTTGCCGAAGCAAGTCGAAGTAGGTTTTACGGTACTGCCAACGTTAGAACACACAGCACAAGACACATTGTCGCCTTGTTATGTTGGTGGTAATGTAGAGACCTCGCCAGTTAAATTGTGATTGACCTGTGTTTTCTGGACAATATTATTGTTGCGTCTCTTTTCAACTGTAAACTTGTAAACAGTGAAACACAAATTCATAAAAGTAAAGCTTTGTTTCGTTATCCTCTTTTAAAAGAACTTGAGGTTTAAAAAATTAACAGTCAAATTTACGGAGTTCATGGAAAGTTTTGTGAAGTTCATGGGAAGTTCATGGGAAGTCCGTTTCTGAAAAGAAGCGTGTCCGTAATTTTGCCGAGAGTTGTGGATGTTTTCTTCTAGCACTTCTCCGTAAAATAAAGGAACGTTTTTTTAACAGTAAGATGAACCAGCGACTTCTTCTGGAGACGTCGATACGTCTCAAAATTGTGTTTTAGTCATGCGTGGAAAACTGAAATATGAACGAATTCATCTGAGGACAAGATAAACTCCAAACATTTGTACGTCTCTATCTGCGACTGGTCCAAAACCTACATCTAGGGACACCCGAAGTTTGCGAAAATATTTCCTGATGAGTTGTACTTCACAACATTTTAGCTCAGATGCACTTTCGTGATTGGATGGTTTCCGTATAACACACCGTATGTTTCTGCGCACGAATCACAGACGTACAATATTGAAGTTACCTGATTCTGATTGGCCAGCTGAGTAGGAAAATGTCTTCTCACGAAGACACGCCGCCAATAGGGAAATGAAAACTGCTTGTACGGCCGTAGGGTATTGAAATATAGCTTGTGCGGATAATCTTTTCACGGAATTGTGTCCCTACCTATGTTCGTAGAGATGCTCTGCATACAAGTGTATGTTACATTGACGTGTAAAGGCTGTTCATGATAAAGTGAGCACATTTTAAATCAACCTTAGAAAAAGTCACTGCGCTTGACTGCACATATTTTAATGGAAGTAATGAGTGGCATGCGTCCAGTAAAGTTGCTAACGATAAAGGGGAAAGAAATTCCATACAATGTCAGAAAAAAACCTGTTAGTTACCCATTTGTAATAACTTAAATTATTTCTATCGCTTTCTGTTTTTTTAATGTATCGAAGTGTAAAAATGAATAGATTTGTACAATATTTACTGTTCTAATAATTTCACAGTTTAACTTGACCGACGCATAAATAAAGTTATGAGGCCCATGGCAATGTTAATTTTACATAAGGCGGAAGAACACAAAACATTTATACAAGTAGATCTTAAGCAGGGCTTTCAAAAGTGCTCATTTTACCGTGAATAGCCTATATTATTGTTCGTCCGCTCATGCTACACTCCGTGCATTCTCGTAGCTACATTCCTTCTGGCCGGGTTAAACAAGAGAAATGAGTTCTGTCTATGGCAGCAGTCAATGTACAAGTGAATTATACTAGTGTGTGTAGAGGACTGTGGAGTCTAGCTTGGTGATACATTATAACGCGAGAAGGTATGGTCTCCATCTGACACCCCCTGGACACAGAATAGGTAAGTTTACAGCAGCTAAACAGCCACATCGAGCCACGCACGCCAGCAGTTATGTCGGAACGATGGTCGCCAATCAACGCCTGGTATACCAGGTGGTAAACGACTGGGGGCCAGTGACGCCATTTTGCTGGAGTTCATGGTGTAAGCCACTGTTCCACATCTGTATTGTCAAGTATTCTGTGGTCGAACCACTCATTAGTCGTGATAAAATTAATGCTGTGTCAGCACACAACAAAATATTATTCTGCAAATTCCAAAGGACTCTGAAAGAGTTTAATCACACAACTTTTATGGAAACGATTTAAACTGTTAGTAATCCGTTGAGTTACTATGTCCATGATCATGAACACATTGCACATTAATTATATTTATGACGATTACTGCATACAGCAACGTGTGCCAATGCACAGCCTTTCTTGTGGCTGACCTCATTCCTGGAATGATCTACTACACCTCGTTGCCAACCTTGTCGGGCACGCAGCACGTATATCACTAATAGCAAGACACGTGTTGTACACGAGTACAGCACATGCAGTCTACCTGCGGTTAAAACACACTTTTTGAATCAAACCTTTAAAAAATCACCCCAAGTATAACGTGTTTGGTTCTTTCCGAAATATGCCATGTATCACAAGCGTCGTTTAAACTTGCGTTAACATAAAAGTACGGTTACTTATAATTCATGTACAACTTATAACAATTAGTTTATAATTTATAGTAATAAAACAGGGATAAAGTACGAGTGTGGGTAAAGCATAGGGACAGGTGCGAAAATATTTACGGCCAGGCTAGACTTCAATATCCTACATCCACAACTACAACTTCCTTTGGTTATTGGCCACGTGTCTACGTAAGAAGACATCTTCCTATTTGACTGGACCACTCCTAGTAAAGTGCTCCGATACTGAACGTCCATGATTCGTGGGTAGACACCTAGGGCACGTGATATTAAAAATCATCCAACTACGAAAGTGCATATGAAAAAACGTATTTTGGAGTACAACTGGCCTTGAAATCTTTTCGCGAAAAAAACACCTGTCGCTGGTAATGCTTAGTAATAAATAGGTCACACGAAATATACTATTGAGTCGAGAACACAATAATGCGGTGATTACGTTGTTCTTTTCGTCTACATAAAAAAACACGTGATTGCAACAACTGATACTCAGAAAATAATGTTTGACCGACAGGGTAGAGTTGTCGACGTGTCGCCATTTAAACCTTCCATGCCCATTGTGAACAACTGTCTACATGTTGCACAGGAAGCTTATATTTGACCGGTGCTGTACTCTGAGAGGCTCAGTCACCAATGATCTTCCCTATGTTAGTAGCTGATTCCTGAACAATGTTAATGTGCTACGTTATGATTGGTTCATGTGTTAGTCATGTCACTGATATCAAAACACAAAGACTACGCCTTATTTGTTGTGATAACTAATCAAGTTCTTTGCCTGCTTCAGTACAGCACACATCAAGAAATTTTTATTTGCAACACCAAACATTTTTAATGGGGCGACCTGCTTTTCGCGAGATTTGTGCGCAGGATAGACATCAACATAGTACGTGCACACAAGCAGGAATCCTTTGGCTATTGGCCGTGTGTTTCTGTGAGGATACATTTTCTATTTGACTGGGCCTATCAGAATTAAGTTACTCCGGCAATAAACTGTCCTGATTGACTGGCAGACACCTCAGATGCGTGAGAGCTTGGATCATCCAACCACGAAATTGTTTCAGAACTGACACGTCTTCCAGAACAGCTAGTCGTGGAATCTTTTCGCGAAAAACGGGTGGCCCTTATTATAAATTAGCGTGGAAATGAAAAGTTTAACACGTTGTAGACTATGCTCGAGTGTAGCTCGGGCAAAGCTAATTTGAGAATTTCTTTGTTGTTCAGAACAAAACTCGCATGGATGTGCAGTCTTTGTTCGGCTGGTGTCTAACATGACCTCACAAGAACACGACAGCGAAGTGACAATGATGTTGCTAACGACAGAATGTATTTTTATAGCCACTCAAAGGGACATGATTGATTGTAAATCCTTTTGTACGAAAAAGGACATTTGATTGGGTCAACATCAGTTTGGCTCTCCATTGGCTGATAACCGGCCAATAATAAACGCTATAAAGTGCATGGTAGTGTACTTATGGTAAGGACCAATAGAACGATGGTGAGTTCTAGCAGACACCAACAGAACCGGTGATCTTGTAGCAGTGGATATAGACGACTCACTTATAATTTGTCTTAAATGCCAGTAAATGTGTGCAGACATCAATGTGTTACGAGTAGGGATAGGAGGATTTCGCGAGTTCAGTAACCTGTAGCCTAGACTCCTCATCCTCTGCATACTGGATCCTCAGCTGTGTGTTCATTGGCTGTTGCCCCACACCTGGCAGTTATGGGATTCGCAAGGTGTTTCCTTGCAAGTCTGCTATTGGCTGAGAGGCGTGCAGGGCGGGTCTAATAAACTGTGATTCAATTGCGAAGGCGACTTCACTATACATGTGTTTGACGTCTATCTTGTCCCGACATGAATTCGCGAAGTTCTCCTATCCCTAGTTACGAGCGGTAAATGTAGCAGAGGTTTTGTTAAGGTCGAGTGAGCACGTCAACAAGAGGTGTGGCGCTAGAGTGGAAACAATGGCAGGAATACGTGCGGTCAGGGAGTATGCTCACAGAGCTGCGAGTGAAAGTGCGCGGCTGCGCTGTCCAATAAGCTGGCCGGCGATGCGTGGCCACTTCCAGCGACCGCAGATGGCTATTGGGTCGCGAGGACGCCAATCACGTCTCCTCCTGCCTCACGACCCGTCCTCGTCCACGACCCACAGCACAGAGTACACAACACACGGAATACGGTGGACTGGAGCGATACGGGCGACAGTTACACGCACGCCTATCGCCTCATCGCTCCTACGCGCAAGGCGTCCAGTGTTTACGTCGTAACGCTGTACTGTGCACATTAGATCTGTAACATAGGGGTTTTATTACACGCGAAGAAAGACCACAGATTAAACTACGCCCGTATATTTGTACTTTTATCTAGCCGCTTAAGGAAACTGGATATGCAAGTTTTAAAAATGCTATATTTGACCATTTTCACCTATTTTTCTCTCCAAAAATACACTTAATATGACAAAAGTAAAATAATAAGGCCATGGATAATTGTTTCTTATCTTTTCTGACAAAAAGTCATATTTTCATAACGTTTATTTACCGAGATACGCGTTTACGCGCAAACAACGAATTCACAGAAGAAGGTTTCAGTACACATGGCTCTTTAACATCGAGGTCTTGAGAGTTGATCAAACCATTAGCAAATTTGTTAGAATACGTTCGTGGCAATCGTGTCGGACGATGCCGCTGGTCGGCGGGTTCCCCCCCCCCCCCCCCCTTGTAACCCGGTGCTGCTCCATTATCACCTCGTTTGACCCTCATCGGCTTTCAACACTCCGTTGGCAAGAGCCAAGAGCTGCCCAAATCCCTCAACTCAACAGTGTGAAAAAAAAAAGGGGGGGGGGGGGAGCAGTATAGTTCTAAACTTAGATTTTAACCGTGCATCAAAACCCTAATGTAGAATATTTACTTAACATGTCGACAGATTCAATGGCGTCATCTGTGAAAATGCGAACCAGGCTTAAGTGTGACATCACACATCATCTGTGTGAATGTGAACCAGGCTTAAGTGTGACATCACACATCATCTGTGTAAATGTGAACCAGGCTTAAGTGTGACATCACCTAACGGAAACCAAAGGGCACAAAGGTATGTTGGAAATGCCTAGTAAAAAATAGTTCTCACGCGAAATATTATTAAACTGAAAGCGTACAAATGCGGTGTGTTATCCATCTGGTGTAATTTTGTAGTCTTAGTCACATCTTTGTTTGCATGAGGCGGGAGAACAATCTGAAAGGAAAACGTCAGCAAGGCTTCACACAAGTTGGAACAAACCATGATTGTACTATATATATATATATATATATATATATATATATATATATATATATAATGTTCATAAACCAGAATTAAGACGATTACTTTCGACATTTATCACCTCTGTTCTGTTTCCGAGTAGAACGCAGACTATAAATCTTTTTACTGCAAAATGTGTCCTCTAATGTTAACTTGGCGTTGAGAGAATTAGCATACTTAAACCCCCCCACCCCCCCTTTTTTTTTCGTTGTCGGATTTGAAAGTGTATATCTTTGATAATAATTCGCTTAGTTAGTAGTATTTTATTGGTCGTTACGTTTTGTAGACTGTTGACTGGCGTATGAAATATGTGATTTAAACACATCTGGGTTTAAAATAGAAACGCAGGATTCTTTCTGTATAGATAACTGTACCAGTTCAACAAATGGAGAAAAAATTGTGAGTAATTTCGATACCGACAAAACTGCAGAAGTGTTGTGTTTATATTGTAACAAAAATTACAGAAAAAATATCAACGACTGTCTAATAAACGTATATTTTGAAGTGTTAAATTACAAAAATTGGAGCATTTTAAAACAATTGTTACTTGACTGAAGGAGTAACATTCGTAAATTGCGTGACACAGTGAATCGTAGATGTATCTGCTACAACTTAGTAAGGTAGTCGGGCAAATAAAGCATTTTTTGGAAATAATATGCGTGAATATTACTAAACATGAAATACTCTTGCAGAATGATGAATATTGATATGTATAATGCTGTTCGAACGAAGCCATGTAAAAAAGAGAGAATACGTTACTGACTTCAAACCCTCATTATTGTACTTATAGGGGTTCCACCAGTAAATGTGTTGTATCTAACAAAATATAGACTTTTATTTTTTAATTATTCATTACTGGACTGCACGACACGAGTAAAAAGAAAAAATATTGCCCTGTTGGAAAACTCTCAGCCATGCCAAATTTTTGACGAAAACAGCATCCCCAAAGATACGCACACGCATGTGTCTGTCTCACATGTTTTTATTTAAGAATTCGCCTCAGAAAATTCGTATGTGTGATTACAAATCACCTTATATGCATAAAATGAGCACGGGAAGTGAACTAGGATTTGCCGTTGAGAGATCGTGCGATAGCTGCTGCACAACACACACACACACACACACACACACACACACACACACACACACACACACACACACACACACACGCGCGCGCGCGCACACACACACACACACACACACACACATATATATATATATATATATATATATATATATATATATATATATATATATATATATATATATATATATATATATATATAAAGAGATGAAGGAAAATCGCAGAAATTATTTTAGCCGACATATCTTCTATAACACTGTAACTAGTTTATGGTTTCATGATTAGCTGAACAAGGTTTTGACACGGCTAAGTAGTTTGCACACCAATCACGAAGTTATGCCTTATAGTATAAAAATCCTCACTGGCCCAGTGAAATATGGTAATACATGCATGACAGCCAATAAGGAAAGAAGAACTGTCAGGCATGTATATAATTACTTGATTCCTAGCAAACAGTCAACTTTTCCCGCGATAAATCATCACCTCTACATATTGGCCATTCGCCGTAACTTCCGACATTTCTGAAGACCTGTCAAGTCATCATCTCTACTTATTGGCCATTCACCGTAACTTACAACATTTCTGAAGACCTGATAAATTTCAACAAAGCTTAACCAGGTTTAGAAAATTACAAAAAATGGGTCGAAGCAAAGCATTCGTACAAAATCTGTGTAATAATATTTTGCATAAGAATTATGTCATAGAAATTGCCAACGCATTAAATTCCCCCCTGTTTTATTCGTATTAACTATAATTTATAGACTACGCAAAATAAAAAGTTTAATTTAATAACAAATAAGGTACTTTTCTATTAACACAATTATATAGGCTCTTCATGGCAAAGTGAGCACTTTTGAGGTCCTAGTTACTTTTTTTCTTTCAAAAATATTTTATCATTTAACCACATTTCTAAACATATATTGACATGTAAGTAATAAGCACAGTGTGTGTATTCCACGGCACTCGGAAGTTAATGTCTAAGGGTACAATAAAATATATTTATTGACTGTTATTCCAAATGAGAAGACTTTCGAGAGTGCTCACATTACCGTGAATAGCCTATAAAATGTTTGTGAAACATGGTATATTTAGCAAATAACTAAACACGTATGGGGTAATTTTTCAAAGGTTTGATTCAAAAAGTGTGAGGAAACCGCGAGTCGGGTATACGTATTCGGTTACTTCCGAGCAGTAGCCCTTCGTGAAGTACGCACGTGTGTATACTCGTGACTGCTTTCATATGGAAACCTCTGTGCTGTTGAGAAAAAGGGCATACTTTTATAGTTCCACTGCATTTCATCAGAATCTAAGTGAAAAATTACAATTAGTGTAAAGAAAGCTGTTGTTTTTAATAATTTACCAACTGGACACAATGGATTGTAACATTTGTCACCTCTGTAGCGACACATTAATTGGTGTACAGTCTAAGCGGCACTCCATTGGTCGACGGCCAGCCAATAATAAAGGACGCAGAGTACAGTAGCCAGGACCTATAGGACCATGATTAGTGGATATACAGAGACCAACACGACTGATACTGCAGTATTGAAGAATATAGACAGCTCAGGTCAACCTTGTCCTCTGTGCCAGTATATCTGTGCCATACTCAAAGGGTTAAGAAGTTTTCGAGGAGTAAAGATGTTGTCTGTTGGTGTGTGTGGAAGCATAGCCAGAACAGCCAAACCTCTTCATTCTTCTTTTACTCGCCTCTTGAGACGGAGATGAACACCGGCGAATTTCCACTACACTCCTCTTACAACAGCTTTCATTGCGAACACTGCCTTTCCTTCTGTCCGGAAGTTAATTCGTTCACACGCCATTACACTCTGCTAACGTCTAGAATGTTTTACGTCGGCATCTGGGCTATTCAAGGCAATGATGGATAGAGACCCTATCGTTCCCCGTTATTATTCAATATTTAAGTCTACAATAATTGCTTGCTAAAATGCAACATTAGTTTAACAGATTCCACCGCAGGTTTACCGAAATTTGATGTTACGCCAACACGATAGTTCAGAATCAATATCGCGGCTGGGTAATTGTAACTCGCTGATTGGCCCAGTCGAGTAGAGAATGTTTTCTCACACACACGCAAGCTATAAGCCAAAGGAAATGTGCAAACCTGCACGTAGTAATTCGAAATCTATTCTGCGCATAAATATTTTCGCAGGTGGTCCTAGGTATCAGATACTCCAGGATGATTAGCGTCGTCTCGTTGAGTCGGTGGCTCGCCGAGTGGCCTCAGTTCTGCGGACTGAAGGTGCTTCTACACCGTATTACATCATGTAACGGCTCTTCCGTGTATGAGTAGAGGTAGTGGAATTTCCCGGAAATATTTCAAAACACTGTGGGGTCGTTTACCTATCTTGATTGGCTGGATTACTTTTTTACACGTGTTGCCTGTCTCCACACGAATCACGTAGTAGCGATGCCGATGTTGCCGAATTCAGAGTTGCTGGGTCAAGAATGAAAACGCCTTCTCAAGCAGACAGCCACCAATGGCAATAGACTAACTGCTCTTGGGTGCTTATAGTAGTGAAGTCTATCGTGTATTTTATTTTGCGCGAGAAATCACTATAGGCTGTTTACCGTAAATTGGGCTCTTTTGAAAGCCCTGCTTAAGATATACTTGCATGCACATTGTGTATTTTTCCGCCTTATGTGAAATGAACATTAGCATGGATCTGGCCACTTTATTCATGCGTCGGTCAACTAAAATTGTGAAATAAATACAGAAGTAAATATTTTACAAATCTGCTCATTTTTTACACTTCGATGCATTAAAAAACACAGAAAGAGAAAGAAATATTTAAGTTATCAAAAACGGTTACCTGATACTTGTTATTCGAAGTTGAGATATGGAACTACTTTCTGTTCGTTGTTACCATCTTTACTGGACGCATGTCACTCACTGCGCCCGTTAAAATATATGCAGGCAGGAGTAGTAACTTTTTTCTAAGGTTGATTTCAAAAGTGCTCACTTTATCGTGAACAGCATTTAACTCAGTGTATGAGACGTCCAATCATCATTCTCCATTCACCAGCGTTTTTCGAAGTCGCGTAGGGACGAACTGTGAGGCAGGATCAGAAGGCTTGCAATTGCAAGCCAGTGTGTATCAACAGATGTGCGGAGGATACAACGATGGAATGATACAGAACTGTAGGGGAGGAGGGGAGAAGTGGGTCGGGGGTCGCGTGGCCGGAAACACGCATGGTCGTCGATGCGCGGAGCTTGAGGAAGTGACGTCACAACAGGTGCTACGGAAGCAGTTTGGCGCGTCGCCGAACACGCACTGCAACATGGCGGCGGAGCAACAGTCCGTACGACTTCTCACGTCTGCACAACTAAAGGCTGTTCACGATAAAGTGAGCACCTTAGAAAAAAGGCACTGCTCCGACCTGCATACATTTTAACCGGCTCACTGAGTGACATGCGTCCAGTGAAGTTGGTAACGATGGAGGGGAAAGTAGTTTCATAAATAAACGTCTAATAAACAGTGTTAGGTAACCAGTTGTGGTGACTTAAATTATTACTACCGCTTTCTGTTTAATTTAATGCGTCGAAGTGCAAATATTATCAGATTTTTAAACTACTTGCTTTTCTAATAATTTTATAGTTTCGCCTGACTGACGTACGAAGAAAGCGATGAGGCCTATAGCAATAATAATTTTACATAAAGCGGCAGAACACACAACGTGCTTACAAACAGATCATAAGCAGGGCTTTTAAAAGTGCTCATTTTACCGTGAACAGCCTATACTACTGATGAGAGATATATCTTTCTTTAACATCGTTATCACGCCTGGTAACCTCATAGGTATGTGTGTGAAATACTTTTCCTATACAATACTAACAACCGATATTGATGTATCATTAATGTCACCCATATTGATATCACGCACTAAAGATCAAGTACACCGATTCTTCGTCTTCTATGCGTGTACCCAACACTGACATAACTCAAACCAACACAGCTGTCAAAGTCACGGGTAGCCAGTGATGGGCGTGTGCGTTTTATCTTAATAAAAAAACAGACACTTTTATATAAATAAAATACTTTTATCAAATTGAATTTAATCCGTTTACATTAAAAATTTCTTACAGGTAAGGCCGCCTGTTTTTCGCGAAAATATTCCACGACCATTTGTACGCCTACTCCAAAACACGTTAGTTCAGAAACTATTTCGTGGTTGGTTGATTTGAACTCTCGCGCGTCTGGTGTGTCTGCGTGTGGAGCCACGCCTAGCTGCGTGTGGAACCACGCCTAGCTGCGTGTGGAGCCACGCCGAGATGCGTGTGGAGCCACGCCGAGCTGCGTGTGGAGCCACGCCGAGCTGCGTGTGGAGCCACGCCTAGCTGCGTGTGGAACCACGCCTAGCTGCGTGTGGAGCCACGCCGAGCTGCGTGTGGAGCCACGCCGAGATACAGCTTGGCATGCCGTTCGTAGCTTTCCGAATCAACACTCAGCCTACGGCGACGATATCAAGCAGGGTACACTCTATTCACAGTAAAGTGAGCACTTTTGAGAGCCTCCTCATTTTGAATAATAGTCAATAAATATATTGTATTGTAGTCTTAGACTTAAATTCCGAGTGCGGTAGAACACATACACTGTTTTTATTACCCACATGGGGAATATTGATATCAAAAAGTGGTTTGAGGATAGAAAGGCCTGTAGTAATATCTCATAATGTGTGTGTATATATATATACACACACATATATATGTATATATACACACATGCATATATACATACATGCATATATACATACATATATATGTATATATATACATATATATATATATGTATATACACACATGCATATATATGTATATATACACATACATACATATATATACTGTATTCATAATTAACTTCAGTTCTTCCCTCATAATAGCATAAATCCTCCCTAGTCCCTGCCACAAAATATTAAAAACATAACTCATATTAATATTGCAAACATAGCTGGTATTGATATTACAAATATTGAAGTATATATTCCTCGTGGTGTTACTGCCAATATCGACATCACAAACGTTATTTACATCAGCAAACAACTCGCCAAAAGCGATCGAACTTGTAAATCTTTATATAATCAGTATTACCAACATCACGAATACTGGAACTCTGCAATATCGCTAATATCTCATGCATCGAATTAAGCATTATATTACCGTGCAAGTCTGAGCAACATCGAAGCTGCGACATTTGGAAAATACTGATCATGAGCGGCATACTGGCATATCGTGCAAGGACTTGTAACCACGGGATAGTTAAGAATACACGAGTGAAACAGTCGCTTACAACAACCTTACATGACAGCAATAGGTATCTCAACCTCGCCAGCAGGCAGCCCAGCCAATGGGGAGCCGCCTTCGCAACTCAGCAGCACAGGCACAAAGCTAGCTCCCAGAGACTCGCTCAGCTAATCAGGGAATGGGTCACCCACATCAAAATAACCACCACGTCATTACATGACCTTACATTAGGGACAGGGAAATTACGCGTGTTGAACGACCTGTAGGATAGACTGCACGGTCCTAGGTATATATTTCTCATCCTCAGCTATCTTGTCATTGGCCACTACCCCGGTCTGTAGCCAGTTTTACCTCAGACCGGGTGGGGGTCGCGGTGGCTGCTTAAACCTTCAAACAGAGAGCTGTGATGATTACATGAGAACGAAATGAAAGACGTACAAACGGAATGAAAGTGTGAGTGTTCATATTACCTCGTAAAATGGCGTTTTGAAATAGTAGACACATTTTACAAAGTACATTATATTGGTTTTATTAGTTTACGCGTTGTCACTTTACTTAATACACGTTTACCAGAGGTCATTTTATTTTGGAAATCATTAGAGACGGATCAAGTTGCTAGAGCCGCAGGCTGAAGTGACTGTCGTATTAGTCAGATACTTTTCACTAGTTGAAAAAGTCAAATTCTCACTGATTCAGATTTACAGTGTAAATATAATAAATACTTGCACTGTGGACATTGCTCCAAATCTGTTGCACTGGAGGAGAAAACTAAATTACAACACAACAACGTTAAAGGTTATCGATTTCATTTGCTTATTTTTGGCGGGTGTTTTCTATTAGCTGACAATTGGCGACAGATTATCCAACTTCAAAAAACAACACGTCCCTTGTGCGGTTTCAATACCAACATCTGTATATTTACACTTCCGAGCTGTCTTAATCACGACGCCTTAGTTAACGACAGGAGTGATATGACAAAACGATCCGTGCTCGTATTTTCGTGCGGCCGTCGCCACGTTGCAATCGTCCGTATGGCACGTAATAACTGTGACAGTGTCATGTGAAAGAACAACGCTCGCACTGAGGGATCGGAAAGCTGACCAATGAGTGATGAAGCGATAACCACGCATAGAGAAATGTAAGCTTGCTCGACAAAACAGGAACCGTGTGCGCCCACGCAGTCATCACGCGTGACTCGTACTGCTGAGATCAGCCCGACCCCAAACTTGCAGTGGCGTACACGCAAGGAGTCAAGTACTGCCTATATCTCTACCATACCTACACGTACAGCCAGCCATCTGCAAAGAAATATATACGTGAAGGCTAGACTTCAATATCCCGTGTGTACACTTACAGTCTTCATTTGATAGTTGTCAGCTTGTCTTTCTGCCAAGACAGGCTATAGGCTGTTCACGGTCAAGTGAAATATTTTGAGGCCCGAGTTACGCCATTTTCTATCCTTCCAAAACTTTTCAAAATAAATATTGCCATGTAAATAAAAAGCACAGTGTACGCATTTCACCGTACTCGAAATGTATGTCCAAAGCTACAGTAAATCTATATTTAAAGGCTGTTCACGATAAAGTGAGCACTTTTGAAATCAACCTTGGAAAAAAATCACTACCCCTGCTTACATATATTTTAACTGCCGCACTGTAGTTGCATGCGTTCAGTAAAGTTGGTAACGATGGATGGAAAGTAGTTCCATACCTTAGCGTGGAATGAAAAGTATTAGGTAACCATTTGTGAACACTTAAATTATTTCTTCACATTCTGTTTTTTTTTTTAATGCATCGAAGTATAAAAATTACCACACTTGTAAAATAATTTCTTTTCCAATAATATCACAGTTTCTTCTGACCGAAGCATGAATAAAGTGATGAGGCCCACGGCAATGTTGATTTTACATAAGGCGGAAAAATACACAAGGTGCATACAAATATAGCTTTAGCATGACTTTAAAAATTGCTCATTTTACAGTGAACGGCCTATATTGAGTATTATTTCAAATAAGATGGCATCAGAAAGTGCTCACTTTACCGGGAATAGCATATACTTGAGTGAGCCAACCAGAATTAAGTTTCTCCGATACTGACCGTCCGTGATTCGCGGGCAGACAGATAAGACGCGTAATAATTCGATTGATACGATCATGAAACTAGTTCTGAACTAAAGTGCGTTGGGACACAATGTGTCTTGAAATTTTTCCGCGAAAAACAGGTGCTCCTACCTGCTAGCGACCTGTAAAATTCGCGAGTTCAATGACCTGTAGGTTGTACTCCATTGTTGTATGTAAAATTGTGCAAATATCGCTGTTCATTGGTTGCTTACTGTGTTAGCGGTAGACGGCGAATTGGTCTGCGGTTTTACTGGGTGTTTATTATTGGCTCAGAGTTGTCCAGGGGATGTTAACTAACAGTTGTACCAATACCATAAACAATACAAAGGTACGAGGTTTTGAATTCTAGCTTGTCTCGAAATGAAACCGCGAATTTTTCAGGTGTCTATCTATAGGCTGTCCGCGTTTAACTGACATTTGTAAAACCAACCTCTGGGGAAATGTTACTGTCCTTTTCCTTGCATGTATGTAGTTTAACGCGTACTCTGCTTAGTATGATCCCAGTAAAGTTGGTAATGACGAGAGGGTCTTAAGGTGAAGTAAGAATGTCAATTATACATCTGTGAAAACCAAAGTGATCTCGTTTGCTGTCTGTTCTTTTTAATGCAAACAAGTAAAGAAACTTAGCAAATTTGTAAAATATTTACTTTGCAACTAATTGTACAGTTTATCGTGACAGACGCATTAATAAAGTGATCAGGCCCGCGGCAATATATCAGTTTCACATATTGAGGAAGAATACACAATGTGAGCACAAGTAGATCTGACGCAGGGCTTTACGAAAATGCTCACTTTACCGTGAACAGCCCACACAGGTGAGAATGTGTTGTTACCGTTTCAGCTACGATACTTGCCACACAAGGATCCATTCAATAAAATTAGTTTCGTGAAAATATCGTCACGTGTATGCAAGGCCAACGCTGTTTGGTACTACTAAATAATAATTCATTAATTTTTCCTTGTCCCCCATCAGCCTAAACATGCACTCCCAACTTGAATCCAGTTTCGGATATTGCAGACGGGAGAAAGAAGAGAAAGTAAATATTATGTTAAATAGAATTGTTATAGTGGAGTTGAGACATCGGGACATGGGTGCCGATCGCCGCCATCTTGGAATTACTCTTTTTCCCTCAAAATTTCCCTTTTCCCCCTCAAAAGAGCACCGAGCCACACAGCTGCAAAAACGAGCTGCAGAAAGGCCATTTTCAGACGATTTGGGGGGGGGGGGAGGGGGGGAGAGGTCGCTTCCCGAGGGGACAAGTGGCAGCCATATTGATTTATAGGCATAGAGTATGCCACATCGATACACGGGATCCAGGATCGGAGTCATACCTAACCATCAGACATCTTGGTTCTGTCAGCCTTTAACCGCCATGTTGGATGTCGGTAACCTTGACCTCGAATTTTCACCTTGAACCCAAAAATTCCCAAAAAAATTCCTACGCCTGTAAAACTAACATGGCTTCCACTTCTCTTCCCTCGAGAAGCGAGTCTCCCGAACTCGCCCCTCCCCCCTTTTCCGCCGCCCAACCCAAACTACCAATTGTTTGAAAATTGCCTATCTGCGGCTCGTTTTTTGCATCTGGAAGGATCGGTGTTTTTGAGGTAAAACGGGAAATTTTCAGGGAAAAATGAAAATTTGGAGGAAAAGGGGAAGTTTTAAGGGAAATTTAGTTGATTTTGAGGTAAAAAAAACAAAGGAAATTTTAGAGAGAAAAAGGGAATTACAGGATGGCGGCGGCCTGCTCCAGTCCCAAGTCCCGATGTGCCAACTCCGCCATAATCATTCTACTTACGTTGTTAGTAATGATATCAAGGTGTTCTCAAACTAAAAATGTCACGGACCTGACACAATGATCGATATGAAAACACGAGCAATGTTATTGCGTCACTCGGCATGTGTAACCGTTTGTGAAATGAGAGATCGCTAGATAGCTTGCTGTAGATTCAGTTATTGGAGAACGTTTATTATAAATAAGAACTCTAATTAGTCAGATAGAAAGATGTGGAAAACAATTTCTACTTATCGCATAAGATGATGGAAAGTTACGCCCCCATTTGAACTCACATTTCGAGTGGCAATTAAAACCTCTTTAAGCAAAATTTAATTCGATGTTTGAAATGTTGGGCCCCGTGGCCTCCTCTGTTTACCAGAGAGGACAATAGTTGCTGCTTATCATGTTACAGCCACTACTTCCGTACGTTACTTGCACTCATTCCTCGCCGATCGAAAGGCATGTGCCCAGAACGACGAAAATATCATTTACATAATTTTGCACACCAATAGGTTTCGTTTACTCAACAAAATATTTAATTGGCTGAAACAAACCTAGGGATGTTGAACAAATATCAATACGATATATCAAAATTATGATATTATATCAACGAAATATCGATATAAATTAAAGATATTTGATCGAAATCAATATCTTTTTCCAAGTGTCGGATATAAATATTTTTATAAAGCTCTTTAAAAAAGCTTTGTTTTGGATACAGAAATTTAATTTAAATGTTTCTATGTTTACTTTGGCAACATGCAAGGATTTCTGCAATGTTTAGTGTGTCCTCAATATGACATATTTCTAGCAATTTTACATTTGTCAACTCCTTTAATAGATGAAATTTCGGATTTCGATGTTCCGAAAATCGACATTTTTCAAAATATTGTTTTGTAAAACGAAAGTTTTATAAATAACCTGTATAAATAATATCGATATTATTTCTGATATCAAAACCCCCTAAACAAACCGTTCCCTCATCCCTAAACAAACCGTTCCCTCAGTGTACTGGCCAGTGAAGCCATGTTACTGCAGCTCGAGGTACAAGCGGCTGTTTCACATCTGTATAGGCCCTACTCTGTGCCGCCGATGTCGGACGAAGGCGGGGGCAAACGAGAATGCCCCGAGAAAACCCACGGGCGAACAGCGGAATCCAACACGTTTCCCACGTGTGGAAATTCTTGCAACGTGATAGTTACGTAAAACCCTCTCAACTCCACGCTATAGAAACGCTACCACATGAAAAGTTTGCCTGTTCTATGTCCGCGCAGCTGACAGCGGCGCCCGCGGTAATCGCCTTTACTGCTGTAGATTGTGTGGCGCCTGTCACGGAGGGATTAACTGTGGCGCCAGGTGCAGAAGCCCCGCCTACTACACCGCACACGCCCTACAAACACATCACATCTGCAAACACATCTTCCTTGCTGGTGTAATACCCCCAAGGTAGGGAAGGACGGATACCCTCGCGATAGAGACAGGAAAAGAACGTACTATAAGTACATCATTATACAATTGGTGAGATGTCGGCACAGTGTGATGCCGTACAGAAAGAAAAGGGGTGTTCAGAATAGAGGCTTTTCGAAAACATAAATCTTTTTCTCAGAAACTGCTACAATTCCACTCTACTAATTGTACAGAACACGGAATTACTATGCTTGAAATTCATTTCTGGGGAAACTCCAAGCTTCGCTGATGCATGACCGCGTCGTGGTCACCACCTACAAAGAACAGTCGGCGTGCCTTGAATCACTGTTTTCTATATTAACTCCCCTGCTGGCGCTGAGGACTCTGGCTCGGCACGTTATTTTTGGCTAAGCTTGAACAGTAATTTTATTTGCGAGGTTTCAATGCTTGTTCCTTAAGTTGTTATTAAACCAAGGGACACTGTCTGGCGAGAAAGTGACGAGGGTAATGCTCCTGGGGATTACTGTCGACATTGTATTGCAGTTAGCCGAGTGTTGTAAACAGTGTTATACTGTTGTCGCGGTTGTCAGCGGACCGCCAAGCTGCTTCGACACGTGCCGCTACTCAGGCATTAAGGGGGTACAATCCACCTGCTACACCCGGTAACGTACACTCTTGACTGCAGCGGCACACCCTTGCCTCAGGGTTCCCAGGTATACGGGAACGAAAGACAGAGCACGAGTTGAAGATATCGCGCTTTTGACACACCCTAGGTTAATAAAGGTCATGTACAGTCTATTTGCGATTTCTTCAAACGTTTTGAATAAAACCTTTGAAAAATCACCTTATGTGCGGATCAAAGGAAGAATTACTTCATTCTACTCTGGACCAGGAAAAATCAAGCATGGGGTCCTACGAGGCTCAATACTAGGCCTCCTATTTTCCTAGTTTATAAATGACCTTCCATGTGCCTTAACCCCAGACACTACTCCAATTTTATTTGCAGATGATACTAGCATCTTAGTCTCTGGAGACTCAGTAAGTAATCTTACGCAAAACATTGACACAACATTTACAGAGCTAAATGCATGGTTTACTGCAAATTAAATCTCAACCTAGATAAAACACTCCTTATGAAATTCCTCACAAAGAACAGAAACAACACTAATTCATATGTTAGCAGTAACAGAGACAAAATCAATGAACCAGCAGTGACTAAGTTTCTAGGCTTAGAGGTACACAATTTACTAAACTGGAAAACTCACATTGTGTATATTTTACCTAAACTAAGTTCAGCCTGTTTCGCTTTGCGGGGTGTTGCAGAGGTCTTGAATAAAAAGTACAACAAAAATGGTGTATTTTGCATATTTTCATTCCATCATGTGCTATGGGTAGAGACCTGAATAATTCGCGGATTCATTTCAGGACAAGCTAGAATTCAATACACGTGCGTTTATATAACTTTAGCCATTGGTTCACACGCCTAGAGAATTATGCCCAATTGTCGCCTTCCACCGTGTAAGCAGACAACCAGTGCGGAATTGGTATCGGCATATCTGTACATAATACTATAGAGTCTGGCCTGCAGACCATTGAACTCGCGAATTTTTTAGGTCTCTAGTTATGGTATAATTTTTTGGGGTAATTCCACTGGTAGTAAAACAGTGTTTCATGTGTAAAAGAGAGCTGTTAGAATAAGCAATGGCAAAATAAAATCAGACTCATGTAGACGTCTTTTCAAGAGCTCAAAGATTTTAACATTTGCATGTGAGTACATGTTTTCAGTACTTATATTCGTGTCCAAAACAGTAATTTAATTTTTTTATGAGTATTTTCATAAGCATAGCACTAGAATAAAGAAACACACATGGCTTCAGTTAACTTAGAAATAGTCCAGAAAGGACTGTACTACCTTCGTAGCCAACATTTCAATAAATTACCATAACAGTTTCAAGAAATTTGCTTCTCTAACGAAAAACTCTTTAAAAAAACAGCTGAAGAATTTTCTTTTGAATGTGCATTTTGTAGCGTAGCTAAATATCTAAACTACAAAAATTTAGAAATTACTGTATAGTCTAACATTTCATTGTACGCATTTCTTGTTCCGGTTTTTCTCGTTCCCTTTTTCTTCTGATTCAGTAAAACGATGGCGCCCTACAGCATGCTGGAGGGAGATTAGTCACATTATGAAGAAAATATATGATGTGTGAACGGGAACGTGCAGTCTGACACACACAAACACAAACACACACACACACACACACACAAACACACACACACACACATATATATATATATATATACACACACACACACACACAAAAATATATTTATAGGTGAAATATAAGTCAAGTGTTCAGTTTACAAAAAATAACGTACTTTTACGCACAGAAGTATAAAACCCTTGTGATACATGACGTAGGCTATTTGGGAAACACCCATGCACGTCATAAGTTTGTTTGTTTTATTGCGTCAATGATCTTTTTTGAGTACATAGCAGTACAAAGATATTGGACAAATAAAATTACAGTACCTATACAAAGTTTGTACACTGGACACACACACACACACACAGACACACATACACGAAATAAGTTATGAAGATAATTGATTTATGAATACGCTATCTGGGCATGAATACTGTTTTAAGTGAATATTGCACATAATATTACGAACTCAGAGGCATTAATTTCATTGTGTAGGAAACATATCTTATAAACAAAATTTTAATTTAGGAAAGAAACGAAAATAAATTACAATATTACTTAGGCCTACATTTCTTCCTGTAATGGACCGCATGGAAAAACAAAAGCAATATCTCACTATGAAAATAATATTTTAATAATATTTAAAATTACATTCTCCCAACAAAATATTTGATGGCCGTATTTTGACTTGGAATTTTATTATATTATTTTATTATCCAAATAGTGTAACAGGGCCCCCCTTGACTTCACTCGAGCGTCAATCAAGTGGAAACCTGAAATTATTAAGATCCCTAATATGTCCATTCGTACTCCATGTATAAACCAGAAAAACACGAACGTGATTTGCCATAAGTTGACACTCACAGTGCAATGATAAAACTTGGAACTATTTTCATTTATCCGGTGCCAACTGAACTCAGAGACTGTATGTTAGTGTGTCTGGTAGTCTCTATGCAGTTACCGGGAGTGAATTTTTATTTCAAAGGTTGGTTTAAAAAGTTCTCACTTTACCGTGAAGAGCCTATAGTAAATTGATGCAACAGTGCACGAATCCATTTTGAAAAATCCGTGAATAAAAAATGATTTCCCTGGACGGGAAAATGATTTCATGACCAGTTTTATTTTTGAAAACTTTATTTCAGATCCACTTTTGTGATAGGATTATTTACGTGTTACACGTATTAGGTGTATATAGTCCCCAAATCACAGACGTACAGTGTCGCAGTAGGCTAATTCTGATTGGCCACTCAAGTAAGAAAATACTCTCTCACAATAACACGCGGCCAATAAGCAAAAGAAAACGGCTGAAATGTCTTGGAGTGAAGAGTGAAGAACGAAGAGGTATTGCCGGTTCTTAACAGCGAGGTCTTAAGAGCCGATGGTGGTGATTGAGATCAGTATGGAGCAGCGCCGGATTGCAAGAATGGGGGAGGGGGGAGACGGGAGACCCATGAGAAAACCCCCAGACCAGCGGCATCGTCCGACCTGATTCCACACATGCAAATATCGAGAAGCGACCCCGCCGGGAGCCAAACCCGGTTCTCCTAGGGGGCGGGGAGGCAAGTAGTCTGTTCACTGCACCACCGCGGCTCCCAGCATGTTGAGCGAATCTCGCTAGCTGTCCGTGTTTAAAATTGTTTTTAAAGAAAAATTCTTAACGTGGCAGTATTCTGTAGAAAATTGCGTTTAAATATACTTCTTATTAAGTCACTTAAAAATTGATGCAATCAAAAGGAATTTCTGTAATCAAAAGGAATTTCTGTAACATTGAATCCCCGCTGCAGGCTTGTACGCAGAGTTATGAGATGTGGTGGACGAGTAGGGGAGGTTCATGTAACAGAAGCAAGTGAAATAAACATCAGAGTATAAACTAGATAGGAGGCCAGCAGCAAGACAGGACAAAAAACAAGTGGCGTAGAAGTGCGGCGTCTGTTTACGAGCAGGACGACGCCGCAGCAAAAAGCGGACATGCGACGAGAGAAACATCTGGACCGCTCTCCATGTGGCGGCGGTGACAAACTGCCTCTCGACGCAGTTTAGCAGGCGGTGGAGACAAATAACACCGCTGCCACCTCTATGTTTTCCACGTCCCCGCCACAGCAGTGGAACTAGACACACCCTGCAGCGTTCTCGCAAACCCATCATTGTCTATAGGTATACTCTAAATATGGATCGGTGAGAATTTCAATAGTTAACACCATCTGACTGGTTTAACACTTTGTAGACTATGCTCGAGTGTAGCTCGAGCAAAGCTAATTTGAAAATTCCTTTGTTGTTCAGAACAAAACTCGCATGGATGTTCAGTCTTTGTTCGGCTGGTGTCTAACATGACCTCACAAGAACACGACAGCGCAGTAACAATGATACTGCTAACGATATAATTTATTTTTTCTATAGCCACACAAAGGGACATGATTGATTGTAAATCATTTTTTACGATAAAGTATATTTGATTGGGTCAATATCATCTCGGCTCTCCATTGGTTGATGACCAGCCAATAATGAACGCTATAAAGTACCGGGTGGGGTCCGGTGTGGTATGGACCAATAGGACGATGGTGAGTTCTAACACAGACACCAACAGAACCGGTGTTCTTGAAGTAGTGGATATACGTGACTGACTTCTAATTTGTCTTAAGTACTAGTAAATGTATGCAGACCTCAATGTGTTAACAGTGACTTCAGTGAAATTAACTGATGAATCAGTGAAAAAATGCCAGTTTTCGTTCACTTATTGATTCAGTGACATTTTCCACTGATCAGTCTTTTTTTTTTTATGCTTTTCAGTGATTTGTTTCTCGAGCGTGTAAAAATGGCCGCTAAACAACGTGTGTCAAGCGAAATAATAACGCACGAACATTCAGTCTTTCGTTCCGTTTTTAAGTCTTGCATTTCGTTGATGTCAAGTAACCATTACAGCGCTCCGTCTGAAGGTATAAACTGCATATAAACTGACGAAGAGAGTGCATACACAATTCGTTTTAACAATCCTAACGGCAGCCCTGCCAATTAAACCAAAAACGAAAAGTAAGGGCATAGAATTTCATTCTTCACGGTTTCGTTAAGAACTATAACTTAGAATAGGAAAAATTCGCGAGTTCAGTGACCTGTAGGCTAGACTCCACAGTCCTGTGTACACTAGAGCTTCAGATGTTTGTTCATTGACTGCTGTCTTATAGTGTTACTTCACACCTGGCAGTATGGCACTCGCTACTTGTTTCCTTGCAAGTCTGCTATTGGCTCAGAGTTGTCCAGGGCGTGTCTAATAAACTGCGATCCAATTGCAAAGTCAACTACAGTGTACACGTGTTTGACGTCTATCTTGTCCTGAAATGAACTCGCGAAATGTTCCTATCCTTAACTATAACACATATATTATCTTTAGAAGTTGACTTGGTAGCGCAGATACTAAGGTAACGGCTTACAGGTGAAGAGGAATGTGTGTGTGCCAGTTCAATACCGGTTACCTCTGATAATCTTACTTTATCAATTACGGTCAATTGCGCTGTATAAATAGTACACTGCCGTAAATATGTTTATTTATAGTAATTATTTCGCTAAATTCAATAGAAAAAATGTTAATTCGCCGCTGCAGTTGGCCGTCACTTATTCAATCAGTAAAATTGTTTCACGTCATTAATTCAATCAGTACAATTATTTTTTACTGAAACTATCAGTGGTTTTTCCATTGAGTCTAAGTGTAACCATTTTCACTGTACTTGCATTTCACTGCGAATCAGCGGTTTTCCACTAACACCAATTTAGAGTGTTGGGGAAAATATTCAGGAGAAGTTGTCTTACAAAACACTTTGGTTCAGAACCACTTTGTTGATTGGATCATTCGAATTGTTTCACGTCTTACACGTCTGGCCGCGAATCACGGACGGTCAGTATTGGAGAAACTTAATTCTTATCGGCTCACTCATGTAGCAGACTGTCTTCACACAAAGACAAGCGGTCAATAGTCAAAAGAAGACTGCAAGTGTGCAAATAGGAAATTGAAGTCTAGCCTCCGTGTAAATTTTTTCGCGAAAAACACGTGGCCCTAATTATAGGTAAGGCTAACTACGCGCTACGTGGAGGCTGGACCTACAATGTCCTACTGTATGTGCACGCTTGCAGTCTTCAGTTGGCTATTGGCCGCTTGTCTGTGTGTGAAGACAGTGAGCCAATCAGAGTTCAGTTTCTCCGATACTGACCGTCCATGATTCGCGGCCAGACAGGTAAAATACCCGAAAGTGGCACTGAACTAATGTGAGTTGGAAGACATCTTGTCCTGGAATCTTTTAGCGGAAAACAGGTTCCCATAGGCCATTCACGGTTATTGACAACTTTCCTGAAGTCCTGCTGAAGTTCTACTTTCAGGATATTCCTCCACCCCTGTGAAATCGTTGTTCGCGCCTAAACGCGTGCCTCGGTAAGTGAATTTTCTGGAAATACGAGATTTTGCTAGAAATAATAAATAAAACTATTCTCTGTATCACTATATTTTTACTTTAATCATATTAAGTGTATTAATGCAGAAAAAACTCGCGAAAGTGGTCAAATGTCGCATTTTTAAAAGCTTGGCTAAATACGATTGGACGCAGGTAGTTTGATCTGTGTACTTTCATCGCGCTCAATAAAACCCCACAGTTACAGGTACATAGGACCCTTAACTAGTCTAGAAAATTACACCAGAGGGCCATTCGTGCGCACTTGGTGTAATAATATTTTGCTGAAGAAATATTTATTACTATACATTATCAATATACCTATTTTCACTCTGTTTTTCATTATGTTAATTATAAATTAAATATTATAATTTATAAGTAAATGATCACGTAAATAAAAAAATAGGTACTTTTATGTCGACATATTCAGGAAATATCCAAACACGTCATAAATGAGATAATTTGTCAAAGGTTTAATTCAAAAAGTGCGGAGATGCCACTAACAGATTAAAAAGTATATTCACAGTTCATTTGCAGTTCTGAAATTAAACTTTTGGAAAATCGCCACATGTATGACGTGTTTGGTTGTTCCGTGCGTATATCACAGATCAAAAGCATTTTAAACATCTGTTAACATAAAAGTATCTCTTTTGATTAAATTAAAATGTTAGGGGTGTTTTAAAGGTAATTTCACTTAAAGATATTTCATTTATAATTCGTATGAATTAAAATAGTCAGAAAATAAGTGTGTTGGTGATTGGCAGTAACAAAATTACTCTTGTGCGCACGAATGCGGTGCGTTGTTCCTTTGGCGTAGTTCTATAGACTCGGTTAAGCTTTGTTTGCATGAGGCGGAGGAATATCTTGGAAGCAGAACTTCAGCAGAGCTGCAGAAAAGTTGGAAGTAACAATGGATGGACTATAACTAAAATTTCGCGACTTCATTTCGGGACAAGATAGACGTCAAACGCGTATACAGTAAAGTTACCTTTGCGACTGGATCACAGTTTACTAGACACGCCCTAGAAGCATCTGAGCCAATAGCAGACTTGCAAAGGAACACGTAGCCAATCCCATACTTCAAGGTGTGGGGCAACACGGGCAACTCTCTGGGGCAGCAGCCAATGAACAAACATCTGAGGCTCGTGTATACACAGGACTGTGGAGTCTAGCCTACACGTCACTGAACTCGCGACATTTTCCTATCCCTAACTATAACTATTTAACTCACTGTTGATTTAGCTACTGTTTAGCGTAGGATTGTTATAGGGTGTTCACGGTAAAGTGAAAGCCCTCTCATCTGGAATAATAGTTAATAAATATATGTTATTGTAGCTTTAGACGTTAACTTCAGAGTGCGGTGGAATATACTCACTGTATTTAAATGGCAATACTTATTTAACCCATTCAGACCCAGTGCACACAATTGTGTACATTACACACGTGTAGGTAATTGTTTGTGTGTACTGCACACTGCGAAGTTCAATAACCAATTATCTGACTTGTGAGTAAGTGACACACAAACAGTCCCACCGGGGTAAGTTGTGATTGGTTCATATAACTAAAGCCGAACATACAGCCCACAGCTCCTTAACTCTGACAACGAAACAAGAATTGTGTCGACTTACGTACAGCACGCATCATAAAATTATTTGTTTGCAACACCTGAAACCATAAATTAAAGTGGGTCTGAAAGTGTTAAAACATTTAGGTCTACATGCATTTAAAGGCACTTGACAAATTAGAAGTGAATCACCTATATCAACTACTTCAAGAACGCCAGTTCTGTTGGTGTCTGTGTTAGAACTCACCATAGTCCTATTGGTCCATACCACACTGGACACTACCCTGTACTTTACAGCTTTAATTATTGACCAGTCATCAACCAATGGAGAGCTGAGCTGATATTGATCCAATAAAATGTCCTTTATCGTATAAAAGGATTTACAATCAATCATGTCCTTTTGAGTGGCTATAAAAATACATTCTGTCGTTAGCAATATGATTGTTACTGCGCTGTGATGTTCTTGTGGAGGCCATGTTCAACACTAGCCGAACAAAGACTGCACATCCATGTGAGTTTTGTTCTGGACAACAAAGAAATTTTCAAATTAGCTTTGCTCGAGCTACACTCTAGCATAGTCTACAAAGTGTTAAAAATGTGGTTAAACGGTAACAGATGGATGAAAGTAAAAAGTAACTAGAGCTTCAAAAGTGCTCACTTTACCGTGAACAGACTATGCATGTGTCGCAGCTGCAGACAGCAAGGAGCATTTCACTGATTGGAACTCGCGAATGCAACAGAGTGTGCAGTCGGCAACCTCGAGTTTCTGGTCTGCGACAACACGGCGACTGGGTATGACGCAGCCTCCCTCATCTGTACCAGGTGGATTCAAGTAGTACGAGCGAGCGGTATCGTTCAGCCGACGCACTTGCGTTAATTACTAGCTCGGCCCAACTACTCGTCGGGATGATGGGAGTTCGCTGTACTGGAAATTATTCTAATCTGTTCTGTTTCGCCGCGGAATAAATCAGTTCGAGTAAAAGAAAAAAGTCTGGCCATTCTCGACACTGCAAATCTTTGGTGGGCGGTGTAGTACATAAGTCATATTCCAATCGTATATGACTAGGGACACCCGAATTTTCTCGGAAAGATTTCCGGACATGCTAGATTTCAATATCCTACGTGAACATCAGCAGTATTATTTTGTTTATTGGCGGCGTGTCTTTGTGAGAAAACCTTTTCTTACTTGACTGGCCAATCAGAACTAGGTTACTCCGCTACTGTACGTCCGTGATTCATGGGCAGATGCGTAATACCTACGTCATCCAATCGCTGAAGTATATCTGAGCTAAAGTGTTATGAAATACAACAGGTCGTGAGATCTTTCCGCGAAATTCGGGTGTCCCTATATATGACTTATGCCGTTTATACCACAAATCAAAGAAACATCCAACCATGAAAGGGTCCCTTGTACAACACTTAGCCTAATCCCTAAACAAAAGATAGTAGAGGGGAATTGGTAATTCTGGAACAACGGCAGCGCAGCACCCGACCACGCGATAGGCTGAAAGATTCACTTGCAGGATGCCATGGTTTCCTGAATTGTTATCACGGACTTAAGCCATTGCAACTCTTTGTAGTAGTCGTTGAAAACCTACAATGTGAAGAAGGAAACTTGGACACAAAATAGTTCAATAGGAATAGAAACGAGCCAGAGTTAGCTGTTGTCGACAAATATGTAACACGCATATAATTACAACCAACAAACGAGTCACAATAGAAATTAACTGTGCAGTGTGAATATGACCCACACGCTAAATAGTTTCTCCACAGCAGTCCTATAGCGTGCAAAATAATAAACGGCTGAAAATGACTCTAAATGCTGAATTATGTGTGAACAAGCTGTAAGGTCGGTACACGGTCAATATCGTGCACGTATGAGACGTTTATATAGAACATAGTTCATAGTGTGTGCGTATCTTGCATTCAAGCAGTACACACAGCTGTTAATTAACTTGATGTTAGTAAAATAGTGATTTATCAGCAAATATATTCATTTATACGAATTTATTAAACAATAAAAATAAAGGATGTACCATAAGGTTTTTTAATTATAAATTCAAATGCATACAATATATTAATTCTTATTCTTCTTGTCCTCTGATTATATTGGCTGAATGTCTTACGTACACGGCACAAAATAAAATATCGGTATTTCCTACACATCTACATATCGAGTTACTACACGACACATACACGATGATGATGATGATAAACCGTTCAGAAAGAATACCTTATTTAATTCTAATAAGTAATCGTTTATCATCGTAAACCGACCTGAAGAGCGCTATGTAGTAAAATATGTTCTACAGATCGTTGTTTGTGTGTATACATACTGTTAGGTGTTGCAGCTGACGCCGACTCGACTGCCCCGCGCCGTAATCGGAGACCCGCCTCGCCCCCCCCCCCCCTCTTCCTGGAATGATGCGCTAGCGGTCTTCTGATCTCCCCTTCCTTCTGGGAATCTCGTGAATGCCGACAGCGGCGAGACTTGCTGGCATCACAGACCTCCTCTCGCCTGCTAGAGTTTCCTATACGTTTAGCGACGACGCAAGAATGTTCTGGTGAGACTGGCTGGCGCCTCAATCCTCCGCGACGAATCTCCAGAGTAGGGGAAGATTGTAGGTGGCGGCCTAAGACACTATATATACTGCCCCAACCCAGCGGCCGGCAGTCTTTGACGGAGGCCGCCTGGCGAGTGTGCGCGAGCGAAGGAAAGTGTGGACGACGACTGGAGATTGCGGGACGACGGCAAGTGAGGTGTTCGTGGTTTGAATGGACGAGAGGGTGTGAAACCGACGAGTGAAGAATACTGTGCGTGAGGGCGCTTGGAGGACTCTAGAACATTGTGACTGGCGGGACATGGAATGAACTGAGGTGGGACTGAATGGAAGTGTAATATTGATTTTATTGTAAATATGCGAACTGTCAAATATGGACGCATAAATTATAAAAATAATTGAATTGGTTGACGTACTGTCTATAGGGACAGATCTTTAATTATTTAATTTCATTGATGTCTGTCGTAATTATGAATTTTATTAATTTGTATCAATTGTGAACAGTTAGTGATGATATCCATTTTTTGTGAGAAGTTGAGTTGAGAGAATTTTGCTGTAGTTATTGTAAATAAAATTAGAAAATTATAATTATTGCTTTTATTTGATTAAGGCCTCCATCCTTTAACGAACTTGGTTTAGCCCACTTGATATCTAGAGAGGGAAATTTTAACAATACAGTATATGTGGGTAAATAATTGCTCTGCGAATAAGGTTTCTCGGCAAAAAAAAAAAAAAGTAAAAACATATTTTTCAATGTTATATTAGGAGTAGATAAAGAGAAAAATATAGAAATAATAAAAAAAAAGCATTTTTAAAGCTTGCGTGACATAGTTAAATCTGTGGGCTTTCATAGATAATAATGAAGTCCCACTGTCACAGATCCAATCTTGCACGGTACAGAATGGTGCGCCATCTTGAATTCATCCATTCATCGATGTAAATTCCACTTCAAAAGATTTTATGACATTTTTCGCACGGAAAAGGATAAATAAAATTGTATTGTCTCTTGTAGAATTGTTTTAGCTGTACTGCCATTATTAATTATTAATTTGTAAAAACCAGGACGAAATAAGAAGTTATTTCTTGCAGGCGGCTATTGAAATGACACTAGCAAAGCCAGGTATTCGATAAAGGCTTTAGGAAATGCACAAAACATTGCTTTCTGGCTTGTCGATCCGTAAACTGTACTACAAAGTCAGTACTCCAGGCCGTGGAGATAATTTCGTAAATACAATATGGCGGGGAACGAACTCTTTCAACCCTTTCATTCCCATCGTAGACAACTTTCAACATGTTGCACGAGAAACGTATACTTGACTGGTGCTGTACTCTACGAGACTCAGTGACCAATGATCTTCCTTGTGGGTACCTAATTTGAAAACCATGCAACTGCGATACGTTATCACTGGTTCATATCACTGACAACCGAGCACAAAGACTACACCCTCACGGGATGTGACAACAGAGCAAGTTCTTTGTCGGCTGAAGTACAGCACGCATCAAGAAGTTTCTTCTTTGCAACACCAGCAACCGTAAATATAAACAGGAAAAATTAGCGGATTCATTTTGGGTCAGGCTAAAATCCAAGAACTCTTACGCCTAGATTGCTATTGTAATTGCTCCATGTTTTATTCAACTCCTCCTGAAGAACTACCTCGATGTTAAGAGTCGTCCAAATCTCTTCACTCACTCACTCCTGAAGAACTCTGAACCAATACGAAACCCGCAGCAAAATGCTGGACCAACCATCGCCTTTGCTGTTGCAGCAAGCAACCAAGCGAGGATTATTTATCTGCGCCATGGAACACAAGACGGTGGAGCCTACCCTACAGGTCACTGAACTAGCGAATTGTTCCTGTCTTTAACCATAAATTAATGTGGCTTTGCACACGTAAAACAGCTTCAAATACATAGGAACTGTAAAGCCCCTGTCGCACTGTCAAAATTTTTCCGTCGAACTGCTTCCAATAAGTTTGGTCAAATAAAGTTGGACAGTTACGACGTCATTGAACCGTCATAAACGCCGCCATATTTAACTGAGAAAGTTGGATGGCTTAGTTCCCATCAAACATTTGAAGATCGAAAAGGTTCTAAAATTTATTTTATGTTTGACGGCTTCAGCCAATCAGAATCGCGAACGACAAAAATTGACGTCAAGAAACCTAAAATAACGAACAATTGCTGGAAACGAAGAAAGTTATGAATTAAATTTATTTATGAAGACGCTATCTGGACATGAATGCTGTTTTGAGTGAATATCGCACATAATATTACGAACTCAGAGGTATTAAATTTCATTGCGCAGGAAACATCTCTGGTAAATAAAATCTGAACTTAGAAAAGAAGCGAAAATAAACTACAACTTTCTTACATTTCTGAACTAAATGAGAAGAAAAAAAAAACAATATGTAAATATAATTTTTTTTTTTTTAAATAATAATAGCAAAAAAAATTATAGCAAAAAGATTTGTCAGTGTGATACATTTTCAAGCACATTCAGGATTATTTGATAAAATTTGTTAGATGATTAAATTTGATGGGCGTATTTAGTATTCAAATTGTATTGTCAAATATAGTTGAAGGCGGAAGTTTGAGAGGCGTGCGGGGTGTTGCGGCGGGCAAGGTCATGACTGCGATGTGACCTTGAGGCGGTCGCCGTACCCCGTGGGAAGCCAGAGAAGCTGCCGACACTCACCAACAGACACCTACCTACCTCGTGGCACTCCGCTGCTGTATTTCGTCGCCGCTTCAGAAGCAGCCCCGCGGCCCCGAGCTAAGGCCAGGCTTCAAGATTTCTCGTCAGAGATTCAACTCATCTAGATTTGTAAACCTTCCAAATTTTAATTTTTTAATTTCAAATGTATTTTTTCATTATTTATAAAATTGTGACACTTTTTAAATTATTAAAGAAAAGTGGATTTAAAACTAAAAAATTAAATTTTGTATGGTTTACAAATGTAGAAAGGTTCAATTTTAAACAAAAAGACATTAGTTGAAAATACGGTCACAAAAAATGAAAAGAGAGATCCTTGTCCGAATTTAGACTTTATTCCCTATACGCCCATGCATGGTGAAGCCTGGCCTTAAGGCCGTGTCTCAACTAGTAGAGAGAGAGAGAGAGAGAGAGAGAGAGAGAGCACTCTTTCGCACAACCTGGCTAGAGCACTGCTTCGCTTTCTCTCTCTCTCTCTCTCGCTCTGTGGAACTGAGATAACCACTCTCTCGTTTCTCTCCGACGTCTGGCAAACAGCTGATGCGATGCCAAAAGGCAGGACATCATGTTAAGCTAAAATCGCGGTCATGGCTATAGAAAGTAATTTATGTGCGTTCAAAATAATTCACAAATAATTGTAGCACTGCCAGAATAATCATTAGCGCGTAAAATATTATTATTTTTGTTTTATATTTTACCATCATGTTGCAGCGAAGTGACAAAAACGAGACTTAGTCAGAAATCCGTATTTGTAATTTTATAAATATGCGTTGCATATGTGTTTAAAACAGTTGAAATTACTCACTTACAGTTAAAATGCAATGTAATTCTGGCCCAGAAAGCTACTATAACCTTATTCAAACACGGAAATAATGTAAACAATTATGGCGCCTGCGAGAGAGCGCCAGCGTGTATACAACTTCGTGCTCTCTCTGTGCTCTTGCTTTTTCGCTCTCCCCGACGAATTGAGACGACCAGAGAGTGAGAAAACAGAAAGAGAGAGAGAGAGAGAGTGCTCTCTGGGCCAACTGACACACTGCCTTAGGCGTCCGCCTACCAGGAGCTTAATGAGTATGAGGCAGGGAAGTGCGGGAGCTATAAGGGCGACATTGACACGCACAGCTAGTGCCCCATCGCTCCTACGCGCAAGACTTGAACTGGCGTGCAATGTTCCCGTCTCGTCGTGTAGTGTGTTTATACGAGACTTGAAGCAGTGAGCCTATCACTTTATTGGCGGGAAGTATGCAGGAGAGTTCCTAGCAGGTCCCTGTAGTAGTTTCGCATACTTAAGCAGGGATCACACGATGCAAGACGAGCGCCAAACTTGCGCGAGATGCCGACCTCGCACGAGAATTTCTCGCACAAGTTTGTGTGCAAGGAACATCTTGCACGAAATGAGGAGATAGAGCAGGTCCTATTTTTCTCGTGCAAGGCGATGCAAGTTGCGATCCTATTGGTCCTTGTATGCTGGTCATGTGACCTGTTGTAAATGCAACTATAGAATAAAAGAAAATCATAATCTGAGGTGTGCGGAGAGGAATACAGAGAAATAAAACATTGCTGGAAAATAACTTTAACGCGTGGATTAAGTTTAGACAGTTCACTGAGAATAAAATAAAAACAATTATATTTTGGAGGAATACCTTTGAAATAAATACCTTGTTGAAGTAAGCAATTTCATATATTATATTATATTATAATACCTTGGCTGTTTGGTACCCACCAGGGCTATCAGCTAATTTTGATGCGAGACAGTATTCATCTTATTTATCTGCATGTGAACTCGTTTCGCACGCAATTTAGTTGGTATTCTCGTAATAAAATCTTGCGCGAAATACATCTTGCATCGTGTGATCTCTGCTTTACGACCAGTATATTATGAGAATGCAGTTTCAGCCATGTTGGAGGGCTCGAGAATACCATTTATAATGTGCATTATGAATTTAGAGTATTATCTATACTTTGTCTGTAATGTGTTTTCTTTGCGAACATCTGTATTATAGGAACAAGTTTAGTGGTTTCGTTAATAAATAAAAAGAAAACGCGCCGATATCAATCTCTGAGTAACGCAATATTCAAGGGCCATGTACACAGAACACATCTGGCCCTACAACTGCGTTGCAGTCCGCGTATTCAAACATTTACCGGTGCATCCCCCGATGTACTTCGGGCGTTCGAAAATTACTGCTTCGGTTCAGTCCAGTTAAGTCGAGTGATCCACCAGCTCAGTGGCGTGTGGTGACTGTTGCAAGGGAAGCTGGCGTTAGCTGTGTGCTGTACCCTGTTGCTTGCCAGTTCACACTTCCACCAACTGAGACGTAAGGCCATTACACAATTGAAAACTTTAACATTTCACTTTACGTTTGCTTTCCGACATGTTGTTTCTTATGGAGCTTGACACAATGGAACTGTCAAAGGTAAAGTCAAGCAGTCTTGACTTTACGATTTAGAAAATATGAAATTTAAAGTCGAAGTCAAGCAGCCATTTTGCCGAGAATCTAACAGAGGTTATGTGGAAAGTGCGTTATTTTATTGTAGGGCGATTTTAATATCGGTATATTACACAAAGCTTGTATGTAAATTTTAAGTCTATTTAAAAAAAAGGTGCGTAAAATGCATTCGTGGATAGTATAAATATTTACATAACAAGATACACATTTCTACGAAGCTCGCAGAACCGATGTTCAATTGTCAGAACTCTGACTTGACAATAATAGTATTGTGTATTGGTGGTTTCGTCAGAGGAAAGGAAACGTGAAGTCAAACGCTAAAGTTTTCTATTGTGTAAGAATCTTTAGTTCGGCAGCTGATGCCACAGGACGTGTGAGATGGGTTCCTTTGTGCTCGCTTGTGAGTATCCGAGAATGTACAGCAGTGAGCAAGCACCAGCTTACCTTGCAACACTTCGCCACGACACGACACGACACGACACTGCACCATTTCAGCCGACCTGAAAACTCGGTGAATCTGGTGGGTATGCATCACCGAAACACAAACCGGTGAATTTTCAAAATCTTCTTATGAAAAGTAAAAGTAATCACGCCCAATAATTTCAAGCATCACAAAATATACTGGGGCAATTCCAGCATCGAGTTTACAAAATATACTGGGGTAATTCCAGCATCGAGTTTACAAAATACTGGGGTAATTCCAGCATCGAGTTTACAAAATATACTGGGGTAATTCCAGCATCGAGTTTACAAAATATACTGGGGTAATTCCAGCATCGAGTTTACAAAATATACTGGGGTAATTCCAGCATCGAGTTTACAAAATATACTGGGGTAATTCCAGCATCGAGTTTACAAAATATACTGGGGTAATTCCAGCATCGAGTTTACAAAATATACTGGGGTAATTCCAGCATCGAGTTTACAAAATATACTGGGGTAATTCCAGCATCGAGTTTACAAAATATACTGGGGTAATTCCAGCATCGAGTTTACAAAATATACTGGGGTAATTCCAGCATCGAGTTTACAAAATATACTGGGGTAATTCCAGCATCGAGTTTACAAAATATACTGGGGTAATTCCAGCATCGAGTTTACAAAATACTGGGGTAATTCCAGCATCGAGTTTACAAAATATACTGGGGTAATTCCAGCATCGAGTTTACAAAATATACTGGGGTAATTCCAGCATCGAGTTTACAAAATATACTGGGGTAATTCCAGCATCGAGTTTACAAAATATATTGGGGTAATTCCAGCATCGAGTTTACAAAATATACTGGAGTAATTCCAGCATCGAGTTTACAAAATATACTGGGGTAATTCCAGCATCGAGTTTACAAAATATACTGGGGTAATTCCAGCATCGAGTTTACAAAATATACTGGGGTAATTCCAGCATCGAGTTTACAAAATATACTGGGGTAATTCCAGCATCGAGTTTACAAAATATACTGGGGTAATTCCAGCATCGAGTTTACAAATAGGTAGGGATAGGAAGAATTCGCGAATTCATTTCAGGACAAGATAGATTTCAAACGCGTGTACACTGAACTCACCTTTGCAATTGGATCAGAGTTTATTAGACACGCCCTGAACGACTCCGCGCCAATAGCCATCTTGCAAGGGAACGAAAAGCGAGTCCCGTAGTGTCAAATGTAGGGTAACGCTGGGACAGCAGCCAATGAACAGATATCTGAGGTTCTATTATAGGAAGGATTGTGGAGTCTAGCAAATAGGTTATTGAACTCGCGAAATTTTCCTGTCCCTACAAATAGGCAATAAAAACCTCAGAATTTGCGTGTAACGGCATTAATTTGCACTTGCGCCTGGAAGCAGATGCAAATACCGCCGAAAGTCAACTTGACGTTCGATAAATTATTCAACCTGTGTGCACCGGTGTTTAACCACTGATGGATACATTGATGCATTTCCGAATACGCGACGTGTATGACGGAAATTTCGTATAATAATTTTTATGCCCTCCAACTAGCTAAAAAAGACTTTTTCCGGACTGCTGTATCTCATAACTAGAGGCGCGCAAAATTCGCGTTATAACTCGGCATAAGGCTAAACTTCACAGCACATTGTGTACTGTAGCCAGTGTCGTTTCTTCATTGGCTCCTGGATAGATGTGAAGCCACGCCCTTTCTGATTGAACTGCACGTGATCAGGGCACATAATGGCTTAGTGTTCACTTATTAGCGCACAGTTACTCAGCGCGTGTAAGATTATGTATGGTCCAATCAGAAACGTATTGCAAAGGTACAAGTGTTTCAATTTTAACGTGTCCCCAAATAATAACGCGAATTTTGCAGGTCTCTACTCATAACATACGTATAGGATTCATGCGCATCTACGACAGACACACACGCATTGAGCTTTGCTACAGTGTCGCCGCTCAGAGTTACGTTCAGTCCAGTCGCCGCGCCGATTGAAAGACTGCACGCCAGTTGAGCGCCTATAGCTCATGGAGGCGATAATGCTTTACATACACTCCCCAGCGTTGCCCTTAGCTCTTCACCAATGTTTACCTTACACAAACATGCCACTCACTAGGCGATCGCCTTAAGGCTCGACTTTACCTGTGTTGCGGAAATTCTTCGCTTCCGTGTCATAATTACAGTTTCAGAGATATCATTGGTAAGAATATGAAAACTTCGCGAATTCAATTCGGGACAAGATAGACGTCAAACACATATAGAGTGAAGTCGCCTTCACGACTGGGTCACAGTTTATTAGACCCGCCCTGCACGCCTCTCAGCCAATAGCAGACTTGCAAGGAAACACCTTGCGAATCCCATAACTGCCAGGTGTGGGGCAACAGCCAATGAACACACAGCTGAGGCTCCAGTATGCAGAGGACTGAGGAGTCTAGCCTACAGGTCATTGAACTAGCAAAATTTTCCTATTCCTAATTACTGGAAATGTTTGGTCGTTGAAAATTAACAATTTAATAGTTGTTTAATAACTTTGTATTTAATTTTCACTGTGTGTTATTTCCTGCTTGTAAAAAAAGCAAAAACTAGGTGACAAAATATAAATATGTTGCTGACTTTTTACAACTAAAGGCTGTTAACGATAGAGCGAGCACTTTTGAAATCAACCTTAGAAAAAAGTCACTGCCCCTACCTGCGTATATTTTAACGGGCTCACTGACTGACGTGCACCCAGTAAAGTTGGTAATGATAGAGGGGAAGTAGTTCCATATCTTAACGTCGAATAAAAAGTGTTAGGTAGGTAACCATTTCTGATAACTTAAATTATTTCTTTCGTTTTCTGTTTTTTTTTTTTAATGCACCGAAATGTAAAAATAAGCAGATTTGTAAAATATATATTTCCCTATTAATTACACAGGTTCACTTGACCGGCGTATGAATAAAGTGATGAGGCCTATGACAATGTTCATCTTACATAAGATGAAAAATACACAGCGTGCATACAAGTAGATCTTAAGCAGGGCTTTCAAAAGTGCTAATTTTACCGTGAATAGCCTATAGCAGATAACACACAATGAAAACTAGTTACAAAAGTATAAAACTACTCGTAATATGTTAATTTTCTATAATCGTGCATTGTCAGTAATTACTCTGAATCCGAAATACTACGCGAAAGCGAATACTTTCTGCGCAAGAGGCGAGGCCTAATGTTCAGACGATGCGTGTAGAATGTCTTCTTGAGAGGTGAGAGGGAACAGCTGGCGTGTTCCGGTTCACGTCGACCGGCCTGTGTGGAACTGTGACTGCAGGGAGGAACTGTGACTCATCACAGTTCCTAGTATCTACAAGATAAGATCGTGTCTGAGGTTGGCACAGGCGCCTTGTGGCCCTTCGTCGATAACAACTTGGCCCGAGCTCACTACGTTTCAGGCAGTTTTGCCAATGTACGGGCAACTACCCGCAATTCGGGTATTTTACATACTTGTGGGTAAAAATATGGGTTTCGGATAAAATAAGAATATTCTTCTCAGAGGCGTAACAAGTTTCGAAGTCAGGGAAAAAATGTATATTGACCATTAGTTGACCCATTTAAATTTCCTAGTCTTTCTAAGTTCAATGCATTGCATATCAGTGCATTGCAAAAAATGCTGTATTTGATTCCAGCACCAAAAAATTACATACTTACATACATACTAACCAAGTTGACACACTTGCTTCGGGTTGGTTGAGCTGGGGCACGTGTTTATTTGAAATGTTATGTTGGCCTCACTATAAATCACTCTTTTCTTAGTTTTGCATCTACACTTTCTTATGCACGCGTCTCCTCGGGATACAAAATTAGCGTTAAACCGATCTTAATTTAGTATTTTTCAGACTTTTTTATTCTTTGCCCGCCAATTTTTTTTTGCAGACTTGATGTGTAAAACCGGATATTTTAGCTTGCACATGCGGGTAAAATTTTTAATCAGCATTGGCAATGCTGGTTCCAGGCGCGCCTACACAGCTCGTAAGGCACGGCGCATTAGGGGAGCAACACAGGTAAAGTAGAGTGGAGGGATTTGTAACACCGAGGTCTTGAGAGCCGATGAGGGCCCCGTCGACCAGCGGCATCGTTCGGTACGATTCCCACTTGCGAAAACCAGGGGCGACCCCGCAGGGAATGGAACACGGTTCGCTCGTGTAGGAGGCGAGTAGTCTAACCTCTAAACCACCGCGGTCCCTAACACAGATCAGGAATGTTCACGTTAAATCAAGCACTTTTGAAACAAACCTTTGAAGAAAAAAAAAACTTGTCATAACTACGTAATTATAGGCTACAGTGGACAATCTCCGAGTTCAGTTGGCAGCGAATTGCGTAAAAGTAGTTCACAAGAGTTGGCGTCCTTTGCGAGTGCAATAGTCACATTTATGGCGACTGAAATATAAGCGTCTATAGTTTTACTATAAATGATGGGACGGAAATCAGCTTGCCTGATCTAAAGTGTGGGGTTGCTCGGGACTGTCAGTGAGCGAAGCACGGAACTGGAAGGCAAAGTTGACGTTCTTCGCCACGAGGCCGCGCAAGTACGTGACAGTATGCCACAACTAATACATCACCTGTGACTGCATGCGCCCACATACTTCATTGCAACTCATTAGCTAGAGGGAGTTCACGATCAAGTGTGGGGTTGCTCGGGACTGTCAGTGAGCGAAGCACGGAACTGGAAGGCAAAGTTGACGTTCTTCGCCACGAGGCCTCGCAAGTACGTGACAGTATGCCACAACTAATACATCACCTGTGACTGCATGCGCCCACATACTTCATTGCAACTCATTAGCTAGAGGGAGTTCACGATCAAGTGTGGGGTTGCTCGGGACTGTCAGTGAGCGAAGCACGGAACTGGAAGGCAAAGTTGACGTTCTTCGCCACGAGGCCTCGCAAGTACGTGACAGTATGCCACAACTAATACATCACCTGTGACTGCATGCGCCCACATACTTCATTGCAACTCATTAGCTAGACGGAGTTCACGATCAAGTGTGGGGTTGCTCGGGACTGTCAGTGAGCGAAGCACGGAACTGGAAGGCAAAGTTGACGTTCTTCGCCACGAGGCCGCGCAAGTACGTGACAGTATACCACAACTAATACATCACCTGTGACTGCATGCGCCCACATACTTCATTGCAACTCATTAGCTAGACGGAGTTCACGATCAAGTGTGGGGTTGCTCGGGACTGTCAGTGAGCGAAGCACGGAACTGGAAGGCAAAGTTGACGTTCTTCGCCACGAGGCCGCGCAAGTACGTGACAGTATGCCACAACTAATACATCACCTGTGACTGCATGCGCCCACATACTTCATTGCAACTCATTAGCTAGACGGAGTTCACGATCAAGTGTGGGGTTGCTCGGGACTGTCAGTGAGCGAAGCACGGAACTGGAAGGCAAAGTTGACGTTCTTCGCCACGAGGCCTCGCAAGTACGTGACAGTATGCCACAACTAATACATCACCTGTGACTGCATGCGCCCACATACTTCATTGCAACTCATTAGCTAGACGGAGTTCACGATCAAGTGTGGGGTTGCTCGGGACTGTCAGTGAGCGAAGCACGGAACTGGAAGGCAAAGTTGACGTTCTTCGCCACGAGGCCGCGCAAGTACGTGACAGTATGCCACAACTAATACATCACCTGTGACTGCATGCGCCCACATACTTCATTGCAACTCATTAGCTAGAGGGAGTTCACGATCAAGTGTGGGGTTGCTCGGGACTGTCAGTGAGCGAAGCACGGAACTGGAAGGCAAAGTTGACGTTCTTCGCCACGAGGCCGCGCAAGTACGTGACAGTATGCCACAACTAATACATCACCTGTGACTGCATGCGCCCACATACTTCATTGCAACTCATTAGCTAGACGGAGTTCACGATCAAGTGTGGGGTTGCTCGGGACTGTCAGTGAGCGAAGCACGGAACTGGAAGGCAAAGTTGACGTTCTTCGCCACGAGGCCGCGCAAGTACGTGACAGTATGCCACAACTAATACATCACCTGTGACTGCATGCGCCCACATACTTCATTGCAACTCATTAGCTAGAGGGAGTTCACGATCAAGTGTGGGGTTGCTCGGGACTGTCAGTGAGCGAAGCACGGAACTGGAAGGCAAAGTTGACGTTCTTCGCCACGAGGCCGCGCAAGTACGTGACAGTATGCCACAACTAATACATCACCTGTGACTGCATGCGCCCACATACTTCACTGCAACTCATTAGCTAGAGGGAGTTCACGATCAAGTGTGCACTTCTGAAACCAACACTTACTGTCACCATCCCTACCTGCGTGAATTTTAGCGGGCGCACTCAGTGACGTGTCCGCTAAAGTTGCTAACGATGGATGGGAAGTGGTTCCATGTCTCAACGTTGAATTAAAAGTGATCGGTAAACGTTTGTCTATACTGCAATGATTAATTTTTCTTTGTAATTATTTTAATGAGTAAAGTGTATAGATTATAAAATGTGTTACGATTTACTTTCTATAGTAATTTCACAGTTTCCCTTTACTGACGCACGAATTAAGTGAGCAGGTCCACGGCAATATAGATTTTACATATGGCAGATGAATACACAACGTGCTTACGAGCTGATATTAAGCAGGGCTTTCAGAAGTGCTCACTTTATCGTGAACAACCTGTACACGATAATATCCACGACATTTCCGCCTACACATGCGGTACGTTCCGTCCCCGAAACAGTGAGTTTAAGAGACTTTGGCAGCTCATAACATCGAGGTCTTGAGAGCCGATGAGGGTGAAACTAGGTGAGTATGGTGCAACACCGGAATGGAAGGACGGCGGGAATGGGAGATCTCCGAGAAAACCCGCCGACCAGCGGCATCGTCCGGCACAATTACCACTTGCGAAAATCCAGGAGTGACCCCGCCGTGAATAGAACCCGGTTCGCATAGGCGGGAGGCGAGCAGTCTAACCACTACACCAAAAACAGATTGGTCATTTAATGGGACCCAAGAAATGGCTGCGTGATATTTTAAAACGTGCAGAAACTTGAGAATGTTCACAAATACATTAATTGATAGTTTCGGCTGTTACAAACAAAGATAATTTTGATTCCCGCCCCACCTACTCTAGTTCTGTCTGTACTTGTTGCATGGGAAGGTTATATATTAACGGTGTTGTACCTCGTGAGGCACACAAAACAGTCATCTCCCTGGGGATCACTGGTCAATAGAAGAGACGCGAGTATTGCGCGAACTGACGTGGCAGCAGGCTAGACTTGACACTCATCTATACACTCGAGACACTATCGTTTGCTTATTGGCTGAGGCAATGAAGTGAGCACTCTTCAACGCCCACACACACACACTACTACTTCCTGCTTACTACTGGATCACAGTTAAATGGGGCGTGTCTAAATAACTGACCTCCATTCACGATAGTAAGATAAAGTAACAAGTGTTCGAGGCTTACCTCCCCTCCGAATGAATTCGCGAAATAATCGGGGCTCTAGTGATCAGAAAAGAGCGCTACTGGAGCATGATATGACAAGCGACAGTGATACTTCGCGTTTTGAACGACTTGCACGCTAGACTCTACTGTTTCATATATTGTAGAGCGTTAGCTTCATGTTGATTGGCTGCTGCCCCAGTGTTGTACTTCAGTCAAGGTGGCGCTCAGAGTTCACCTGGGCGTGTCTAACAATCTGTCGTCCAATTACAAGCGTAACAGAAACGTACGTGAGTTTGAAATCCAGCCTGTCCTAAAATGAGATCGTCCAGTCCTTAGTTACGATTGGTTCTTACCAGTATCGCCTGCAACTCATTGTTTCTGGTAACGAAACATTCACGCATAAAAAAAACTGCTGCTAGCAACACCTCGAATTACAATTGACTTATTGCTAGATGACTACTGCATAAACCAGAGCAAATAACCCACAGGGAAGACACTGGCAGAATAAGGCCCTGAGCCTTGCTTTGCACAATACCGTCACTGCCAACCACACATTACTTTTCTCTGCAACAATGTTGGCACGCTTACTTAGGCATTCATTTTTCGTTACAAGTGTTGCAAAGAAGGATAATTTTGGTCTGGCAAGTACCTCGGATTCTCTGTAATAACTACAGATCTGCAAGATTCGCGTTATTATTCGATGGCACGTTAAACTTTAAGCACTTTTGCCTTAGCAATACGTTTATCATTGGACAATACTTTATTTGACATGCCCTGACCAACTGCGTCAATAAATGAACACTTCACAATTGTGTTCACAACTATGCAGTAGCCACCAATGGAGAAATGATGCCGTCTCCAGTATATACAGTTGTGAAGTATAGCCTGATGCTTCATAATAATGCGAATTTTGCAGGTCCTTACATATAACACGTGCGTTTTACACTTCTGTTAACATGAAAGTTGCTTATTTTTGGTTGAATTGAACTTTGACTTGTATTATATTTTTAAATTGTACTTCATTCACAATCCATATTAATAAAAACAGCGAGAGAATATGTGTGTTGGTAACGCCTAGTAAGCCAGGAATAGTTCTCATGCAAAATATTATTACACTGAGTGCGCACGAATGCGGTGCGCTGTCCCTTTGGTGCCATTTCCTGGACTGGTTGAGCTTTGTGTGCATGAGGCGAATGAATATCTTGGAAGTAGATCTTAAGCAGGGCTTCAGAAAAGTTTCAAGTAATCGAGAATGGACTATGGCGAATATAGTAATTATGACGCATTATTTAAAGGAGTAAAGGAAAATAAAAAGGCAAGCTTTCTTTTAGAAATTTCATCTTCAAATAAATACAATCTAATACTTCTTATTTTTCTTTTCTCCTTTAATTCTACTGGCGTAAGGCTTAACGTACAATAAACGAAATAAAATATCGGTATTTACTACACGCCGGGACGTCGAGGATATTTCTACAGGCTATTCAATGTAAAGTGAGCACTTTTAATAGCCCTCTCATTTGGAATAATAGTTAATAAATAGGCTATATTTTATTTCAGCCTTAGACGTTAACTTCCAAGTACATTAAGTTTATTACTTACATGGCAATATTATTTTTAAAAGGCAGTAAAATGATAAGAAATGGTTGAAAGGAAAAGTAGCTACGCCGTCAAGTGCTCACATTACCGTGAACTGGCCATACATGACCCGCGATAACCATGAACCGTGTTGTAAGAATACCTTATCTTACACGTTCCTTACTTACGTCTGATCGTAAAGCGATGCTTCCTGCTCGGAAGGCGAGCAAGAAGACCAGACAGACGGGACACCGCACTTGGACTCGTCAAGGTCACACGTCTGCGACACTCGAGGGGCCGGACATTCGCCACAGTGCTTCCCCGCGCATTGGAGTCACCTGGTCCGTTCGACACGCGTCGAGTTCGCCCACCAGCTTCTGTAAACACCGCCTTCTGTGCCTCTCTACCGCCCTTCCACCCACCGACCAGTAGGAATGGATTGAACTCTTTTTATCTAGTTTCTGAACGTTTACATTTTTTTCTGATGTTTTTTTTTTCCAGATTTTTTTAAATCTACCTGACTGTAAAGTTTTCACGGTGTATATATTGTAGAATAGAAAAAATTCATCCCGATTCATTCGTTCGTCTCCAGGGCCGTGTACAGCAGACAAATTGTGGAAGGCGGAAATATAACATTTCGCCCCTCTCCCCTCCAAAAAATTAATTAAAATTAATATACACATAAAATTATTCATTAAACACAACTTCAACGACAACGAGTTTACATTTACAATAATGATAAATACTTGCAATTGCCTCTTTTCTTATACTTGATCTTCCTTACATTGTCCCTGAATTAGTCGACCTTTGTACACGATTTCACCCCATCACCAGTGTTCGGGGAGGGGGGAGGGAGATGACCCCACTAAGCACGGCCCTACTCGTGCCGTTTACTTGTTCACATAGACTTTTTCTCAGCATCCGTGTATTGTGTAGAACGCACCTTGCAAAGTACACACAGCAAATGCACTGAAGAAAGCTTAACCCATGAAGCGTGCTGGTATAGTCATAGAGAACAATTATCTATCGTCTTCTGAGGCACCGACCTACTCCACACAAAAACATATTTAAAAGTCGCATCGTCAACAATGATGGACATGGTTGTTTACATCTTAATTGTCGACAATGATGGACATGGTTGTTTATATCTTAATTGTCGACAATGATGGACATGGTTGTTTACATCTTAAATTGTCGACAATGATGGACATGGTTGTTTACATCTTAATTGTCGACAATGATGGACATGGTTGTTTACATCTTAATTGTCGACAATGATGGACATGGTTGTTTGTATCTTAATTGTCGACAATGACTGGACATGGTTGTTTGTATCTTAATTGTCGACAATGATGGACATGGTTGTTTGTATCTTAATTGTCGACAATGATGGACATGGTTGTTTGTATCTTAATTGTCGACAATGATGGACATGGATTGTTTGTTCTTAATTGTCGACAATGATGGACATGGTTGTTTGTATCTTAATTGTCGACAATGATGGACATGGTTGTTTGTATCTTAATTGTCGACAATGATGGACATGGTTGTTTGTATCTAATTGTCGACATGATGGACATGGTTGTTGTATCTTAATTGTCGACAATGAGGACATGGTTGTTTGTATCTTAATTGTCGACAATGATGGACATGGTTGTTTGTATCTTAATTGTCGACAATGATGGACATGGTTGTTTGTATCTTAATTGTCGACAATGATGGACATGGTTGTTTACATCTTAATTGTCGACAATGATGGACATGGTTGTTTACATCTTAATTGTCGACAATGATGGACATGGTTGTTTACATCTTAATTGTCGACAATGATGGACATGGTTGTTATACATCTTAATTGTCGACTAATGATGGACATGGTTGTTTACATCTTAATTGTCGACAATGATGGACATGGTTGTTTACATCTTAATTGTCGACAATGATGGACATGGTGTTTACATCTTAATTGTCGACAATGATGGACATGGTTGTTTACATCTTAATTGTCGACAATGATGGACATGGTTGTTTACATCTTAATTGTCGACAATGATGGACATGGTTGTTTACATCTTAATTGTCGACAATGATGGACATGGTTGTTTACATCTTAATTGTCGACAATGATGGACATGGTTGTTTACATCTTAATTGTCGACAATGATGGACATGGTTGTTTACATCTTAATTGTCGACAATGATGGACATGGTTGTTTACATCTTAATTGTCGACAATGATGGACATGGTTGTTTACACTTAATTGTCGACAATGATGGACATGGTTGTTTACTCTTAATTGTCGACAATGATGGACATGGTTGTTTTACATCTTTATTGTCGACAATGATGGACATGGTTGTTTACATCTTAATTGTCGACAATGATGGACATGGTTGTTTACATCTTAATTGTCGACAATGATGGACATGGTTGTTTACTCTTAATTGTCGACAATGATGGACATGGTTGTTTACATCTTAATTGTCGACAATGATGGACATGGTTGTTTACATCTTAATTGTCGACAATGATGGACATGGTTGTTTACATCTTAATTGTCGACAATGATGGACATGGTTTTTACATCTTAATTGTCGACAATGATGGACATGGTTGTTTACATCTTAATTGTCGACAATGATGGACATGGTTGTTTATCTTAATTGTCGACAATGATGGACATGGTTGTTTACATCTTAATTGTCGACAATGATGGACATGGTTGTTTTACATCTTAATTGTCGACAATGATGGACATGGTTGTTTACATCTTAATTGTCGACAATGATGGACATGGTTGTTTATCTTAATTGTCGACAATGATGGACATGGTTGTTTCATCTTAATTGTCGACAATGATGGACATGGTTGTTTGTATCTTAATTGTCGACAATGATGGACATGGTTGTTTGTATCTTAATTGTCGACAATGATGGACATGGTTGTTTTATCTTAATTGTCGACAATGATGGACATGGTTGTTTGTATCTTAATTGTCGACAATGATGGACATGGTGTTTGTATCTTAATTGTCGACAATGATGGACATGGTTGTTTGTATCTTAATTGTCGACAATGATGGACATGGTTTTTTACTCTTAATTGTCGACAATGATGGACATGGTTGTTTATCTTAATTGTCGACAATGATGGACATGGTTGTTTTAATCTTAATTGTCGACAATGATGGACATGGTTTTGTACATCTTAATTGTCGACAATGATGGACATGGTTGTTTACATCTTAATTGTCGACAATGATGGACATGGTGTTTACATCTTAATTGTCGACAATGATGGACATGGTTGTTTACATCTTAATTGTCGACAATGATGGACATGGTTGTTTGTTTACATCTTAATTGTCGACAATGATGGACATGGTTGTTTACATCTTAATTGTCGACAATGATGGACATGGTTGTTTACATCTTAATTGTCGACAATGATGGACATGGTTGTTTACATCTTAATTGTCGACAATGATGGACATGGTTGTTTACATCTTAATTGTCGACAATGATGGACATGGTTGTTTACATCTTAATTGTCGACAATGATGGACATGGTTGTTTACATCTTAATTGTCGACAATGATGGACATGGTGTTTACATCTTAATTGTCGACAATGATGGACATGGTTGTTTAATCTTTTAATTGTCGACAATGATGGACATGGTTGTTTACATCTTAATTGTCGACAATGATGGACATGGTTGTTTACATCTTAATTGTCGACAATGATGGACATGGTTGTTTACATCTTAATTGTCGACAATGATGGACATGGTTGTTTACATCTTAATTGTCGACAATGATGGACATGGTTGTTTACATCTTAATTGTCGACAATGATGGACATGGTTGTTGTACATCTTAATTGTCGACAATGATGGACATGGTTGTTTACATCTTAATTGTCGACAATGATGGACATGGTTGTTTACATCTTAATTGTCGACAATGATGGACATGGTTGTTTACATCTTAATTGTCGACAATGATGGACATGGTTGTTTACATCTTAATTGTCGACAATGATGGACATGGTTGTTTACATCTTAATTGTCGACAATGATGGACATGGTTGTTTAATCTTAATTGTCGACAATGATGGACATGGTTGTTTCATCTTAATTGTCGACAATGATGGACATGGTTGTTTACATCTTAATTGTCGACAATGATGGACATGGTTGTTTACATCTTAATTGTCGACAATGATGGACATGGTTGTTTACATCTTAATTGTCGACAATGATGGACATGGTTGTTTACATCTTAATTGTCGACAATGATGGACATGGTTGTTTACATCTTAATTGTCGACAATGATGGACATGGTTGTTTGTATCTTAATTGTCGACAATGATGGACATGGTTGTTTGTATCTTAATTGTCGACAATGATGGACATGGTTGTTTGTATCTTAATTGTCGACAATGATGGACATGGTTGTTTGTATCTTAATTGTCGACAATGATGGACATGGTTGTTTGTATCTTAATTGTCGACAATGATGGACATGGTTGTTTGTATCTTAATTGTCGACAATGATGGACATGGTTGTTTGTATCTTAATTGTCGACAATGATGGACATGGTTGTTTACATCTTAATTGTCGACAATGATGGACATGGTTGTTTACATCTTAATTGTCGACAATGATGGACATGGTTGTTTACATCTTAATTGTCGACAATGATGGACATGGTTGTTTACATCTTAATTGTCGACAATGATGGACATGGTTGTTTACATCTTAATTGTCGACAATGATGGACATGGTTGTTTACATCTTAATTGTCGACAATGATGGACATGGTTGTTTACATCCTTAATTGTCGACAATGATGGACATGGTTGTTTACATCCTTAATTGTCGACAATGATGGACATGGTTGTTTACAATCTTAATTGTCGACAATGATGGACATGGTTGTTTACATCTTAATTGTCGACAATGATGGACATGGTTGTTTACATCTTAATTGTCGACAATGATGGACATGGTTGTTTACATCTTAATTGTCGACAATGATGGACATGGTTGTTTACATCTTAATTGTCGACAATGATGGACATGGTTGTTTACATCTTAATTGTCGACAATGATGGACATGGTTGTTTACATCTTAATTGTCGACAATGATGGACATGGTTGTTTACATCTTAATTGTCGACAATGATGGACATGGTTGTTTACATCTTAATTGTCGACAATGATGGACATGGTTGTTTACATCTTAATTGTCGACAATGATGGACATGGTTGTTTACATCTTAATTGTCGACAATGATGGACATGGTTGTTTACATCTTAATTGTCGACAATGATGGACATGGTTGTTTACATCTTAATTGTCGACAATGATGGACATGGTTGTTTATATCTTAATTGTCGAAAGACGAGACTTTCTGTATGACTAAATTACTTGACCAACTATAACGTATTCTAATTGCACGAAAAATAGGTTAGAGGAAACATACCAACATATCAATGCACTTGTTTACGTAACAGTGTTCTACCCTGAAATCCTATACACGTCGTTTATGACAGTCGTGTTGGCAGGAATGCAGTCTCGTGATGGGACACGAGATGGCTATCGCGCACACTCTACCATGCACTTGTTTACGTGAGGCCAACCAAAGTCCGGGCACGCTTTATTGTCACCCCAGCACCTGTGTGCGCCCTTTCTGGATGATACGGCAGCGTAAGGGGCTTTGCCTTGTATTTTCCTTTTAATTCCCCACGCAGTTTTTCCACCGCTTTCATTCTGTTCTACTCTATCTACATCTAAGTAGTCTTGAGTAATGGTGTGGCGCGGTTAACCAGCCATCATCCACCCCCTTCCCGCAATATGTTCTACTTTATATCTTCGCCATCATATAGCGGCACTAACTACTCGGCTAATTAACCCTTTCATTGCCACTTATGATTCCTAAACCACGGCACTGCGCTACATTACGACTTGTTCACATCGATCACTAGGGACCTGTGAAATTCGCGTTAATTTTTCTCTGCGCGTTGAATTCCAACATCTTGTATGCTAGTTCAACTTCTGTCGTTGGCCGACAACTAGTATAGCAAGTTTCAAGGTCACGTTTAGCCAATAGTGAATTCTCTACTGTAGAGCAACCCATCTACAGCGAAGCGATATCTCAGGTGAATGACGCAGTATAGTTGCCAGTAAACAATGAACTCATGAATAGCGCTCAAGTAGGTATAGCGCAGTGAATCGTAGCATGCTACTAAATAATGACGCGACTTTTGCATGTCTCTACTGATCGCCACGCACAAAGACTACCGCTTGTCGCTTGTGATAACCAAACAAGCTCAATGCAAGCTTAAGTGCAGCAAGCATCAAGAAATTCCTAGTTTGCAATAATAGAAATTAAAAATTACCGTGGACACGAAAGGGTTAACTGAAATTCTACTTTATATTAAATCCCTAGAGCTAGTAACTTATTGCGAAAAAATGTGAGTACACGGTAGACTTCAATACTGTAAGCACCCCAACAGCGGTTTGTTTATTGCTATTGGTTGTTGTCTGCTTGAGAAGGCGGTTAACAGCCAAGTAAGACAAGTACCCTACACAGTTTTGAAGCATTAACTTGTCTAGAAATCTTTTCGCAAAATTTCAGTACTCCTATCAGTCCCCATGTATGTACATCGAGTGTAGTGGAAGGTCTCCCTGCGCAGAAATAGCACGCCGAAGAGCGGTGGAGTGTATAGGCGCTGCAGGCAGGAGGTCACTGTGATGTGGAGGTCCTAATATGGCGGACACTGTTCAGCGCCCGACACAACAGGTCTGCCGCTAACCGTTACTCCGGGCATTTGCTTACTTCTCGTGTCGCTGGCTGGCGCACAACTCCACCTGCTTCAAGCCGACCCCTCCCTCTCCCCTAGTCAAGGTGTCTACAATGCGGGAGCTTCTGCCCCCTCCCCCCTGTACACAAGAGCACGGCCGTTACATGTGATGCAGTTGGTAGCCAGAAAGTATAACTTGATCAGGGCTTTAGAGAAGAAGGAAATTACCATGAATGGAGGACAGTATTGTTTGTATGGGATGATGTAAACACAGAGACGACGTGGCGTGCTGGTCCCTTCTCCGATTGGCTGAGCGCTCTCGCGTGGTCCAACTGCCTACTGCGTGCTGCGAAACCAGCTCCTTATTGGGTGCGCTGCCGGCTGGCAGGCAGGTTTGTACACCTGTTCGTGGTCCCTCCACACTTTTTGTATAGAAACTTTGAAAAATCACCCCACGTATAACGTGCTTGTTTGTTTCCTAAATACGTCTGCACGTATCACAAGCCCTTTATACTTGTAGTAAAATGAAACTACCTTATTATTTGTTAACTTCAACTTTGCTTATATTTTATCTATAAAGCATATTATTTTATTTATAGTTAATATGATCAAAAATAGAGAGAAAATTGGTATGTTGGTAATTTCTGAAAACTGCTCATGATTAAGTAAGCACTTTTGATATCAACCTTACAAAAAAGTCACTGGGGCCCTACCTGCATATTTATACGGGCGCACTGAGCGACATGCGCCCTGTAAAGTTGGTAACGATGGATGGGAAGTAATCCTGTATCTTAACGTCGAATAATGAGTGTCAGGAAACCATTTCTCATAACTTTTCTGTCGCTTTCTGTTTATTTTTTAATGCATCGAAATGTAAAAATGAGCAGATTTGTTAGATATTAACTTTCCAAGTAATTCCACAGTTTCACTTGACCTACGCATGCATGAATGAAGTGATGAAGCCCACGACAACGTTAATCTTAAATAAGGCGGAAGAGTACACAACGTGCATACAAGTAGATTTTAAGCAGGGCTTTCAAAAGCGCTCTTCTTGCCGTGAATAGCCTGAATGCGCACGAAGGCGGTGCGTTGTCCCTTTGGTGTAATTTTCTAGTTGAAAGTGACCTTGGCCGGAGTATAACAGTCGCTGACTGGCCAACCACAGACTAGAGACGAGGTAGAGCGAACCCGCTAGCTGCGCACAACCAGTCTCCATGGCCCAACATGGAACTAACTGCTTTTCTGGTTTAGTAAACAAGTGCTTTGAGACGCATGTATACTTTCTCTAACCAGTTTCTAATGCAGTTTGATTATATTCAACTCCGTAAAAGTATTTTATTAACGTAACAGTGGTTTGTAGTTTAAAAATCCTATATAAGTAGACGATCTCTGTCTGTCTGTCTATAATACCTCTAAGTTCCTTGAAACTCAACAGAAGTTATTCAAATTTTACAGAGCGAATCCTCAGGGTAAAATACAGATCAAGTTCGGATTTCAGCAAGATCAGATTACGAAATCATTATCTTTTACGCCAAAAACTCATTTTTGATTACTTTTTTTCCTTATGAAATGTTTTGTATTAATGCGTAGAGAATATTGTATAGAGATATGAAGGTAATGGAATATCATTTTTGTTTACTTTAAATGTCTCGCTTCAATGTTGAGATCATTAAGTGGGACCACAGTGGCTCAGTGGATAGAGCGATTACAAGTGGGGCCGCAGTGGCTCAGTGGATAGAGCGATTACAAGTGGGGCCGCAGTGGCTCAGTGGATAGAACTATGTTAAGTGGGGCCGCAGTGGCCAAGTGGATAGAAAATATTAGATGGGACCGCAGTCGCTTCAATGTTGAGTTAATTTCACATAATTTCATTATTACCTACATATATCTATGCAATATTTTTTTCAGACTTTGTATGATAACCGAATTTTTTAACATGGTAACTGTTCTAACCCCGTGACAATACAAAAAAAAAGGTCACGGGCTGGGTCCTCTAGTTAACATATAAACAAGCCCGTTTATCAGTATTGACCATGTGTGTTCATTTGGGACAGGTGAGTGTTAGGTACGTGCGCATAAGACGAATAATCGGCCTAGCTCATCTCTAGTGTATGGTTCCTGTTGGCCAATGACGCCATATTGTCGCGTTATGCAGTTGCAGTATGTGTGATCTCAAGTACTGTGTGGTGTTACCGCGGCACGACTGCGCTCAGCCTCGTGACGAGACTATGCAACTAGCCGCGAGATGCTCTTACCTGAAGACAGGTCGCCACACATGTGGCTCACCTCGAACTTTGTTATTTCCCGCACAAACAACATGTTTACTCACTTACATCAGTGCTTAGTACTGGGAAGGCTATCAAGGAACTATCACAACACGCCAGTACTTCCTACATCGTGTGTACAAGCATGTCCAAGTCTGTCAACCTTTGAAAAATGTCACTGCCTCTAGCTGCAGGTATTTTAACGCGCGCAGTAAGTGGCATGCGCCCAGTAAAGTTGACAACGTCGGGAGTAAAGAAGTCCTGTGTATTAGCGATGAATTAAAATGTTAGTTAAACATTTGTGAATGCTGAAATTATTTATTTTGCTTTCTGTTGCGTTTAATGTATGCAAGTGTAAGAATCAGTAAATCCGCAAAAAAAAAAAAAAAAAAAAAACTTCCCAAATAATTTCACAGTTTTACTGAGGACTATGGTAATGTTAATTGTTCGTGTGGTGAAAGAATAATCAATGGCTTTCAAAAGTGCTCAGCTTACAGTGAACAGCCTATAGCAACATGGAAGGGGGGTATCCCCCTCTCCCTGCATAAACTTACACGAAAAAAAGTCCAACTTAAAAAAAAAAATTGTTATAAACACATAAATTACAGTTACAAATGAAGGTTTATGTGCTGATACTAAAGACCTTGAAAATATTACCTATAAAGCAGAAATTATTCTTCAGTTTAACAAAATGATTATAGTTGAGACGAGATTGGGGCAGTGGCGGAGTGCAAGGGCAGAATAAGTGGGAGTACTCTGAGAAAACCCGCCGGACAAATGCGACGTCTGCTTCGTCTCCCCCTACAGGACAATATCGGTGATCACGCCCGGGATTACAGTTAACGAGCATGAATGGAGAACCGATGAAGCCCAGTCAAAATTGTGTTGTAGTTAATGTGGGTATATTTTATTAATAAATATTTATTTAAACGCAGTGGTCGCCGTGATGTTTTTGTAATTATTCAGAGCGGGCCGTGAGAGAAATTATGCAACCAAGCATGCAAGGCAGAATATTACTCACGTTGTCAGAAAAATGGATGAAATGGAAACGAAAGGGGAAACAGAATCAAGTTCCGTTGTCCAGATGACTGCAAGATTATTTGTATATGCTGTTCACGGTAAAGTGAGCACTTTTGAGACGCTAGTTATTTTTTCTTTCGGCCATTTTTTTTATCCTTCCCTCCTTTTAAAAATAAATACTGCGATGTAAGTAATAAACACAGTGTGTATATTGCATCACAATCGGAAACTAATGTCGAAGACTGAAATAATAAATATTTATTTGACAATTATTCCAAATGAGAGGGCTTTCAAAAGAGCTCACTTTACCACGACTAGCAAATGAAAGTGTCTACATGTCGTCAGCTGCTACTGTCAATGCTATTCCGACACGACCCCGCCACGTGCTCTCGGAATAGGAATGCCGATTAAAAATTGATATTTTAAAATCAATTAAATCGGCCTAAAAAGTTGCTTTTAAGATGAATTTAAGGCTGCCGATTTCATATGAAGCGATATATTTCTTGTAGAATCGTTTTTCGATACACCTGCACCTTTTATGTACCATTGACGTTATAAATTTTCTTGAGATTTGAACTGACGTATTTATGGACTGTTCTACTATTATTTAATTTCATCTTCTGGTCGATATTTGTATGAGATTTTGGTAGAGATGGTGATTTATCGCGGGAACAGTTGACCGTTTGCTAGGATTCAACATAGACCTACTGTACACATGTCCGACAGTCATCTTTCCTTATTGGTTGTCATGTATGTATGAAGATACTACCCCATTTCACTGGACCAGTGAGGATTCTGATACTGTAATAAAAAAACGTTCGTGGCTGGTTTGCCAACAACGTAGCCGAGTCAAAACCTTGTTCATCCAATCATGAAAGAATAAACTAGTTAGTATGTTATAGAAGATATGTTGTCTCAAAGAATTCTCGTGATTTTCCATCATCTCTAGTTTTTGGATAATATTATTTTTCTAGCTTTACAATTCTGTTCCCAGCACGCTGAATTGACGTTATGTTCGTACAACTGGGTGAGAAAAGATGGGAAATCGATTTTATTCCGTCCGATGTTCTATGCGCATCGATAGGCTGTGTCTCGATCTAAATCGATACACGAGATCGATCATTTAGGTGAAGATCGGCGAGCCTACTCTATTATGTAGTAGGTCAGTCCTACGTGCAGCAGTGCAGGGCAGGTGGGCAGAACGGCCGCGCTGGGCTACTGGTGTGTGTATGAAGAGGAGGGGGGGGGGGGGGGTGGCTACCAGTGACCCAGTTTCCCAGGCCGCTAGCGGAGGTCCCGCTACGACTTGCTTGCTTTATCGCGGCCCAAGTTGGCACGCCTGTTGCAGCTCCACCAACCCCCAAAATCCTAAACACCGCCTGGCCTTTCACCTCTTGCACCAGTCGGCACATCGAGATCACAGTGGGTTCCGATTTCCGAATCACCTCCGAGTCAAAACGTCGCTGACACGTCTTCCTTCATATAATTCCGGGTTCGCATCCCAGCTTAGCCGTGGAGTGGGAACACCCAATAGCGCGGGTCCATGTCCAGATTAGTCAATATGGAATCCAAGGTTTTCCTATAGCTCGTGATTTCTTCCGCGTCTGAGACCGAGAAGCGCAGGAGCGATAAGGGCGATAGTACCACGTGCATCGAGTGAGCCATCGCCGCTAAGCGCAAGACCCTGAACTGGCCTGCAGTGCTCTCGTCGCATTGCGTGCACCTGTGAGACTTTCAGCGGCGACCCTATTTTTTTTTATAGGTGCAAAGTCTGACGGAAGGTTCAATGCAGGTCCCTTGGGTAATTTGGGTTGTATCTGACGCGTATGTTTTTAAGATACAGAGCTTTGAAAAGGGCATTTTCAGACGATTTGGAGTACTGTGAAATGGAGTCTCTAATGTGCGTGACTTCTTGATACACTAAACATCCTTCACATTAGACGCACGTTTAATAGTTTCGTAGAAATAGACGCGTATTTGAAACACACTGCAAGGTAGGTGGCGGGCGCCTTGAGTATGTTATAGGAAGCTGTACTTGTGTCGAGTCTGCTTCTCGAACGCGATGGACAACTTGAGAGTGTTATAGTTGTTGTCAGCATTAGCCATTCACAAACATGAGATATGCAGGAACTCCAACAAATCAGATCTCTCACAAAAGAGACGCTCAAGACATCCGTCATTGAAACCTTGCTTAGTACAGAACCGACCACAAAGATCCTTCCCGTGCAACATGTCCTTCCTCGTGGACACGATGACTCAACGGGCTGATTTATATTTAAGGACGGGTGTTTATCGCGAAAAGATTTCAATGCCAGTTGTACTCCAAAACACTTTCGTTCAAATGAACTTTCGTGGTTGGACGAATTTAAATGTCACGGGCTTGCCCGCGAATCATGGACGTTCAGTATCGGAGTACTATGTTGCGATTGGTCCAGTCAAGTAAGAACATGTATTCTCACGTAGACACGCAGCCAATAACCACAGGAAGTTGTGATTATGGACGTGTACGATATTGAAGTCTAGCATGGCCATACATATTTTGGCGAGAGAAAAAACACCTGTATCTATTTATATTGGTAGAAAGCCTGAAGCAAAGACCAGAAGCAAAGTTGAGGGCAGGTCCCTATAATAGTTCTGCATGTTTCACACCGGTATATTATGAAATACAGCAGTGTGGAAAAGATGTTATTACTGAGAAAATGGGGGGGAGGGGGGGGGGTGTTCGGGAATAGTTGGCCTATTGCTAATGTGCGTAATGTTTATGAGTGTTATCCGTACTTCATCTTAAATGTGTTTTATTTTCGTATATCTGTATAATGGGAACACGTTAAATGGTTTCATAAAAAAAAAAACACGTGGATTTCTATCAGTGCGTGAACGTGGCTTAGTTTCTGAGCAGATGTGTGTGTGTGTGTGTGTGGCTGAGAGCAGAAGAGAGTTGTGGGCCACTGTAGAGTGAGAAACAGAGAGGAGGGGGGGGGGGTTGGTGCTAATGGAGCCACACAACGCTGCATATGACTAATGTACGGCACAACTCACCTGCACCATTACCCGCTCCCCGGCGACAAGCTGGCAACCAGCTGGCACCTGGAACAGTTCGGAAGTACCACACGCCCCAAAAAAAAAAAAATACTACGCTAATTTAAATATTACGCATTCATTTTTGTACTTGAAACATTTATTTCGTAGGCCAGCTTTAAACTTGATTTCTAAACTGCATACCTTTTACCTTATCTTAAGCTTCGTTGCTCATTTATATTCATTTTTTGCAGCGTGGCGCTTACTATTGTGTCAGTGTTTCGGTTATAAAAACGTGAAAACGGGCTGTTAATTAATATCACACAGTACCTTTCGCCAACAAGTTAAAACAAAAATGGAACCCAGCATGTTACTGTTGTCTTATGTTACACATCGTAGTTTTGTTCATGTACATAGATCACGCACTCACCAATGTCAACATTGCCAAACTAAAACTCACTTATATAATTTTAAATAAATAAACCGAAAAATCAAATGTGATATCAAAACTGTTTGTTAAAATGATGATAATATTCAACACATAATTTATTTAGATGAATATTTAACACTGAAATATTTAGCCTACACATGTGTCGCGTTATCAGATAAAGTACCTTAGGGTGAAAACGTAAGTTTCTCAGGAGGCCCAAAACACGTTGAAAATGCGAAGATCGTCGTTTTCGAGATATGAACGGAACATGATGAGAGTACAAACGCTACAAGGGTGTGACTTGTTTCACTGAATTCCTCGTGAAATTGTCTACACAAACAGCGCAAAACCAGAAAATGGTTTTTACCCTAAGGAACCTTTTCTGAAACCACGTCAAATATGAAAAATATAAACGTTTGGTAAAGGTATGTTGGTATTGGTATATATAGTATATTCGCTGTTTCTTCACACTTCTTGAATCAAACCTTTGAAAAATGATACCGTATGACCAGGGATCAGAAGAACTCACGGACCCATTATGGGACAAGCTAGAATTCAAAACACGTACGTCTATATAACTTTAGCCATTGGTCCGCACGATGTTTGACACCTCCTGGAGAACAGTGTACAATTGTTGCATTCCACTGTGACAGCAGACAACCAATGTGCAACTGACATCGGCATATTTGTACATAAGACTGTAGAGTCTGGCCTACAGGTCATTGAACTCGCGAATTTTTCAGGTGTCTACGTATGACATATTTTGTCGTTTCCTAATTACGTTATGTATCACAAGCGTTTTATACTAGTGTTAGATTCAAACCAATTTATTTTTCAGTTAAATTTAAATACTATTTATATTGCATATTTAAATGATATCATTTCATTTATAATTAATACCAACTGGAAAAGCGAGATAATAGGTGCGTTGTTAATGCCTGGTAAGAAATAGTTGTTATGGAAAATATTACGTATCCGAGTGTACACGAATACGCTGCGTTGTACCTTTTTGTGTAACTGCCTAGACTAGATTAGGCTTTATTTGCATGAGCAGGACAGGCGGAGGAATATCCTGGAAGAACAACTTGAGCAGCGCTTCAGGAAATTTGGAAGTAACCGTGAATGAACTATAACGAGTGTGGTATTTTCAATAACGTCAATACAGGGCATATTCATACCCCCCCACCCCCCTCAATCCAAAGCTGGATCCAGCTAAGGTTTATGCTACTCGGGTTGGGAACAAAACATAATTTCTTATGGGAGATTCTGGCAAGGGGAATCTTCCGCCGTTATGTGCGCAGTGTTCCAAAAGGTAACTTTTAATTACAATTTTACGCTACATGAATAATGAAAGAGAAAGATTTTACTTAGTTAAGAAATTATTTCATATTTGATATATGATTTCTGTCTCGCAAAAACTTCGTTAAATATCCTTAAATTTAATTTATCGAAAACAAAATAGGTAAATACAAGATGGTGGGAACTTATACGCCTTAAGATGGTGGGAACTTATACACCTTAAGGTGGTGATATCCTTTGTGTTTATATCAACTTTACAGAATTCCTGAAACCAGAGGGGACTGAATTTAATCTGTATTTTCTAATCTGAGACCGAAAAGAAATTAGTAATGATTTAATATATTGTTTTTGCGGTTGCAGATAAAACAAAACCAACTTGGACAAAATATTGTTTACTTAAAAATATATGTTAAAATGCCCTATACCCTGACCGTGGACCGTAATAGTATTCAAATATTTAATCTGAAAAGTAAGCTACGGCAAAACAAAAATAAATGCAAGATGTAATGGATACTGCCCCTTTTTAAGGTGTCCGTCTATTGGGTGCGCGAACTAGCTAGCAGTGTGTTTGTAATGTAGTGTTACCATTTCTATCTCTAGAAATTAAGTGGGCTGTACCAAGTTCGTTAAAGGATGGAGGCCTTAATCAAATAAAAGCAATAATTGTAATTTCCTTATTTTATTTACAATAACTACAGCAAAATTCTCTCAACTCAACTTCTCAAAAAAAAATGGATATCATCACTAACTGTTCACAATTGATACAAATTAATAAAATTCATAATTACAACAGACATCAATGAAATTAAATAATTAAAAATCTGTCCCTATAGACAGTACGTCAACCTATTCAATTATTTTATAATTTATGCGTCCATATTTGACAGTTCGAATATTTACAATAAAATCAGTATTACACTTCCATTCAGTCCCACCTCAGTTCAGTCCATGTCCCGCCAGTCGCAATGTTCTAGAGTCCTCCAAGCGCCCTCACGCACAGTATTCTTCACTCGTCGGTTTCACACCCCCTCGTCCATTCAAGCCACGAACACCTCACTTGCCATCGTCCCGCAATCTCCAGTCGTCGTCCACATATTCCTTCGCTCGCGCACACTCGCCAGGCGGCCTCCGTCAAAGACTGCCGGCCGCTGGGTTGCGGCAGTATATATAGTGTCTTAGGCCGCCACCTACAATCTTTCCCAACTCGCGTGATGCATCGCGGAGGACTGAGGCGCCAGCAAGTCTCGCCGTTGTCGGCATTCACGGGATTCCCAGAAGGAAGGGGAGATCAGAAGACTGCTAGCGCATCGTTCCAGGTAGAGGGGGGGCGAGGCGGGTCTCCGATTACGGCGTGGTGCAGCTGAGTCGGCGCCAGCTGCAGCACGTAACAGTATGTTTAAAAATAACCAGTTTACGTATGCACAATCTGTTTACACACAAAAATAAACACTGCATAGCATTCAAGAGATGACGCTTATTGCATACATTATTTTGAAGCTCATCATTATCGCTGAAAACGACATTAGCAAACTATTAATAGCGGGAAATATTGTGGGTGACTTCCTCCTGCGAAGCCAGTGCATGGCCTTACACTGAATTTACCGACAAACTTCCCACCAATGAAATGACAGGATCACAGTTTGATGTTCTGTAGGTATACGCAGCAAGACTAGAACACTGCACGTCAGTTCAGAGGCTTGCGCATAGAGGCGTTGGCGCACTTGATGTGCGTAACAGTGTAGTCCTTATCACTCCCCCGCGCTTCTCGGCCTCAATGTCGGAAAAAGAGCTCCACATACGCGCGGAAAATGTCACAGTAGATTTTTAATAATTGATTTTGTGTACAATTTGCATCCAATCCACGGCCCAACTTTATGGGAAAGTCACATCCTCTAAGATTAGCGAAAGAAATGGGGAAGGGGGGGGGGGGAAGGTGTATGAGCTACGTACACCGGCCCCGAACAAAAACAATAATTTTAGACGCGAAAAAATACACGATTTTTGTGATTCAGCTCAATTTTTTTCCTTAAAAAACAATATAGTTATACAAAGGTAACGTGGCTTATGTCTGTAACTGTTAAAGTTGACTGTTTCTGAACCAAATTCAAGTAAGAAAACTGTGAAATTATTAGACACACCAGCTGTAGTTACTTATCACCTTTGTTATTTAGCTGACTTAATTTTCATTTGTAATACTAGTCACACATATAAAGTGGTAGGCTCTCTATTGTTTAACTTTTACTTGTTGTAATAAACATGTTTACATTACAAACTTTTCTACTGAATGGTTGTTTGAAAAATGGGAACTTACGTTTGTAAGCCTGTCGTTGACTGAGTATGTAGTGTATGAAATAAACTAAGTACATAATAAATTAATAGGGACACCCGAATTTCACGAAGATATACCCGCGCATCTTAGATTTCAATACCCTAAGACAAACTAGCAGTTTTATTTTTGTTTACTGACCGCGTGTGTTAATGAGAGGACATTTTCCTACTCGACTGGCCAATCAGACTTAGGTTACTACGACAATGTACGTCTGTGATTCGCGGGCAGACATCTCAGACTCGTAACACGTAAATCATCCAATCACAAAACTAGATCTGAGCTAAAGTGTTATGAAATACAACTGGTCGTGAAATTCCTGTGTCCCTACTCATCTCTCGTGTTCGTAAAAAAAATATATATATATATATATATATCTGTGTGCAGCTGAACAAAATTACACCGGCCTAACATCGCTGCTGCGACGTAGACCCATCACTAGGGCCAGCAATTTCTCGCGTAAAATCTGAGCACACAGTAGACTTCAATACTATATATACACCTCAGCTGCTATCATACCTCCATTGGCTGCTGGTGTTGTTTCCGTATTTTACCGCGCCACTCAGGATTCCGTAACTCCCACACTGTACCTTCGTGATTCGTGTACAGACATTTCACATGGACCACAACACGTTTCAGCCAATCAAAACATCTAGGCGACCCTATAGTGCCTAGAACTATATCTCGTCTGGAAATTTTCTCGCGAAATATCTATGACCGTACCCATCAAATTGCAGCATATTACAGTTAGTTTGACTTGTATGCCGTCACACGATTAGCTTACTGACGTGAAATAGCAATAATATGATAACTATAATCCATTCACGGTTACTTCGGACTTCTCTGAAGCCCTGCTAAAGTTCTACTTCTAAGATATTCCTCCGCCTGGTGCAAACTAAACTTAACTAAGTCTGGAGAATTACACCAAAGGACAACGCACAGAATTCGTGCGCACTCGGTGCAACAGTATTTTGAATAAGAACTATTTCTCCCTAGGCAATACCAGCACAAATTTTTTCACACTGTTTTCAATTCAAGTTATTTATCAATGAAGCGTTATTATTTATAGATAAAATATGAATAACATTTCAATTTAACAGAAGAAAAAAAAGTAACTTATGAACACGAGTGTAAAACGCTTGTGATATATGGCATATTTTGGAAATAACTAAACACGTCATACATGGAGAGATTTTTCAAAGGTTTGGTTCAAAAAGGGCGAAGAAACCGCAAATAGACTATAGATACGATGAGAGAGCGGCAGTAATGTGGGCGATAAGGGTGGGGGGGGGGAGGGCGTGGCGCGGTACCAACCCCCCGATCCCCACCCCCCCGGGTCAACGTCGGCGACCCGGTTGCCGCCGAACTACGTGCGGCAACTTGAGTTATAAAAGGCGTCGTAAAGCGGCGCAGTGCGCCGCGACGCAGGAGTTAGGCGGGCTTTACGACTACGTGCAAGGGGTGAGGTCGGGGGTGAGCCACGACGTCAGTGCCGCGGGGGCGGGGGTGGGGGCGGAGTACCCACACAGCAGACAACGGGAAGCACCGTGTATTCACATAGAACTGTTCTACTAGCTATACCTATCTCACGGCGACTGAACTATACTTAGGGACACCCCAATTTCGCGAAAATATTTCCGTACATGCTAGATTTTAATATCCTACGGGCATTATTTTGCTTATTGGTGGCGTGTTTTTGTGAGAAAGCCTTTTCTTACTTGACTGGCTAATCAAAACTAGGTTACTCGGCTACTGGTAGTGAAATCTTTTCGCGAAATTCGGGTGTCCTAAGCTATACTCTATTCACGGTTTCTTCACACTTTTTTAAATTAAACCTTTGAAAGATCACCCTATGTATGACGTGAATATTTCACGTATTACAAGCGTTTAATACAAGTATTAATATAAAAAGTACCTTGTTTTTGCTTAAATTGGACTTTTACTTATATTCTAGCTATAAATTATAACTTAACACATAATTTTTAATTATATACAGGGAGAAAAAGGCCGCGTCAGTAACATCTAGCAGGAAATAGATCTTATGGGAAATTATATTACACGGAGTGGCCACGAATCGGGTGCGTTGTTGCTGCGGTGAAATTTTTTTATATTTGATTACGTCAGTGAGTAAGTCAGCAAGGTCTTGAGAACCGATGGAGGTGAAGAGAGGTGGGTATGGAAAGCAGCGCCGGAATGAAAGGGCAGGGGAAACGGGAAATACCCGAGAAAACGTGCCTACCAGCGGCATCGTCCGGCGCGATTACAACATACGAAACTCCGGAAGTTAGCCGGCCGGGGATTGAACCCGGTCCACACTGATGGGAGGCGAGCAGGCCAACCGCTCAGCCACCGCGGCCCCAGACGGTAGGGTCTCTATAGTATATTCACGGTAAAGTGAGCACTTTTGAAAGCCCTGTCATTTGGAATAATAGTCAATAAATATATTTTCTTTCAGCTTCAGACGGTAACTTCTGAGTGCGATGGAATATACACACTGAGTATATTACTTACATGGCAATATTTATTTAAAAAAAAAAAGTAATTAAAGGATAACAAATGACCGAAAGGAAAATGTAACTAGGGTCTCAAAAATGCTCAGTTTAACATGAACGGCCTATACAACTGACGTCGACAGGTGGCATTCGTCATGCGTTCGAGGAAGTAGCACTTGCCGAAACAAATGTGTGGAGTGGAGTATATTTCTTTCCAGATGTGTAGAGAATGTCGGCTGGTGCATAGTAGCCACTGACACACGCTTGTTACATACATTATTTAAAACTGTTAGACTTTCGTTCATCACTTCATTGGTGTCAACTGCCGGCTGTAAGGAAGCGGCACCTGCTTCGTGAGAGGCCACGTGGAAGGTGTAAATGTGTGGATGTGGATAATTTTTATGTACATTTGTAATTAACGCGTGAAGATTAAGTGACTGCAGTAGACTATTCACTGTAAAGTAAGCACTTTTTAAGGCCCTTACAACAGGCATTAACTACTAATAAATATATCTTATTGCAGCCTTAGGCCTTAACTTTTGAGAGTGGTGAAATGTATACACTGTGTTTATTGGCTACATTGCAATGTTTATATTAAAAAGCAGCAGCAAGACAGAAATTCGGTAAAAGCAAAAATTTAGAAGGGCCTTAAAAAGTGCTCATCTTACCGTGAACAACCTATAATACAATTACAGTGTTTAGGACTATAAAATTGAGATCAGCATAAAAATTATGCTCATAAGTGTTATAGAAAGGGCAGGTATTTTTATTTTGCAAATACTTAGATGTTCGTACTGTACCTTATATCATAGTAAATAAATTAGGAAATTTAATTTACTGCATTAAAAGTATTAAGACGTGCAACCCTAGGCAATTTGTTACAATATTTATGTTGGCTGTATCAACATAATATTAATGGCGGAACTGTCGACGCTGCAAATATCGCACGTATAGCGCCAGATCCAAAGACAAGTGAAGAAAGGTCTCACGCCACATGATTAAACCGTCCAGCCGTAGAAATATTCCACGTCGTATTTCAACATGAGAATTAACTCGGCTGGTTTAGTGACTAAATCATGTAGGCCTACCATCCAGGCCCCGGTAACTTGAATACAGAAAACGAATCCTTACCGAAGATGTCCGAAGTCGAGGATCTAGGCTAAGGGCATACATTTTTTTTTTTTTTTTCACATTTAAACAGAATATTTGCTGCCCGCGCATCGCGTAGAAATAAAATAAACTGTCTTGTAGTTTTTCTGTTAAAATGTTGCAGAAAGATGTGCTTGGATACATTTTCATTTTGGTGGAAGTAACACAAGTTGCTTGTCTATGCAGCTGTCGTTGCAGCGTGTGTCTTCATGAATATTCGCATGGAATTGTTTATAAAGCAGTATTTCATCTCCATAATTATTGTCTGGAGAGCATTTGTGATATGAAATAACACAAATAAACGGAGCAATCAATAATATTTCCCAGAAGACGTAGACCACTAAAATAAAAATAAAATACCGATTGGCGACTTTATGCGCACTGTCTACCAACGTAACAAAATTAATATTTGTAGTTTACCCTGTTTTATACCGTTGGTAGTACAGCAGAATCTACTGCAGCAAACACATTAAAATAAGTTTTTGCGCCTGATTTTCGCGAGAAGATTTCAGGGCAATTTGTGATAAAACGCACTTTAGTTCCGAGCGACGTTTGCAACTGGGTCATTTGAATTGTTATGCTTCTTACCTGTCTGCCCGCGAACCGTGGACGGTCAGAATCGGAGAAAGTTAATCCTGATTGGCTCACTCATGTACCAGACTGTATTCACACAAAGCTAAGCGGCCAGTAGTCAACTGAAGACTGCAAGTGTACACATAGGATGTTGAAGTCTAGCGTCCACGTAATTCCTTTCGCGAGAAACAGGTAACCCTAATGATAAGTAGAGACCCGGAGATGCGTGAGTCCATTAAAGGACAAGTTCAACTGTATTCGCATGCAGCAGTTTGTCAGACACGCCCCGGGCGACTTTAGGCCAATGACGAACCTGTTGGGAAAACAAGGACCCAACCCCGTGCTACCTGGTCTGTGGTTAAAACTGGAACATCAACCAATAAACAGCTAACTGAGGCTCAAGTACACGAAGGATTGTGGAGTCTAGCTCGTTGCCACGTGATCCGCGAGATTTCCGGGTTTCTAATAATAACATAAGGTTCTCTTGTTATTGTACTGAGTTGCTTGGTTCCATCCGCAAGCAAAAGCCGACTCCATCGCTTGTTCTTCGCGTACACAAGAACTCTGAACTTTCACCCCACTCCGGGAACTCTCTTCAACCACTGAATGAGTCTATCTGTGATTAGTCCTTATAAGGACACACTTGACGGGTCACGTGCTATCTGCACTTCTTCAGCAGCTACGCCATGTACTCTAAGCCCGTGGATGTCTCTTGCATGTCGGCCGGGCGAGTTTCCTAATTAGGCTAACCATAACTGCAGTCCGCATTTGAAACTAGACGTTATTTCCCGTAACGGCACATGTCCGCCTGGTCTCAAGGTCTCCGAGTATGACGAGCACACAGGACAGAGAGAGATTATCCGTGTGTGTGTGTGTGTGTGTGTGTGTGACGATCCTTTATGAGAAAATAAAACGTTATTCTGTATACAAGAGCAAAGTGGGTCAAACAAGGGCAACGGAAAAAAAAAACACACGGTACAAAATAAACTACCTCAACTCTTCCTTCCCATTCTGATTTTTGCTTTTACAGCTTTGGCAGTAAGAAGCATTTTTGTTTAGTTTGTGCATGTATTAAGGAATCGACGAAATGAAAAAAATGGTTCTTCTGTTTTTTTTCTAAGGAACCATTCCGGAAGAATCATTGTAGTGACACAAACTGCACAGAATGCAGGATAGCCTAGGCGCGATTTCTTCAAAAATTATAACCAATCCTTTCAAAAAGTGTTTGGTTATTTCCTCAATATGCTACGTGTCACAAGTGTTTTATACTTGTGTAAGTAGAATTACATTATTTGTGGTTAAACTGAACTTTTACTTATATTATGTCTGTAAATTATAACATTTAATTTGTAATTAATACGAATGAAAACAGCCAGACAGTACTTATGTTGGTAATGCCACTCACTACCTGCACGTATTTTAAAGGGCGCAATGAGTGATATGTGCCCAGTAAAGTTGGTCATGTTCGATGGAAAGTAGTTATATACATTAATGTCAAATAAAAAGTGTCAGGTAACCATTTGCGATTACTTAAATTATTTCTCTCGTTTTTTTTTTTTTTTTTTTTTTTTTTTTTTTTTTTTTTTTTTCCGAAGTGTAAAAATGAACAGATTTATACAGTATTTACTTTCCTAATAATTTCACAGTTTCACTTAACCGACGCATGAATAAAGTGATGAGGCCCCAAGCATGCTAGCACAATTAGTGGGCTGTGTGTGGAAGCAGTGGCCCACTGGCTTACTGCTTCTGGCCTACCATACTGTCGTCAGCCAATTGTTGACAAGCCACTTGTAGCCCAGCTACTTACCACTTACAACCCAGCTAATGGCCACCTGTGACCCGTTTAAAATATTGTCATGCATTTACAAAAACAGAGAAATTATTCTCTTATTTTCCGTCACCACATATATATTATCTTTGGTATCGTTCCACGAATATTTAATTTCTTTGGAAGAACATGGAATCGAACTCACAACCTTTGAGTTCATATAGTCTAAAACGCTATGAACAACTCTTCTATGTATTTTACTTTGGAAGTTTTTAATTAACACTGAATATGTTTCACACATAAGAGTTGCATTATTAACTTTGCTACAGGCACAATTTATGTTAGTATCACAAGTCAATACTGGGATTTATGAGTTTAAATCGAAAGACTAGTATTATATGCTTCACAGGTTTTCCAGTCTAGGGGCTATTTCCCCATACTACTAGTAATATCACGCGATAATTTTATTTTACATTGTATGAAGCGAAATTAAGTGTATTCACATACGCAATTTGTTATTTTAACGCACATAGTTGGCATGACGTAAATAATAAATGAAATTGTCGCTAATATGTCCCCAGCACTAACAGTCAGAATGCCATAACTGGCCCATAAGCTTGCTGCTCATGCTTTCTCAGTAGTACGCAACGGTTGGTATGCCGTAAACGGCGTGTAAACTATGTGTTAATATCTTCCCAGCAGTAGGTAACAGTTAACAATTTGTCTATCATCTGGTAATGAAACTTCTCTTGAATTCTGACAATAATCGTGAAAACATTGGCCCACGTTACCTATTATTTAATGTCTACAGACGTGTAAAATTCGCGTTATTCCGGAGGTGAAGACTAAACTCCAAGATGTTGTAGGCTTGAGTGAATCTTACTACTTGCCAAGAACTTGTGAGCACGCCCCAAGGACGCTTTCAGCCAATAGCAAAGCCTCAACAGTTGAGCGACCAATCTCCAGTAAAGCGGTCACACAGGTAAACGACGTTGTGTAGTTAACAGTAGCCAATGAACTCAAGAACTGAGCTCAAGCAAGTATAGAACAGTGAAACCTAGCATGGTAGCAAAGAATTTTGCAGGACTTTTGTTGGTATTACCTTACTGCAATGACAAATGGTGACGGTGATAAATGCGAATGTTTGCCCCCACATCCAATAGGTGGCCAAACAGGTGTCTAAAATAGAATACCAACTAATACTATAGTGATCAACTCGTGATGTAGGTACTGAGCATCACAGAAACTAGCGGCCCTGGAAGGTATGCGGGCGAGCCGAGGTATGGAGGCGGCATGGTGTATGGGCAGGCGATAGAGGGCTCGCTATCGCGCAAATAAATAACATTTACTCACATTTCTACACTATCACTAAAAAATATCTCGTGAGTAAAAGTGTTTTATTTTTAATAAACAATGTTGACAAAAAGACGAACTTGGGAATAGACTCAGTAATTTCTCGCGCTCAATAAAAGGATTATCCAGTCAAAGTAATTTGCAGTTTCATACGCACCAGTAATAATTTATTAATCTCTAGAAATCAGCTAAAAAAAATTGAATCATCATGGACACACAAACAGATAAACATTCATATTAAATATATATTGAGTATCTACTCACCAAGTCCTTCAGGCTGTCGGACAGTAAACAGGAACATGAACAACCATGGTGTCGAAGGTCTATAGTTTTATCTTGAGGAAATAAATTCAATCTGAGAATTAATCAAATGAACAATAGTAAATATTCACGGAATTAAATCACCCAACTATCTGCATGCAAAACCTTCATGATGGCCACTCAAGTTCTGAGTTATAATCACTGTCGTTAATTGATGCTGCGCAATCTAATGACAATTCACTTTCTGTGTCACTTTCACTGTCGTCATCGCCCAAGTTAATTATTATGCTGTCTATCACATCAGTAATAATTCCATCCTTTCGCCAGTATTCGTCTTCAAAGTTTTAAACATAGCTACAATATCCTGCCCAGTGTTCTTTTGTAACTGATGAGATTGAAGTTTCAGTAATTTCCTTCATTTTCGTAAGTGAAAAGTCGCCCGTAACATTTCTGTCTCTAACTAGCCTCGTGATTTTACTTCATGCTACTTCAGTTGCATTTAAATCACAAATATAAGGCAGAACTGTGTGTCCAAAACGAGACAGTTTCTAATATATTCAAAATGTTTTTTCCTTCAGCTTATTCATCTCTATGAGCGTGTACAGATCAACTTTGCGCATGCTCTCATTGCACTCTACTCCATTGTTTTTAAGCCACAATAACATGTAGTTTAGAGGTTTATTGAGCTCCACTGGTAAGGTGCATTATCCATTACAACAACGGAATAAGGTAGGAAGTTAGGTAGTAATTTCTCATCAATCCATTTTTCGATGTTGACATGGTTCAACTGGCCATGGTAATCTCCAGTGACAGTTCCAGCGCTATACAGAAGTAGTACAGTAGGAAGGAATCCATCCCGACCACCTGCGTGCAACAATATTAGTCATCTGCCTGCACTCCAAATTCTTTGTTGTGCTGCCAACACCTGGAAAACGTCAAATAACTATCAACCCAACTTTCATCAATGTAAACTATCACTCTGCCAACGTCACGGTAGTGTCTTATCTTATGTATGTATTCATTACGCCATGTCACGATGTCGGTTCTTTCAACGAGTATTTTCCTCTTTGACCTAAATTTTCTCCACTTAAATCACATACTTCTTATAGGCTATTCATGATAAAGTGAGCACTCCCAACAAGCATTAACCACTAATAAATATATCTTATTGCAGCCTCAGACATTAAATTTTATGAGGGTGGTGAAATGTATACGCTGTGTTTATTAGACACATTGCAATGTTTATATTAAAAAGCAGGAGGAAGATGGAAATTGAATAAAAGGAAAATTTAGAAGGGTCTTAAAAAGTGCTCACTTTATCGTGAACAGCCTATAAGCGGCGAAGTGTTCTTGCTTTCCATAGAAAATGTATATACCATTTTTTATGATTGGCAGCAGTGGATAGTGTTTCTAATAACACAATTATCGAAATCATCCATTTTCAAAGAAGTGTGTCTTTTTACAGTGGAGTAGTTTGTTCCAGGTGTAGATAATAATCTGTTGGGGTCAGTTTCATTTCAAATATTATTTTATTTTCGGATCTGTTTTATGGTGGTTACACTAACACCCGAGTAAAATGCCGCGGGACGAGATGCTTGATTTACCAGTATTAACATAACCCGTTGTTTTACTTCATCACGCTTCTCTATTAAAGTATTTATGATTTTGCGTCCCTCACTGTAAATTACTTTCCTCTTTTTTACTTGAAGCCATGGCCGGAATTATAAATTAACCCATAAAAGTCGTTAAATTTCCTCAAGAAAATAATACGCACAATTGCGCAAGCACGATTTGCTCATTTTCAGATGGGTCACTAATAGATCTCACGTTTCAACAAAACCACGGAAACGTTTTGGCAAGGGGGGGGGGGAGGGAGGGGCGATGTTTGTGCGCATGACTTACTACTGTCTGGCGACAGATAAACAACTGCTACTTAGACCGGGTTTCCCAGGAATTCTCCAGCCTCACAGCCCACCCCCCCAAGGCTTGACCACTCGTTTCTGTCACGCGCAGTAACTGTGATGCACTTGTAAACAGGGGGAGGAAAGGAACTACAGTCAAACAATGACGTGACAAGAAGTCCGCCGAGTGCCGTCTCCAGGTGGGTGCAGACAGAAAGAAGCCACCGTAGAAGACACGGTTTGTCGCGGCAAGTAGGTCACTTGACACAACGACGTGTAGGTAAACACGCGACATGCTGGCTCAGCCAGGAGTAACATATCAACATGAGAACACTTCACGTGTATAGGCTATTCAGGGTAGAGTGAGCACTTTCAAAAGTCCTCTCATCTGGAATAATTAGAGCTAGTGATTCTTCACGAATAAAAAAATGAATACACGGTAGACTTCACTACTATAAGCACCCAAGAGCAGTTAGTCTATTGCCATTGGTGGCTGTCTGCTTGAGAAGGCGTTTTCATTCTTGACCCAGCCACTCTGAATTCGCCAACATCGGCATGGCTACTACGTGATTCGTGTACACACAGCCAATCAAGATACGTGATTCGTGTACACGCAGCCAATCAAGATACGTGATTCGTGTACACACAGCCAATCAAGATAGGTAAACGATCCCGCAGTGTTTTCAAATATAACTTGTTTTGAATTCTTTTCGCGAAATTCCACTACCTCTAGGAATAATAGTCAATAAATGGTTTTTATTTCAGCCTTAGACGTTAACTTACTATAGGCTGTTCGCGATAAAGTGAGCACTTTTTAAGGCCATCCCAACAGGTATCAACCGGTAATAAATATATCTTATTGCAGCCTCAGTCATTAGATTATGGTGGTGGTGAGATGTAAATACTGTGCTTACTGGTCACATTGCAATGTTTATATTTAAAAAAAAACACCAGGAAGATGGAAATTGGATGAAAGGAAAAGTTTATAAGGGCATTAAAAAGTGCTCACTTTACCGTGAACAGCCTGTAATGACAATGTTGATTACCATCGTAGCGAATGCCACGGTGTTGTTATTTCAAACAGACTCGGAATTCTGTGACAAATATGTCACTGCCGCTACACACTGTTTACAAGCAATGTTCTGTGCAAGAACGACATGTGTGGACTTAATATGTTGGCTGCTTAAAACTGAAAAAGTATGAGGGGGAAAAAAACGTATTCTACTCAGTATGATGGCAGTTGGCTGTACTGCGGTAATCGGCATTATTTTGAAACAATGTTTATAATAAACTCGCTTGATAGAATAAATGAATCATTAGATTTACACGCTCCAAAACAACATAAACGGGTAGTCAAAATCAACTTTACTTTATATTTTATTTATAGCATTTCAGAATTAATCTTAGAAATCGGTTAAAAAAAAAAAAACTAGCATGAAACATTTGAAAATTTGCCAGGGACGGGAATCAAACCCGGTTTTCCCGAGTGCCAGTCAACCACTCTTAAGCAGTCAACTCGGGATACGTCAATGCAATGCAAATCCGCGAAGACACCAAGTATATGAAGAATCAAGCTTCTTCATGAAGTATTTATACCTTAACAAGCTTCTCAAAAATAGTTATTTCATTACTAAACATTCGAAATTCATCAAAGATGTAGCAAAAACTCGTTAGCATCAATGGAAATTATATTCATTGGAATTATTATCTTCAGCTCATAAACAGGTACCAAATCAAAACTGAATAACTTCAGCATTACAGTCGTGCTACGAATACTCGCCACACAAGGGCGGAATTCAAAAACTGAATAACTTCCACATTACCGTCGCGCTACGAATACTCGCCACACAAGGGCGGAATTCCAAAACTGAATAACTTCCGCATTACAGTCGTGCTACGAATACTCGCCACACAAGGGCGGAATTCCAAAACTGAATAACTTCCGCATTACAGTCGTGCTACGAATACTCGCCACACAAGGGCAGAGTTCCAAAACTGAATAACTTCCGCATTGCAGTCGTGCTACGAATACTCGCCACACAAGGGTGGAATTCCAAAACTGAATAACTTCCGCATTACAGTCGTGCTACGAATACTCGCCACACAAGGGCGGAGTTCCAAAACTGAATAACTTCCGCTTTGCAGTCGTGCTACGAATACTCGCCACACAAGGGTGGAATTCCAAAACTGAATAACTTCCGCATTACAGTCGTGCTACGAATACTCGCCACACAAGGGCGGAATTCCAAAACTGAATAACTTCCGCATTGCAGTCGTGCTACGAATACTCGCCACACAAGGGCGGAGTTCCAAAACTGAATAACTTCCGCATTACAGTCGCGCTACGAATACTCGCCACACAAGGGCGGAGTTCCAAAACTGAATAACTTCCGCATTACAGTCGTGCTACGAATACTCGCCACACAAGGGCGGAGTTCCAAAACTGAATAACTTCCGCATTACAGTCGTGCTACGAATACTCGCCACACAAGGGCGGAGTTCCAAAACTGAATAACTTCCGCATTACAGTCGCGCTACGAATACTCGCCACACAAGGGCGGAATTCCAAAACTGAATAACTTCCGCATTGCAGTCGTGCTACGAATACTCGCCACACAAGGGCGGAGTTCCAAAACTGAATAACTTCCGCATTACAGTCGCGCTACGAATACTCGCCACACAAGGGCGGAATTCAAAAACTGAATAACTTCCACATTACCGTCGCGCTACGAATACTCGCCACACAAGGGCGGAATTCCAAAACTGAATAACTTCCGCATTACAGTCGTGCTACGAATACTCGCCACACAAGGGCGGAATTCCAAAACTGAATAACTTCCGCATTACAGTCGTGCTACGAATACTCGCCACACAAGGGCAGAGTTCCAAAACTGAATAACTTCCGCATTGCAGTCGTGCTACGAATACTCGCCACACAAGGGTGGAATTATAAAACTGAATAACTTCCGCATTACAGTCGTGCTACGAATTCTCGCCACACAAGGGCGGAATTCCAAAACGTTACTCCGCGAGTACATTTATCTTCTTGTCTGTCCCAAAACACTTTGTGTGAATGTTTGACTCGCTCTCGGCAAGGTCCCAAAACTGCTGAGTAATTACTCCTGAGCATCTTACCAGAGTAAAACTTTTACTCGCACTATCTCAGCTAGTAGCAAACGGTAAACTGAAAAAAGGCGGGAAGTTTAGTAGGATTTAAAAATAACTCAGAGAAATTTGTGGACAGTCTGGTTACAGGCGCACATGTGAAAAATACATTTTTCCAATAAGAAAAGGTGGTATTTTTATTTAAAAATTTATTTTTATAAATGTTGCATTTTTAGACATAGTGTTTACGATTAACTTATGGTAAGTAAAGCTGTTTATATAAGTATTTTTCCTTAGGAAAAAAATTTGAGAAAGTGATACATATCTTGTAATTTACTTCGGTTGCTTAATCAGAACATATTTGTAAACACAGAACGCTATTTACACCATGCTCCTTCCAAAACGACGTTAACTCTTTCCTTCCTCAGCTGTCACTCACAATTACTTTACTCTGATCTCAGAGTAACGTTTTGGAACGCCGCACTGTTAGGCGACGCAGGTTAAAAACACCCCAAAAAAACTTTATTTTTTTTATAATTTTCAGTTAGCTTTTGCGGGAATTCTCTTCTCTGTTGGTGTTCCTATCTTCTCCCTCACGAGCCTCGTTCTCCTCTCCGGTCCAAGTTCCGCTTCGCCTCATGTTTACTTCCGGCAAGGTTTCCTTTCACCCGGCACAGTTTGGCAACATCGATCCTTCAGGAACTGAAGTACAAGTACACGGCTTCAGTTTACTACTCACATCGTATCGACAATAAAACATCCTTCAGTTCCCCCTTTTTACCATTGAATATACAGCAGATCACATAGCAGATTAAAGTGCGTGATAGTAAATAAAAACATTTCTTTATATTTTTACCTTATTATTATATAACAATAAATAACACACATATATAATATACCTAAAATTCTGTCGATTGAATATAATTTAAATACTTACACATCAAAATAGAAAATGTTGCATGTTTTAAACGAAACTATACATGCCAAACCATTTATAGAAAAAACCCAACACTTTAATACGAAAGACTGTCTCTCAGGTGGTTTTCAGTTATGTTTCGCAAAAGTAATTTTGTAACAATAGTAAATATGTAAAATTTTATTTCTATTCTAATATTTTTATAAAATGCAAAGTTATTTTTAAGATATACGAGAACGAGGATGTCATTTGAGCTGCTGCAGGAACGTGAGTTTTGCTAACCCTTTCATGTCCAATGTAAGACAATCGTCAACATGTTGCACAGGAAGATCATTGTTTGACCGGCACTGTACTTTGCGAGGCTCAGTGGCCAGTGATAGTAGTATTATATAGTTTGTTCACGCAATCCAGGCTGCACGCTGGGAAGCCACGGCGGCCATCTTGGATAACGTCACGCTGAAACCTTCTGCTCTATCATTCCTCGTCAGTAGCGTCCATCTTTACCTCAGGATTCCCCTTTTTCCTTCGGAATTTCCTTATTTTCTCTATTACCAACCTCCTGCTCTATCATTTCTTCCAGTCTCTTCATGCTCTTGTATTACGATTCAATTTTTCACGCTCTGGCATTCCATCCTGTCGCTATCTCTCCCTCGCAAAAAGCAAGAGAGAGGAAATAAGGGAGACCGGAAGGACTATGAGAAAACCGAGGGATAGAACGAGAGAGAAAGAACAGGCGCTGGAGAATGCAAGAGCATGAGAAAATTAATTGGAATGCAATAGCATGAAGAGACCGAAAGGTATGATAGAGCAGGAGGTTGGCAATAGAGAAAATAGGGGAAATCCGAGGAAAAAAAGGGAAATCCAAAATGGATGTTGCTGACGAGCAATGACAGTGCAGGAGGTTTCAGCGTGACGTCATCCAAGATGGCCGCCGTGGCTCCCCGGCCTGCAGTCTGGATCGCGTGAACAGACTGTTTCATACTACTAATGATCTTCCCAGTGGATAACTGACACGTAAACGGCACGACTATTCTAGGCAATGACTGGTTCATATCCTTGATCACGAAATACCAAGACTACAGCTTACAGGTTGGAACAACGAAACAAATACTGTACTAGCTTAAGTAGTAGAGCACGCATTTATTTGCAACTCCAGAAACTTAGATAGATTGATGCGGAACTGAAATGGGTAGGGGAAATGAAAGCACTCAAAGGCAATCTTCCACACCTCCTTCACTGATAGTGGAGTGGAATGGAGAGAGCTGGGCGGCTTTTAACATCTTGAAAGCCGGTGAGGGTGAAGTAAGGTGAATATGGAGCAGCGCCGGAATGAAAGGGCGGGGGAAACAGAGGATCCCGAGAAAACCCACCGACCAGCGGCATCGTCCGGTACGATTTCCACGTGAGAAAATCCGGAAATGACCCCGCCGGGAATTGAACCCGGTTCACCCTGATGGGAGTCGAGCAGTGTGGCCACTGCACCGCCCCCCCCCCCACCCAAAATCACACTAGTGATGTGAAAACCATCATAATGCCATATCCAGTTTTAAGAAATATTTTCATTAATTCACTGCGAACTCTATTAGGACACTACACACGACTGTGTAAAATAGTACATATTTAGTTTCGAACGGTGTTTTTTTTTTCAAAGGTTAATTAAAAAAGTGGTGACTTTACAGTGAACTGCATGCTATAGTTGCTGTGTCCCCAGCTATAGCGCTGCGTTTACTCAAACTTTACAGGCGCTCTGTACGGATTCAGATGTTAAATGCAAGAAAAATTTTTTGACGTGTGTTGCACTTACGACGAAACAAGATTTAATGCGTTATCACAACCAATGAGCTGTATGTTATGTGTTGGACTATACTATGATACATACGAGTCAGTTACCTACACACAAGAGCATTTGGCATTGAGACTCTCAGTGCACAGTTCCGGCCAAAAATATCCTCTCGTGCCTCATTCGCACATTCACGTACACGGCGCCTGAGTCTAACGGCGAAGTGGAAGTCCTAGTGAACAACGTTAAACGCCTCAAAGTCACGTCCCGCCTCCAGGAAGCATTGCGACGGCGATAGAAAATAGCATAAACAAGTTTCGCGCGTGGTCTCCTTGCTCAGGGTTCCAATACAGCCATCTGTTGTGAAAATATACAGCACTGTCGCGTCGCTGTAGTTGAAAACACTGTTGGGCACAGGGCTACTCGCGGCGTTTTTTCTGTAATTTTTACACTTTCCGATGACCACATTAATGTTTCAGTAACAAAATGTATTAATTGACAACAATCGAAGCACTGCTCATGGTAAAATGAGCACTTTTCAAAGCCCTGATTAAGATCTATTTGTATGCATCTGATTTAAAATTAATATTGACATGGGCCTCGTCACCTTATCTATTCGTCGGCCAAATCAAACAGTGAAATTATTAGAAAAGTAAATATTTCACAAATCTACTAATTTTCACTCTTCGGTGCAGTAAAAAAACAAAACACAGAAAGCGAAAGAAACAATTTAAGTGATCACAAATAGTTACTTAACACTTTATATTCAACGGAAGATGTGGACCTACTTTTCCTCCATCGTTACCAACTTTACTGGGCGAATGTCACTCAGTGCGCCCGTTCAAGTATATGAAGGCAGAGGCAGTGACTTTTTTCTAAGGTTGATTTCAAAAGTGCTCACTCTGTCGACTTTCATCTTTGCCAATAGGGAACCGCGTGAGAACTTGGGGAGGCTGGCTCTTCAAGGAACCAACAACACAACACACTGGAGTGGGAACACGACCGCATTACTCCGTGTTGTGACACTTGCAGCATGTTGTCCACACTAGTCACCTCACTCTCCTCGTATCCAGACCAACATTCTGTGGTGAAGGAGAAACACGAGTTTATCGACCACCGAGACACGCGACTGTCTGTCTCTCCAGCGCGCTTCAAGGTCGCACCACTCCACCCGCGACCGTGTAAACCTGGCTCTACAACACGCCACTGCTGAACCGAGGTTACACCACTTGCCTCCCACCTACCCGAACCGGGTTCGATTCCCGACAGGGTTGCTCCCAGACTTTAGCAAGTGGGAATCGTGCCGAACGATGTCTCTGGTAGGCGGGTTTTCTCGGGGATCTCCCGTTTTCCCTCCCCCTCCCATTCCGGCGCTGCTTGATACTCAATTCGCTTCACCCTCGTCGGCTCTCAAGACCTCGATGTTAAGGTTGAAGCAAAGCAACTGCCTATGGAGCAGTGCACCCTGCTAAACAATGTGAAGAACTCATAAAAAAAAGCATCACGGGCACCATACAAATTGTCAGAAGAGTGCGATTTAAGCTGTATATGAAATAAGAATGTATATAGTTTCCAACATTATAAAATATTCTACTAAAATATCTTTTTAAATGTAATAAAACAATCTATTAAAATAGTATGAATTTCTCAACCAAATTTAAGCGCATTTCCATTCTGGATGCTTCGGAAAGCAGAATTTGCAAGGAAATCTTCTTCAAGAAAAACTTTCATAATATTTACTGTCATCATGAGTAATAAAATCATGGTAATAATGTATCATATCAGTTTTATAACTAACCTTATTTACGCCAATTTTAGCCATAAATGTTTGTGACAAATGGAGGCATATAAAATCCAATTATAAAAATTAATTCCTACGTTATTATTACAATAATAAAACAGATGGACGTTCCATTGGCACGAAGTGGAGGTCAATATCCCGCAGCAGGATGTAGCGGCAGGACGTGGGTATCACAGGAAGACACGCGAATGTCCGGAAGACGTCCCGATAACACGCAACATTGCCGATTTACAAGCGTGCAGGGGGTAGAAGGGGAGCTGGAAATAAGGGCTTCTGGCAGCACAAAAATTCGTTACTTTAAATCGGCGAAATTTTCTTTCCCAAAATACGCACCCTGCACGTGGAGGAATTTCCGTAATATTAAAAAAACACATAGTGAATTTCGCTGTTTCTGCATACAAACGTCCAACTCTTTCGCAATTATTGGAAAACGAAAAAAATAATAATAAACAAAATAATTTACGAATAATGAAGCCGAAAGTTATGCCTCGATTTATTTTAATGTGTGTTATAATGACGATGATGATAAATGATGGTGACTATGGCGATGATAATTATTATGATGAGACAAAGGCCCGAAAGATGGTAGTAACCCCACGTAACATCACGATAAGTATTACTAGAATATTTTTTGTTCAGTTTCTATACGCAATTCGCAGAAGTACGTCAAGAATGTTTGTTTAGTTACAAAGGTGAATACGATTTTGCAACATCTGTGCAAGAGTCTTACGTCGCCCACATATAGAAACTAACTCACACGGAGAAGTTCGCTTGCAGGGACTGAATATCTCAACTGAACACATAGAAATATTTCCTACCAACGCCATCAGTATCACGCATCATTTTGATAATAATGGCCCTTCAGGTCATATACGCTTTCCTGGATTATTTATTTTTTAAGGGAAAGTCGCATCTGTAGTTTAATCCATTGGCTTATATAATATAAAACAGTGAGATATAATAATATCTCACTGTGAAGATAATTCAATCTGTGCAAGCGAACTTCTCGGGGTACGTGAGTTTGTATCAGTAAGACGGAGTGCTTAACATATATTGGTAGGCATGTTGTGTATTATTCCGCCACGTGTAATATTAAGACTGTCGTGGCTTGGTCACTGTATTCATGCGTCGGCCAAGTGAAACTGTGAAATTATTAGAAAAGTAAATACTTTAAAAATTTGTACTTTTTCTCCACTTTTATACACAAATAAAACAGAAAGAAGAAGAAATTAATTCAGCTATACATAAATGTTAACATAACACTTTTAGTTCGACGTCGTTCAGACGTGGAACTACTTCCGCTCCGTCGTTACCAACTTCACAAAGGCGCACGACAGTCAGGGACAGAGGCGTTACTCAAAGGCTGATTTAAAAACTGACAAATAAACCGTGCACAGCATATATAGTTGAATAATATTCTGCATAATAACTATGTCTGACTATAGACGCTACCTACACTCCTATTTTCTCTATGTTTTTGTTCATATTAATTACAAATAAATTGATATAATTTATAGATAATATGAAGTAAATGCTCAATTTAATAAAAAATAATATAATTTTATGTTTAACACCTTGACGTATTACCTCGAGTAAGCTCGTTCACGTATGATATGTTGCAGGATAGTTGCCATGCAAGTCCTGAACCTAGTACCAATATGGAAACCGCCTTTCCTCGGGCAATACTACTCGTAACTGCTGACACTCTTAATTTCATTTCAAAGTCAGGTAGGTAGTCCAATAAAAATTTCCTTGCGTTACCTCTAGTAACTATTTTATAATTGCCAGTTACTATAAGAAATACGTAGGTAAGTACTTTGCACACAAAAGCTGTCTTCTTTAGTAATGCCTGAAACTAGAAACTAACGTGTATGTTTCACATTGAATGCGGTATAGATATAGACCTGAAGAATTCACGGATCCATTATGGGACAAGCTAGAATTCAAAACGTGTGCGTTTATATAACTTTAGACATTGGTCCGCACGATGTTTGACACCTCCTGGAGAACTGTGTCCAAATTGTCGCCTCCCACTGTGACAGCAGACAACCAATGTGCAGTGGATATCGGCATATTTGTACAAAAGACTGCAGAGTCCAGCCTGCAGGTCACCGAACTCGCAAATTGTTCAGGTCTCTAGGTATAGATTAACTGAAAATGAAGACAAGCTAGAAGTTAATCGAGTGTATGACTACCGTATTCTGTTGGTCCCTGCATTCCCGTTTATAACCGCCCTATTGGTTCACACAACAGCTGTCCATTACTGGACGGCCCTCTGCCAATGGAACGCCGAGTTGAAAGCGCCCCAATTAAATGTCCTTTCCCACGTAGAATTCTATACAGTTCATCCTGGTCATTAGAGTACAATCTGTGTGTTGCTGACATAATATTGCGTTGCTGAGAACCTTATAAACACTGCTGGTGAAGTGATGTATATTCGCCCGTGTCTTCTGAGAATTCGAATGTCATAATGTTAAAGGCCGTTCACAATAAAATGAGTACTTTAGCAATGAACGTTAGAAAAATGTTACTGTCCCATAATGCATATGTTTTAATGGGTGCACTGAGTGACCTTCGCACAGTAAAACTGGTAACGCTGGATGGAAAGTAGTTCCATATCTTATCATCAAATAAAAAGTGTTAGGTAACCATTTGTGATAACCTAAAATTATTTATTTCGCTTTTTTTTTTTAATTCAGGTGTGTAAAATGTTTACTTTTATAATAATTTCACAGTTTCATTTGACCAACGCATGAATAAAGTGATGCGGCCCATGACAATGTTAATTTTACATAAGGCGGAGGAATACACAACGTGCATACAAGTATATCTTAAGCATGGTTTTCAAAGTGCTAATTTTACCGTGAACAGCCTATACTAAGAACTCCATACAACTCATTTAAATTCAGGCGACGTAATATTTGGTTGGCAACACTCCAAGTGTTAAATGGTTAACAAAAGCATAAAACTCGGTGGTGACACATGGCATAAAACAACCAAACACGTGATACATGCAGGGATTTGTCAAAGGTTTGATTATAAAGTGTGAAGATAGCGGGAACAGATTGCAGACACAGACCGTGAAGCAGTGAGGAGAGTGAGTCTAGCCCCTGCACTACCGCGGATTGATGGACTGCGCCCACGCCTCCAGTGGACGACTCGCGTGCTGTTTATGCCGCCGACGTTACACAAGCTCGCTCCTCATTGGCTCAATTGAGATCAAGTACCCGCGCTCCGCCTACCAACACTGATTTATAGCAGCAGCACCGCCACCAAGTCGTCTCTGCGGCTGGCTACACTGCCTCCTGACAGGGCAACCAGCACTGTGTTAACACTTGCGTCGTCTCGATTTAACCGAGTTGTACGGAGTTTGCCGTGACGATGCCACAGGCGAAGAAGTATCACTGTGCCGACAGTGTTAATTAGCTTCCCTGCAACGTCAGCGACACACAAAGTGTGCAGCACGTACAGACATACATAGGCAGAGACCCGAGAATTCCGCGGGTTCATTTCTAGACAAGTTGGAATTCACACCCTTGTACGTTCGTGTTACGTTTGTAATTGGTCGACATGTTGTTTGATACCTCCTGGAGATTAATGAGCCAATAACAAACATGCAATACATTGTGCTCCCAACCACCGCCTTTTACTACCACAACAATTAACCAATAAACAGTTGATATCTGTATGAGAGTATATAAGACTGTGAAGTCTAGCGTAAAGGTCAATGAACTCCTAATTTCTCGAGTCTCTGCACAAGTCCGCCTGTTTTTCGCGAAAAGATTTACGCGGAGGTTAGACTTCGATATCCTATGTGCACATTTGCAGTCTTCATTTGACTATTGGCCGCTTGTCTTTGTGTGCAGACAGTCTGTTACATGAGTGAGCCAATCATATTTAAGTTTCTCCGACACTGACCGTCCGTAATTCGCGGGCAGACAGACAAGACGCGGAACAATTCCAACGATCCAATCAGGAAAGTGGTTCTGGACTGAAGTGCATTGGAACACGACTTGTCCTGGAATCTTTTCGCGAAAAAACAGGTCCCCTGAAGCTCGCTTTATCATTTGGGGGCAAGTTAAACTTTCAGACACGTATATTGTTGCATGAGTTTGTCATTGGTTCACATTATATTAGACACGCCCTGGTTAGCTCTGCGCCAATAATTAAAGACTTAATGTTGGTATGAGCGAAACATGAGCAGTCCAGTCACACACAAAATGACTTCTTACCAAGGCTCTGGCCAATTAACATTTACCTAAGTTTGGCGTATACATAGCGGTGCTTAATAATAACGCGAAATTTGCACGTTTATAACAATACCTCCTTAACACGTTCATGCCCATTGTAGACAACTGTCTACATGTCGCATAGTAAGTTTACATTTTACAGGTACACTGTAAGGCTCAGAAGCCAATGATCTTCCCCGGGGACAACATACTCCTAAGCCGTGCAACTGCTCTGATTTGTGACCGGTTCATACAATTGGTCACTGAACACAAAGACTATAGGTTATTGATTGTAATAACGAAACAAGTTTTTTTGTCAGCTTAACTACAGTACTGATAAAAATGTATTTGCAGCATCAGAAACCATAATTCAATGTGGGAATTAAAGGGTTAAAGCAAACATTAAGTTTTCCTTTCAGGTGTTTCAAAAGAAGAAATTTTAGGTGTGAGAACTACTTACAAAATCCTTACAGTACCTGACAGTTGGGAACCTATGGAAAGGGTTTCATTAGATATATTACTAGAGATAGTGGAAAATCGCGAAAATAGTTTGAGCCAACTTATCTTCTATAACACTCTAATTAGTTTATTATTTCATGATTGGATAAACAAGGTTTTGACTCGGCTAAATTGTTTGCAGACCAATCAGTATCAGAATCCTCATTGATCCAGTGATTTGGGATAGTACCTTCATACATGCATGACAGCCACAAAGGAAAGAAAACTGTCGGACATGTGTACATTACGTTGAATCCTAGCAAAAACCCAACTTTAACCGCGATAAACCATCATCTCTATCCAAGGTTGTTCACGGTAAAATGAGCACTTTTGAAAGCCCTGCATTCGATCTACTTGTATGCCCGTTGTGTATTATTCCGCCTTATGTAAAATTAACATTTCCATGAGCCTCATCACTTCATTTATGCGTCGGTCAAGTAAAACTGTGTAATTATTAGTAAAGTAAATATGTTACAAATCTGCTCATTTTTACACTTCGGGGCATATAAAAAACAGAAAGCTAAAAACATAATTTAAGTTATCACAAATGGTTACCTAACACTTTAAATTACACGTTAACATATGGAACTAGTTTCCATCCATTGTTAGCAACTTTACTGGGCGAATATCACTTGGTACGCCCATTAAAATATGTGCAGGCAGGGGCAGTGACATTTTTCTAAGCTTCATTTCAAAAGTGCTCACTTTATCATGAACAACCTCAGCTCGGGATAGTATGTTAACCCGTTCGGTCACTCATTAATCTATTAGCCGAAGTGTTACAAACTTATAATATTTTGATGTGTGCTGTACTTGTGCCTACTGTACTCAGGGAGCAACGTGCTGCGTGCTCCAAGATGTTACCATCAGTCATTCCTAGACGAGAAGTGTGGTGACGTTCACAAATCACATTACCTGTCGGGGAGACTCGTGGAAGGCACTGGGGAGTGACTTCTTGCCGAGTACAGTATTGATCATAAATGTCCTTTATTTGCAACATGTCCATAATCGTGGATACAGTGACTGAACGGGTCACGTGGTCATCAGATCATATGAATAGGATGAATTGTACATTATTCTACGTATGAAAGAACGTTTGATTGGGACTCTGTCGACTGGGTATCAGGCAGAGCCGGTAAATAATGAACACTGTATAGCATATAATCCATTCACGGTTATTTCACACTTTCCTGAAGTCCTGCTAAAGTTATACTTCCAGGATATTCCTCCGCCACGTGCAAATTAAGCTTAACGAAGTCTAGGAAATCACATCAAAGGACAACCTGCCGAAATCGTGAGCACTCAGTTGTAATGATATTTTTCATGGGAACTATTTCCTACTAGGCGCTACCAACACACGTGTTTTCTCATTGTTTGTATCCATATTCTTCTTCTTTTTCCGTCAGGGTCTTCTAGGTAACAGGAGCCAATTCCAATACTTCAGCCTTTGTTGTTCCTTCTTCCTCCAGCACTTCTTCATCTTCTCACTATGTATCTGTTTCCTCTCCTCGGACCATTTCGAGCCTGTTTTATTTTCCTTCCTGACTTGGAATCCTTCCATTTTTAACACTTTTTTTTTAATTCCTCCTCTCTCTCTCTCTCTCTCTCTTTCTCTCTGTGTGTGTGCGTGTTGCTTCTTCTTCACTTATATTGTTTCTTTCCAAATCTTTCTTAACTTCCTGAGTCCAGGTTGTTGTTGATTTATTGTTCCAAAGATATTTGAAGATCCGTTTGGTTAACCTGTTGCCATCCATTCTATATAAATGTCAAAAAATATTTATATTCGTTATAAATGAAATATTATTTATAAATAAAATACAGGCGAAACTTCAATTTAACGAAAAATTAAATACTTTGATGTTAACAGACGGATAAAACGCTTGTGATATATGGCAAATTTAGAAAAAAACTAAATGCGTGATACATGGAGTGATTTTTCAAAGGTTTAATCCAAAACGTGTGAAGAAATCGCGAATAGACTATAGTAAGCGTGCCCTGTATCGCGCGGATCAATAGAAGTGTCGTAAATAAGAATGTATAGACCTTTATGACTGATGGTCATGCAACTGTCAATATAAGCCATTCACTTTAAGAATGTTTTAGTTTTCAGTAAATCTGCACAGCAGTCAACAAAAGTGTTTATATATATATATATATATATATATATATATATATATATATATATATATATATATATATATATATATATATATATATAATTCTCGGACATTTTAAGAGAAGGTACTAGTAAAAAAAAATCGCCAGAACTCTCCGTAAAATTACTGACATGCTGCTTTTTCGGCAACGGACATCCGTAAATACAAACAAAAATTTCCGTGGATTCACGGAATCTCTCCGTTGCTAGTCAGTTCTTTTTGTTTTGTTTTTAGATTTAAAAAAAACTTAAATCTACGTTAAGGGGGTGTTTTACTACGTATAATTTTTTTTAAAGTAAAGTATTTTATTCTGGAATGAGATTTGAACACGAATCGATAGATTTGAAGTCCGTGTAGCTTACCATTTATGAGAGAACAGTCAACAAAATGTTTGTTTGTTTAGAGGGAAAAACATATCTAGTTGCTCCGACAAAATGTTTTGTTGAGTAGTTCAAACTTAAAATGCAACAAAATTGATTATGTTCGTCTGGCGAAATACGCGTTTGAATAAACCAAATCTCTGTGTTGGGCCATAAGAAATTAAGAGTGCCAACAAAATATTTTGTTGAATTAACTAGTATATGTTCGCTTGGCCACTCATTTGACTGCCTTACTTAGAAAATGTTTGTTTGCATTTTCCGTGAGAATCAGGATTGTAGTGGCGTTTGTTGGTGCATCTACTGATGCTTAATGGTATAAACATCCCAATAAAATCAGTTCTAAAATAAACTAAAAGTAATGGTGTAAAACATTATATATTTATTTGCGTACGTTGTCCAGCATTTGAAATTTATGTATTCAAAAACACTCCGAGCTTAGCAGTAGTCATCCTAGCTAAGGTTACTAAGACGTAGATCTCGACTGCAATTGGTCCAAGTTCGAACCTCGGTCGTGCTTCTTCTTTTTATACTAACCGGAACTTCTTAATGTACGTAGAACCAAACAAATATTTACTTGCAGCAACCAAGTCTTTGTTTGGGAAAACAAATAAGAACAACAAAATAACATGATGGTTTCAACAACAAAATATTTCATTGCCGCTATACAAACAACTGATTTGGTTGCGTCAAACAAACTTTATTTGATTCAACAAAACCTTGTCTTCAGTGTACAATGACTATATTGTGACAATTTGGGCCGTAATTATATTAATACACGCGATGTAAGCCAATGGATTAAAACCTTGTCTTCAGTGTACGTATGACTATATTGTGACAATTTGGGCCGTAATTATATTAATACACGCGATGTAAGCCAATGGATTAAAACTACAAATGTCGCTCAGGAGACTTAAAAATTAGATTTTTATGCAATTAAAATTTATTTTCTCTTTAAATATGTCAGATAGCAAGAAATAAGAAGTGGCAGCTGTAAATAACAGTTTTTTAAATCTTTAAAGGGGATAAGTAGTATTTGCAGGACATTTATTTACTGAGATATGCCTAAACATGATTTCGCAGCCAATAACTTACTAGCCAGCGTTCTTAACTATACGCTATTCACGGTAAAGTGAGCGCTTTTGGATTACTTCTCATTTGGAATAATAGTCAATAAATAAATTATATTTCAGCCTTGGACGTTAACTTCCGAGAGTGGTGGAATATATACATGGTGTTTATTACTTACATGCCAATATTTATTTTAAAAGGTGGTTGAAGGGTAAAAAAGGGCTGAAAGAAAAAAGTAACTGGGACCTCGAATATGTTTACTTTTCCGTGAACAGCCTATAGCAACTCACACTAGCCGAACGAAAGGCCTCTCTCAGAATTATTTTCCCCGGTAGTACGGAATCGCAAACATTTCCAAACTACCCTCATTCCTTTCTGCAATCACGGATCTGTCTGTTCTGGCCTCTTTACTGTTCATGGGCCCTTTTCTAGCACATTCTATTCCAGCAGTCGTTGCCAAGAACAAATGTTTCCCGCTCTGCGACATGCCAGCTATCTGCAACTCCCACCCGTGTTCTGTATTTCCTCTGCACTGGCCCATCTGTTATCTTTTCAGGCAGTTCTACCAACCCCCCACCCCTCGCCACATCGACCGCTCCTGAAAGCACTGAAAATCCTTGACCAGTCTTCATTTGTCTCCTCTTTCGCTAGCATACACAGTACTGTGCACGAGCGCCACAAGTTCTGGCGGCTCTAGATGGCTGTGCTTGGTCAACAGGCAAGAGGGTGTTGGCACGGCCCGGTTTTTATACTAACTGATACAAAAATATTGCGCACGCATCGGCATACACACAACTGATAACACGGACACTAGTGTTTTTAGCAAGGCCTCAGGCTGCGAGCCCAGCCACCCCCCTCCCCTCCCCGGAAGTACACCCGCCAGCTGTACAGTGGAGTTATACTTCCAGGATATTCCTCCGCCTCATGCAAACAAAACTTAACCGAATATGGAAAATTACAGCAACTACCGCATTCGTGCGCACTCTGTGTAATAATATTTTGCATAAGAACTATTTATTACAAACCATTTCAAACAGCATATATTTTCTCACTTTTAATTAATACTAATCATAAAATAAATACTACAATTAAAAAATAAAATACTAATAACATTTTAAATTTAACCAAAAATAAAGTACATTCATATTATTTAATGCCATTACAAGTACAATATGCTTGTGATGTATAATATAATTTCTAAACAACCAATCCCGCAATATACTAGATAATTTTTTAAAGGTTTGAGACTACGACAGCACTGTCGTAGCTGCAGCACTTAGTCGGAACTAACCACGCCAATTTCGTAACATAAGTTCGTAGTAACTACTAAACAGTTTATAGTTTATTACTATTATTAGTAATAATAGGCAAAGACCTGCCAAATTTCCGTTATTATTTAAGAACAGACTGGCCCCCGTCTCTTGTGCGTTTGACTGACTTCTAACATTGGCTGGACACACGTATGTCTGGCATGCCTGGGAGAACTCTTGAGCCAATTATACTTGTTCTGCGGTAGGTTGAGTGACCAATCCCTTTTAAGGAGGTCAAGCAGGTAGGTGACGATTAAAAAACAGCGTGAATAAAACCACGGACTGTGCTCACTTATTTACAATGCACGTTACTAATAATAAGATGTCATGCTGTAGTGATTACCAATTATGAGCCTAGTATTTAAAAAATAATTTTGTATTGGCGAAATTAAGTTGGCATTGTTAAGCCCTAAAAATTTTTTTTAACCCTTCAACCGACATCCACCAAATGATTTCTGTGGAATTCTCTAATGATGAAGGGAAATATGTTTTCCAAGTACAGAATTTTTTTGTAGGAAACTTATGATTTTAAGGGCTTCGCCTGCCTACATTTTTCTACTTTGTTTGACTGAGAAGCGCGGGAGCTATAAGGGTCACACTGGCACGCGCTACAAGTGCGCCATCGCCTCTACGCGCAGGGCTCTGAACTGGTGTTCAGTGTTCTCGTAGTGTGCGTGTACCTATGGCACTTCCAGCGACGATCCTATCATTTTATTGATGGAAAGGCCGTAGCAAGATTCAATACAGGATCCCATCGTAGTTTTAGCTCGTGTCCGGCCAGTATGTTTTAAGATACGGCAGTCTGAAAAAGCTGTTTTTTTTTTTATAACCAATATTGGAGGCCTGCAAAATAGTATTTCTAGCACGTGTAGTAACTTTAAGATACAATGCCTTCATCGTCTGGAGCACGTTTAACAGTTTCTTCAAAAAACAAGTATTCCAAACACACTGCACTGCAGTTCGGGCACGAGGAAGTCAGACGGGGGCCTTAAGGGTCCTATGTACTGAAACGTTTTCTGTGAAATCGTTGTTTGAGCGTTAACACGTATCTCGATAAATAAAAGTTCTGAAAATATGACTTTTTGTCAGAAAAGATAAAAATTAGGTATCTACGGCCCCTTTGTTTACTTCTGTCATATTGAGTGTATATTTTGAGAAGAAATCCGTGAAAATGGCCAAATAGCTTGCCTATGCAGTTCCCTTAAGCGGCAAGAGAAAAGTAAAAAAATACGGACGCAGTTTAATCTGTGGACTTTCATCCCGTGTAATAAAACCCCTATGTTACAGATGTCAGTTGCACAGTATAGTGTTACGCCGGAAATACTGCACGCCATGCGCGTAGGAGCGACGAGGCACTAGGCGTGCGTGTTAGGTTCGCCCGTATAGCTCCCTAGCTTCTCGACCTTGGACACGCAGCTACATAGTCCTCTTAATGACGATGCCTGATCCTCGCGACAACAGCCGCACATGTGCTCAGCTCACCCACTGTCATCGTTAATAGCTGCGTGATTCTGTGGGAAAAGATCACGGCAACATATAGATAGATTCAGGTTTCTCCACTGATGAACGTCTGTGATTCCCGGGCAAGCGCATAACACGTGTAACAGCTGAAATACTCCAGTCGCGAAAGTGGATCTAACTAGGCTAAACTGTTTTCAAATACAACTATAGTCTGTTCAAAGGTAAAGTGAGAGCTTTTAAAAACCCTTTCATTTGGAATAATAGCCGATAAATATATTTTATTTCAGCCTTGGACGTTAATTTCCGAGTGCGGTGGAATAAACACACTTTGCTTATTGCATAAATGACAATATTAATTTTAAACGGTGGTTTAAGGATAAGAAATGGCCGAAAAGAAACAGTAACTAGGGCTTCAAAAGTGCTCACTTTACTGTGAACAGCCTGTACACACACAGATACTACAAGAAATGCCGAAAACTCTTTCACAACTAGTTTTGCAAACAAATCTGTATTGGAAAAGGATTTCCGGTTGCTTTTCTCGCTAAGGCGCTTTAAAACTACGTCACTGTAATAATGCTATTACATTTTTTTTCTAGTACACTAGTTCCCATTTCGTCCACTATTCCTGAGAAGATCTGTATCATTGTTGCTTTTATCGTTCTACTAGCGTATTATATTTCTTTATATTTACAATCTGTTTTATTTGTTCCTCACAAAGTTCGCTGCACTCTACCGTAATTTTACAAATATAAATGTGAAATAAAAGAAAAAGGTAAGTAACTTCCTGCTTTTGTTCGCGAATATAACAGCTGAGCTAATTAGCAGAGCATAATATTGTGTCGTGTAAATTAAGCAGAGCTACCCAGGAGGTATTAGCCAAAGAAAGTAATATGCAATGATTAACTTTGTCGCATTTTCTGTAAATTGTAATGATTCACTGCGTCGTAATTATTATTGGAATATTACAAACACGCTCTAATAGAGGGAATATTGGTATGTATAAAATATTCTTTCCATATAGCGTATTTATTACTGCCTGTATTCACTTTTCAAGAGCTATGAGCTCTACATAATTATATCCTAATCGCCTTTAATAATAAGTAGCATGTGAAAGATACTATCAATGTTTTCAACAAATAACCTGCACTCTTAAATTCGGATCAGTGAGAAACCACTGAATTGCAGTGAAATTCAACTCCTCGAATCAATGACAATGACGCTACTCAGAATCAGTGGAAAACCACTGATTGTTTCTGACTATATAAGTTACGGATAATTACGTGAAATAAATATATTTATGATGGTTTACTATTTATATTGAGTAATTTACCATAATTTAAAAAAGTACAAAAATATTTTCAGGTCGCCTGGATTGGACTCGCACACCTTTAGATTCTGGGCCGTTGCCTCACTATCGATTTTTATTTAAAGTTGACTTTATACAAAAGCAATTTAATAAAGCGTGGTTGCCGTTTGACAAAGTGTGTTATAAGTATGCCTTCCGCAGGAGGAAACAGCCGGTCTTATACAAATATGCATCCATGCCTTACCCGAGACTCGACCCCCCCCCCCCTGCCGTAAGCCTGGACGCTACCAACTGTGCCACGGAGGTCGGCTTCTGCTCTGTTAACCCCTGAGCAATGGGGTAGGTCTGCCATCTGAGTTACCACACCAAGTTGAAACAATGAGAGGAAAATATATGGCTTATAGTTTCTCCGAAGATTTAAATCGTATGCTCTTACTTTTCGTTTTTGGTTTAATTGGTACCGTAATGATTGTTACAACGAATAGTATATATAAATACACTCTCTTCATCGCATAATATGCAGTTTAAACATTCAAACAGAGCGCTGGGACGATTACTTGAAAACGAAATGAAGGACGTAAAAACGGAATGAAAGGCTGTGTGTTCCTGATACCTCATAAAATAGCATTTTGAAAGACGAAACGCATTTTATAAAGTATTTTGTATTGGGTTTATTAGTTTATTCGTTGTTGTTTCACTTGATACTCGTTATTTAACCAACATTATTACACACTGTTTAGCGATCCATCCGTCAAAAATAAAGCACACAATCAATCAGAGAAGGAAATCTGGCATTTTGTCACTGATTCATCAGTGAAATTCACTGAAGTGACTGTTAAATCAGTCAGATACGTTTGGCTGATTGAAACAGTGAAATTCTCGCTGATTCAGATTTGAGAGTGTGATGTATGGCCGGTACATACAATTTTAAAACATCTCTCTCTGGTGAAATTAGTTTTACCTTTCAGTGCCTAATAAATTATACGTCACAGAGAAAGTGTATTTAATGATGTACACCGTATACAGTAGAAAATAACGGACAATAAGGGAAAGCCAGAGGGACGTATCCAAGTTCGTGAAGGATGGAGGTCGTAATAAAATAAGTTAGATTTGATTTTTTAATTTATTCACACGGCTATTTACAATATTAAACTACCTTATCTCCATTATTACTCTGTTATTCGCAGTAAACGCAATATTTAATATCTATCCCAATTTTAATTAAAGTCCTTATCAATGTGTCTATATTGGTTAAAGTCACTTTATTCGCACTCATTATTTACACATATTCAATATGACCACTGCCATCACTCGAGATGTTTGTCACACACACACACATCCAGTACAGTAGTGCCACCCGCCAGTCTCATACTTCGCTGTAGCAGACTTCACTCCCGCTGCTCACTCTCGTCGCTTTGCAGTTTGCACGCCTGCTTGGCTTTTAAGGACGAACAATACTCCAAATTCTGTCGGTTCGGAGCCGCGCCGCAGCTTAAATAGTCTCGCTGGCGCTATCGAGAAGGTTCTCGTCGCCCCAAGTCTCGCTGAGAGAGGGTAGGGCGATGACCAGAACGTTCTTAAAAGATAGCTCAGAAATTCAATCAGCTCAGGGACGGCAGCGCACGAGACTCGAGACCCTTACCTGGCACACGCGGCGGCTCACCTTTATAAATCTGCGGCGGCTCGCCTTTGTAAATCTCCGCAAACTCCCAGGTTACTACTCTGCCCTTGGCACACTGTTCCGCACGCTCGATCCGCTGGTACAAGGGACGCTTTGCTTATATCTATAAAACCATTTCAGAGGGACAGTATACAAATTTTTCTCAAAAAAAAATTTCCAAAAATGCAATTTGTATTATAACACAACATCTGCCTAATGAAACTGAATCTTGTGTGTTTTTGCAACATAACTACTTTTTTTTGTCTGAAATATCTGCCACAATGGGAGAAGAGAGAGTTCGGCACAAAATACAAACTGAAAGAGTGATTTCAGAGACATATCACCCCAAAATGTTTGGGATCGCCATTTTTAAGATATATAAAGGCCTCTCTGGTCATACATAAACATTAAATTATTTAATTTCCATCTAGTAAACCAAACTTACTGAGAATCAGTAAAGGGGTTACCGTCCCTTAATATGGCCACCCATTTTCTGTTACGGCTGTGTGTTTCCGAAATAGGGCATGAAAGATAATATTATCAAAGATTTTATGCTCTCGTGATGCACTATTAGTTTACTATCGTCAATGTGGTTTACAAGAGTCGAATTATAAGTGGCGCAAGGTTTAGAACTCTTTCCAAGGAAAGTAGGTTAAGCAAGAATCCATTATCTTTGCACAACTAAGGACAGTAGGCAAAGGCCTTGAGTAGAATAGATTAGGTGCGAGTGTCGCAATAAGATACCTACCTCAAGTTGGCTACCATGAACACGCTAAGCGCAACAGAAAGCGACCACTGGCAAGACCGTGTTATATATACTGCATTCATGGTTACTTCCAACTTTTCTGAAGCCATGCTGAAGTTCTACTTCCAGGATATCCCTCCGCATTGTTCAAACAAAGCTTAGAAAATATCACTAGAGTGGCCAATGCACCGCATTCGTGCGCACTCAGTGTAATAATATTGTGCATAAGAACTATTTCTTGCTAGGCAGTACCAATGCACCTACCTTCTCTCTGTCTTTATTCATATTATTTACAAATAAAATATTATAATTTATAGATACAATATTATAATTTATAAATAAAATATAGATACAAGATAAATTTAACCAAAAATTTGGTTTGCTCTGTCGGGGACATGACCGTTTGTTTTGCGTGAATACGTCTACGTTAACGCGCTCGGGCGCCTTGATGTTTATTTTACATTCCTGGCACCGCTTCACTCGATCATATGGAGTTTTATGAGTGTCACTGGATTGCTTTTGAAATGCTCTTTTCATCCATACACGATTTTTGTATTCCGACTTGTATTGTGTTTAAGTTTTCTTAATTTTTTACATTAAACGCATACAATTTCACCATAACTACGCCACACATAAGTGTTTTTATACGCGCGATCGATTTACCTTGACAAGAGCTGTCGACTGAAACCTAAACGAGCGTCGTAGCTTATCCTAGTCAAAAGTTATACTACGCGGAAGTTATAAGATGCAACGAAACGAACTAACAATTCCCCCCCCCCCCCACCCCCGCTTTTCGCCGCAGCGCGCTATTCTTCGCAGTTTTCACTCAACGTAACATATGCCTTGATCATTTTGGCAATCGAGTGGTATAATTGAATTTTGAATGTAGACGATAGATTCGGAGCTGCAATGTCAAACTGTATCCCCCGATTTTGTTATCAACGGTTTTTTTTTTTGGAATGCCTCCCTCTATGGTTGCAAATTTAAAGACGTATTGGTGTCAAAATAAGGAACCTTTATGTAAACCCAAGTATGAAATGCTAGTGATACATAACATATTTAAGAAACGACCAAATGCGTCATACTTGGGATTTTTTTTCAAGGTTTGACAAGAAAAGTGTGAAGAAGCACCTCTGTAATATTGGATTTACGAATATTCTTCCATAATTAAATTTCCAGGCAAAATATTTCAAAACCAAACTTGTCAAGAGATAAGGAACATCTTACAGTTTATTCAAAATCCAACTTCACTTTGCTCATGCAATTCGTCTGAGATGTGACCGCAATCAAAGGTTCCCTCATTATTTAATTATTTATGTTCACTTGGAAAATACGGACATACAGTCAGTAACCGTCAAAAGGTCAAGACCGTTAGTAAGTTTCTTGAAATATTTTTTTGGTTTAAGGCTCAACTACGGAACAGATAAAGAGCACACAACAAAATGGCGTGTCGATTCCTTTGATGAGAATGTACCCATTCTCTGATTGGCTGTCCAAGTGCTTTAGGAAGGAGCCTTGTACCTTATTGGCTACTGCGTGCTGGAAAACTTCCCTTATTGGCTGGGCTTAACATGCTATCAGGCACTGATGCATCTTGCTGTCGTGTGCGGCTGTAGCTAGCGACACAGGCGGGTGCCTCACATCTGTACTCTCATATGTTCTGTGTCCGCGGCGTGCAGGGATGTTACATGGTAACCCAGAAGTCCAGGTACTGGCCTCACAAATAAACTAGTACTTTAGACGAAAAACTGGTACGCCATGCAACTTCATACGACAAAATTAGCCAAGCCACTTTTTTGTGTATTCTGGTTAACAAATAATGATTACTGTAAAAATTATAAATTTTAATTTAACAGTAAATAGTGGGTTGTTCAAATTTTTGCAGTTTGACAAATATTTAACAATTGGGAGATATAAATAAATATTTTTAGAATAATGAGATTATTTTAAGATAATGACTTTCTTATTAGAAATTTCAGTAGAATTAAAGTTATTTGAGATGCTCAAAACATGCTTAGTTTTTGTCGTATATGACTGATAATTTCCAATTACTTTATCTGCAACAGATGTAGGCCTACTGAAATGATTTATCTATCGGATGTTAAATATTCTCTATTTTTTAATGTACAGCAGCAAGTTTATACATTAAAAAACGAGTGATTTAAATATTCACACTCAACTTTACAATACCCTTGCAAGGTGGACTTGTAATGTAAACACACCATAGAAGTGAGCTAGATTATAGCTGTATCTTAGCAATGCATTAGTAAGTGTTGCCAACAGTCCGCGCCCGCGGCGATGCAGGACACAATATGGAGCAACCTGTATGAGACGAAATGGAATACTGGATGCGCAGATTCATGTTCGGAAATTCAGATCAGTTGTGCTTTGCCCCAAGAAACTTTTTTGCAGAGTAAAGTACTGGACTCAAAATACTTATGTGGTGCTTTCTGTTAAAGGCTGTTCACAATAAAATGAGCACTTTTGAAATCAACCTTAGAAAAAAGTCACTGCCCATGCCTGCATATACTTCAACGGGCGCACTGAGTGACATGCACCCGGTAAAGTTGGTAACGATAGATGGAAAATAGTTCCATATTTTAAAGTCGAATAAAAATTGTTAGGTAACCATTTGTGATAATTTAAATTATTTATTTTGCTTTCTGTTTTTTTTATGCATCAGTGTGTAACAATTATCAGAAATATAAAATGTTTACGTTTCTAGTAATTTCATAGTTTCATTTGCCCGACGCATGAATAAAGTGATGAAGCCCATGGCAATGATAATTTTACGTAAGGTGGAAGAATACACAACTTGTATACAAGTAGATCTTAAGCAGGGCTTTGAAAAGTGCTCGTTTTACCGTGAACAGTCAATTACAAGTGATCGCAAATGCTGAAATCTTGGTATTTTCGCGTACCAGGATGAAAGTATCTTGGTACATGGTACGGCACCCTGAAAACTGGTATGTTTACCAGGATGAAAGTATCTTGGTTCATGGTACGGCACCCTGAAAACTGGTATGTTTACCGGGATGAAAGTATCTTGGTACATGGTACGGCACCCTGAAAACTGGTATGTTTACCAGGATGAAAGTATCTTGGTTCATGGTACGGCACCCTGAAAACTGGTATGTTTACCGGGATGAAAGTATCTTGGTACATGGTACGGCACCCTGAAAACTGGTATGTTTACCAGGATGAAAGTATCTTGGTACATGGTACGGCACCCTGGAAACTGGTATGTTTACCAGGAAACTGGTGCGTCTAACACAACTGATGGCAGCGTGGTGTACCCCCTCCACCCCTCTCCAGCATACACATACAACCCTTGCCACCACGCCGCATTTTCCGGTTCCTGAATGCGCAGATGGCGAAGTAGAAAGCTACAAAAAAAGTTGTACTGTCTGCAGTAGGGACCGTTGGTCACGTGACGAGGAGACTGGCATCTGCAGCCTAACGGACATGACGCTCCGAACTAAACATTCAGAGCCGCTCCTGGGACTAACAGCCCGCCGTCTGCAGTAGGGACCGTTGGTCACGTGACGAGGAGACTGGCATCTGCAGCCTAACGGACATGACGCTCCGAACTAAACATTCAGAGCCGCTCCTGGGACTAACAGCCCGCCGTCTGCAATCGCGTTACAAGTTGTGTTTTCACTGTTCGCGCGAATACGCCTCTAGTAGATTTGCGGTTGCTTCCGACTTTCCTGAAGTTCTACTTTCAGGTTATTCCTCCGCCTCATGCTAACAAACCAGTTCTATTAAATTACACCGGAGGGACAAACGCGCCACGTTCGTGCGCACTCTGTTCAATAATATTTTGCATGAGAATTATTTCTTACTGGCCATTGCCAACGCGCCTATTTTATCTCTGTTTTTATTCGCGTTAATTTATAAATTAAATATAATTTTTAGACAATATATATGTAAAATTTAATTTAACCAAAAATGAGATACTTTTATGCTAACACTTGTAACACCTGACATATTTAGGAAACAAACACACACCTCGTACATGGGGTGAGTTTCTAAAGTTTGCTTCAAAAAGTGTGAAAATACGCGAATAATCTGTATCTCAGTAAATACATGTTCTGGGAGTCAGTGCTTTTTTACCAGAAAAGGTCAAACCAGTTATTTAAGCCCGTTCTTTTTTTTTTTTGTACTTTTATAATATTAAGTGTATTGAAAGAGGAAAATGATTTTAAAAAAGCACATTATTAATGTTTGTCTGTGCAGTTTCCTTGAGCGATAGAGGAACAGAACGACTATAGGGAAGTAGTTACATATACGAGCTTTCATCGCGTGTAATGAAGAGCCACTGTTGCATATGTGATATGCACAGTACATCGCAGCGACGGGAACACTGCACGTCTTGCGCGTAGGAGCAATGACACGCTCGGGGTGCGTGTTAGTGTGGAGAGACTTTGGCGGCTATTAACAGTGGGGTCTTGAGAGCCGATGGGGGTGAAATGAGGTTAGAACAGAGCAGCGCCGAAATGCAAGGGCAAGAAACCAGAGGCATCGTCCGGGGCTTGTTATTTGCTAATGAAGGAGATAGGAGCTTTTTGAGGGAAAAACGAAACATTTTAAGGGGAAAAAAAAAAAAAAAAAAAAAAAAAAGGAAAGTTATAAATGGTCGATTTCGAAGGGAAAAAGGGAAATTCAAGCTGGCGTCGGCCGGCGCATGACCCCTTTCCCAGATGTGGCTGAGCGAATAGCATACGCTCGCCACCCACAAGGGCGAACCGGGTTCAACACCCGGCCGGGTCACCGGATTTTCGCAAGTGGCAATCGTGCCGGACGATGCAGTTGGTCGGCGGGTTTTCTCGGGGTTCTCCCGTTACCCCGCCCCTTCATTCCGGCGCCGCTCTGAAGACCTCGATGTAAATATCCGCCCAAATTTCATCACCTCAATTCCTTTCCCAGATACCCTTATACCCGGCTCATAATTTCCCTACTACTAGCGATAAGACACAGTCTTTACACTGCACTGCCGAGTTGCAATCTTGCCCTTGGCCGACATCACTTACTGCTAACAGCCAAGTCGAGTTCTTCAGTGTTCATTAGCACTCGTGATATCTTAGGCCGGACGTAGAGACAGGAACAATTCGCGAGTTCGACGACCTGTAGGGTAGACTCCACAGTCTTGTGTATCATGACGCAGATAAATAATCTTCGTTGGTTGCTCGCTGCAACAACACAAGGCGATGGTTGGTCCTGCATTTTGCGGCGTGTTTTCTATTGGTTCAGAGTTCAGTGTGTCTGCGTACTAAAATTCTCGTACGTTTGGCAATGCTGGAAAGTAAAATTTCTTATCAGAACAAAAATATGAGTATGGCATCACAACTGCTGATAATATATTGTATACAGACCAATCACGCAGGCCTACTATTGTACACTCTAAAAAAGACATAAATACCCATAGAAACTATTCATACATGCCATAAATCTTGCTGTAAATATAATGGCTGCATACCAATTTTTAATTAGTTATGAATAAATACCATGTTAATAAATACTAAGAATATTAAGTGCTTTAAGCATGTTCAAGCACTTTTCCAGGACTTTCAAGGAGCGTGGGATCTTGGTTTTCCCTACTCGAATTAGGAGAGGAGAGCCTGGACTGTGGCGAGGCAACTGCTGGTTGGTGGGCTGTGTTCATATGAATGGACGGTTTAGTGCCCGAGTGACTCAACCCAGGACCGGTTCTGCAGCCTCCGCGCCTACCACCCCCCGTCCCCTCCCTTCGCCGGCGATCCCTACAAGCCTCGTATTCCACGCACGTCACACAAACAATTCACGCATCGCGTCTGCATGCGAACCTCAGGGTGAGTTCCGTTACCTGCATGACAAACTGTCGAGTACACGCCGAGCCAAGCTATTCCACTGCGCATGTGTTTCATGTGACACGCAACTGCCTCGCCCTTTAACAGCCTCGTTGAAGACATTCTGCACGTCTGAGGCCTACAAGCGTGGCAGCGCTAGGGGCGACCGAGACATGCGCATCAACTCTCCCATCGCCTCTACGCGCAAAGCACTGAGCCGGCGTGCAGTCTTGTCGTCGATAACGCGCCTCCATGAGACTTTCATTGGAGACACCAACATCTTGTGACGTAATAATTAAAACAAAGAATTGATGCATGTCCCTATTCCTTTTTTAATGTTTCGTACCAGAATGTTCGTACCTAAAAATGATCGTGAAAACACGCGTTTGAGCCATTTCCACTATCATAAACGTGCTTTAGAGAGAAATTGAACTAAAAAACGTACGCATTCGCGTAATGTATCTTAAATGCTGTTCATAAGCAGACACGTTGGACGGTTTTTTAATAAAATGTTTTCTGCTGGAGCTCTGCATGCCCAGGCCAGGCGATCTGCCGCATTTCCAGGATCTTTTTCCGCATTTGAGTCCGAGAAGCGCGTGAGCTACAAGGGCGATAGTACCACGCACATCAAGTGCCTCATCGCCGCTAACCGCAATGCTCTGAACTGGCGTGCAATGTTCTCGACACCCAGCGTGTACTTATGGGACTTTATGCGGTGACCCTGTTGTTTTATTGGAGGTAATTCTGCATGAAGGTTCAATGCAGGGACCTTGGGCAGTTTTGTTTATAAAAAAAAACATTTCAATCTAATAAGAATTCAATTTAGCCGAGATTGTTAGGGGTCGTAGTCAGGCGCAAACGCTATGGTTTCGAATCTCGGTCGGGATTGAACATTTTTATCATCCGAAATTGTATAAAGCACGTAGAACCAATGAGACACACGGCTCGCCGCAGAGCTTAGCGCAGCCAATCAGCTAATGGGGGGAGTCCACGTTGAAGGCACCAGCACGACGTTCTCACTTGTGTTTGAAGGTAGTTCCGTGTCGGCGCTGAAGACAGCTGGTCCGAGGATAATCTACAATCCTGATAGCGATACGCTTCCAAAATACATTGTTCGCCGCATTTGACGCTCGGCTTGATAAACACACTCGCACACGAAAACCTACATTTACACATCTTAGTTTGACTTGGTCAGTACGAAATAAAACTCTGCAAAAAAATGTAAGAAAAACCTGCCAATTATGAAACATTCACTGTGAGTTTCCTTTTCACGTGTAATTTACATAATACGCGGTAAACGCCAACCATCCTATTAAGAAAGTGGACCTGATCTACTAAAGTGCCATGAAATACAACTGACCATAGACTCTTCCCGCGAAAATCGGGCTGCCCTATTTATATCACATAAAAAAGAAGAACACATTGTAAAATGTTTTCGTAGAATTTATTTATTTAAATGTTTTAAACATTCCATTGCAAAGATTAGTCCAGATTTACTCGTATTTCCATTCCAGAAGCTTCGAGAAGCACGTGTTGGAAAAAATCATCAAGTAAGGCCACTATTTACCTTGGTTGTATGTAATACAAAATACTGATAATGTGAAATAATATTTTTAGCATATGGTTTTATACGCGCCCATTTCAGCCACGAAAGACATATTTTTATAACTGAAATGGATATATAAAATCAATGATTATAAATATTTGTAAACATTATTACTAATATAGTTATTCCTAAAAGTTAAAGAAATTATTATAACAGTCCTGATTGATGAAGGGGTTTTTTTACGGTACAGAAATGCTTCCTAAATCATCCAAGATACAAATACGCTTTAATTTTAATCATAAGTATACTTTTGTTACGGATTTTTCAAAACATTCAAATAAGTACATTTTTAGAATTTTACAGTGATACAAAATACAAGCTGTCTTTTTTTATTTGTAACGCAAATCGCACTTATTTCACAATTTTAGTAGTCTTAGCAATGAGTTGCGAGATTTGGGCGGCCCTTTACGAGGTCGTGAGAGCCGGTGAGGGTGAAATGAGGTGAGAATGGAGCAGCGCCAGAATGCAGGCGCGGGGGAACGGGAGATCCCCGAGAAAACCCGCCGACCAGTAGCATCGTCCGGCACAGTTCCCACATGCGAAAATCCTGGGTGACCCAGCCGGGAATTAAACCCGGCTCGCTCTGGTGGGAGGCAAGTAGTCTAACCGCTCAACACCCGCGGCCCACCTTTGTAATGAGTCCTGCATGTCAAGTAGGTCTACAGTTGAGTGAAGAACTCCAATAGAAGCAGCTAAAGCCCCTGCCACGCTGTCCAATTTCCCCGCCAAGCTGTGTTATCAGTGAAACGTTGTAAACGCTGCAATAATACTTGGAAAATTTCGATTGCTCCAGTTTACACCAAATATTTTACATGTAGGACCGGTTCCGAAATTCCTTCGATGTTTGACGACGGCAGCCTCTTAGAATCGGGAAAAACGGCTCTCTGTTCACTGGTTCCAACATGTAGTCAGTTTTACCTCAGACTAAGTGGCACAAGACTCTGTGCTTGTATCCTGGCTCAGAGTTCACCTGGGCGTGTCTAATGAACTATGATCCAATAATAAACGTAACAGAGAGGTACACGTAGCCTATTTGCAGTCTAGCATGTCCTAAGATGAATTCGCAAAATTTTCCAGCCCACAAATATAATTAAATGTCAGTTTATAGGCGAAAATAAATGACAAAATGTTTAATATTCCTAGGTGTATTAGTGAGTGATGAACCGAGGCAAGTCATGCTTGCTCAGTCAGTTCGACGTTGGAGATCGCGGGTTCCCGCAAACTATACACGTGTTTCCTTCTCCATCAGCGACTTCAGGGGAAAAACCCAACCGCCACATTCGAACAAGAGGCATCCTACTATATATGTACACACACACACACACACACACACACACAGATATATATATAGTAGCTTAAGTGGCGCTAAACGATGTCGAGCTGTTTCACCATTGTAAAATTCAGTTTTATAAGCACGTCTTAGCTGGGCGTTGCTTAAAGAAACCAGTTGCAAATATTCTCATGTTGGTAGAGGCGCATTGTGGTCATGTTGCTAAACGAACCAATGATAATTATTTCAACGAAAAAGGGGGGGGGGGGGGGAACATTTTTTTCCCCTGAAATGTTATGTTTACTTTTGTTATGAGCATTACGAATCCTAACCAAATATTTGTTTTATAATAAACAAGTAAAGCTTTATCGTTTGCCTGACGAATAATAAGATTCAATTAAAACAAATGTTACTTCTTATACGAAAATGATGTGTGAAGTCTATTTGTTCAACTAACTACGCGTACCCAAATTTATTTATGTTAAAATTACGTTCGTGAATAAATAAGTTTTTAATTTTTCAAGGCTGATTTACTATCGTGGAAATGTTGTGTTGCAATTCTGTGATGTTTTATGATCGTTTTTATTAATTATCAGTGCCAAGAAGTGTGATTTTTCGCAGCTTAAGTTACTATTTATACTAGGCCTGGGCTGTTTTTTTTTATAGTCAGAATGTTAATTGTTTTATATTCTATCAACGCGGCTAAAGTTTTAGACTCGTTAAATATATTTAAGTAGCTTTCTCCAAGCACTTATATATTAAATGCTTTATAAAAGTAATACGTTAGGTTAATGATGAATTTTTAAAATGAAACTGTTGTCTTGTTTAGGCAATTATTAAATATTCCCTAAACGTAATGTATATTCCGTGTAAAAATCGTATTGCCCTCGAAAAACAACACTGGACATACATTTACTACAGTTTACAAGGCCATCCAGAATTTTCTACTTAATGGAACTGTTTTATGTTTTACGTACGACATGACATTACTACTATGTTTTAAAGAGTCGGTTTGGCTTTCATCACTAACTAGATCTAAACTTTCTGAAATTGTTGATAATAACATTGACGATATAAATGTGCAATTTAGAAACGCCCAGTGCCCGAATTTGAATAAATATGATTATCACGTCACACCTGTATGATATCTTTAATTGGGCCCTCGTTAACTTTACTAATTCAAAACAAAGCCGAAAGTGCGCAAAACTTGTACTGCAAATTTGTCATGTGTAGTAAAACGTAGGTGCAAATGCATTATATTATGTCCTGTCTGAAATTCTATCAAAGTAATCATATATTTTTAGGCCTACATATAGTACATACATGCAGTGCAGTGAAGGCAAACATTTTTTCCATTTATTTCAAATAGGTACTTCCGTAGCTTATGCGTACTCAATAAATTCATATTTTATCAATCAGCTACCTGCCTTTACACTCAATTTCCTATGTATATATTGGTTTTGCCTCTTGAAAATACGTGAAAAAATGTACATAAACAAATATAAGCCTGCCACGAGCTTTGTTTTCGACCATCGTCATAGGTTACTTCAGCAAATAAATACTTGCACCCAGACTCAATAACTTTGATACACAATAGTTCTTATTTTTATTTATAAAAAATTAATTTATAAAACTATGTACTTTATAGCACATTTGGGGTTATCAACAAACAACTTTTTCAGTAGCAGCCATTTTCCTTTTAATTTGTTTACAATGATTTAAACAGAGCTTAAAGAGTTAGGCATCCAATTTCGGCTGCCTAAACTAAGAGCTGCTTTTAACATTTTAAGAAGAGCTTAAAGTTGGTGAAACGGCACAAGGCGCTAGGCACAGCTTATTCAGTGTTTAAGTAGCGCTTAAATGTTAATATGTGTTGGTGAAACCGGCCCTGTAAGGTTTAAGTCCGAACAACACGACATACAACTGTCACATGCTATGCCACAATTATTTTGTTGTTTCATGGTTCCAAAATTAAAACTTCACGAAATCTTAACATAAACATTATTTTTCCGGAAGTCGTTAGACAACAGTTTCGAAAATAAAATAAACAAAATGAAAAAACTATGACGTGAAATTGTTACTAAAAATGGTATGATGTCAGCAACTTGCCTTGTGAAGTAATGATTGTGAGTAGGATACACATTAGTTTACTTCAATAACCTCTGCCTCGACGCTGTGTGTATTTTATACGTTTCAAAAGGCAAAACTAACATGGTGGTGGTTTGGTAAATAGTTTGTATTTGGTAATTTGTCAGCTCTGAAACTAACAAAGCGCAAATTACAAATTAATTCTGTGAACAAAATCGGGTAAGATGACCATTCTCTTGAGAAAAAGTGGCAATCGGAGGACGGGTGGACAAGGTCCAAACAGATTCGTTATCACTGTCGTCGGTTCTACCATTAACACGACTAGCCTTGTTTTGAACACACGACGAGAGGACATTACAGTCACTTCTGACTAACAAAAATTAACACTCCCATAAGCATAACACGAAGAGTAAACATTTCTTTAACTTGCAGCTTGTAAACCTAACACTGCTACAAAAACTTCCCTCTATATCTGTTTAGCAAGTTTCTCAACGAACTTCCGAGACACATGCAACACACGTGACTTTCAAACAACTTGTGGAATGTTTGTATTTTATATTTTTCCCGTACATTTTATTCTGTCGACGAATACGTGTGTAGTATACTTGAAATATTTATATGTTTTTTGCAAGTCACTACGGCACATAGCTAACTGCTAGGGCGATCTGTTTTCCCGCGATAAGATCCCACGACTAGTTGTACTGGAAACACCTTAGCGCAGAAACAATTTCGTGGTCGGGTGATTTTAACTCTCACGCGTCTGAGGTGTCTGCCATCCAATCACGGAAGTTCGGTGCCGGAGTAATTTAATTCTGATAGGCCCAGTCGAATGTAGACTGTATCCTCACACAGACACCCGGCAAACAGCCACAGGATACTCGCTTGTGTAAACGTATAATGTTGAGGTCTATCCTGCGCACGAAACTCTACAAATCGCAGAGAAGGTGAGCGTGGGCTGATGTACAAGTTCAGGGATCGTCTCATCAAGAGAACCTATTGTCTTCGTTCTTGTTTTTGGTTTATGTAATTACAAAATAATTGTGGCATAGCATGTGACAGTTGAACGTCCATGATTCGCGGACAGAAACTTGAGGCACGTGACATTTAAAATCATCCAACCACGAAAGTGCATATGAGCAAAAGTTTTCTTTAAATTACAACTGGCCTTGAAATCTTTTCGCAAAAAAACACCTGTCCCTTAGTACTGTCCAACATATCTGTACAGACATGTACACACAGAATATCCGAGGGACGCTGACACAGTGCAGTCGCAGTACTCGGAGTGCATACTGGACCACGCTGCGTTCTTGCCTATCACCAGCGAGTACACACTCGATCCCCTCGCAATTTACCAAGTGGTTGGTTGCTACGGCTCAACTACACACAGCGAAAGGCAACGGGAAACCATGGACATGCCATGTCGTTGCCCACGGTTCTAATTAGAGAAATTTCAGTTACAGTCATGGAGTAGCGTGTCTGACGAAGTCGTGAGTTGTCTTAACTAGAGGCGGGTTTCTTCCCGAGCGGTTATTCATCGTCTCCCCAGGTGAATGCCTTGTCCTCCAGACCGTGGACTCAGTACCCTCATGATTACATGTGAGTGTATTTCGCTCAGAAGCCTAGACTTCTCAGTTGTTTACATGCTCGGGCCACAACTGTACATTCACAGCCTACTGCCGTGGTCTACGCTCCCCTTGTTTATACTACTTGCTTGTACGTCATTCCGTCCACATTTCTTTCTCTTTAATCCATTCCGACCCAGCGTACACAGTTGTGTACATAACGCACGTGTAGGTAATTTTTGTTCTGACTGTACACTGCGAAACTCAATGACCAATGATCTTACACGTGGGTAAATTATTCGCTAACCGCCATACTTGTCTCGGTCATAATTGTAACTGTGGCCGACCATATAGACTAAAGCTCATTTCTGTGACAAAGAAAAAAAGTATTGTCGATTTAAGTACAACACGTATCATAAATATTTTTTGCTTGCAAACACATGAAACCGTAAATTAAAGTAGGTCTGAAAGGGTTAATTACTAACTGAAGATTCGTCCAGTACGTGACAAAACTCTATTACTAGACACGAAGGATTCGCAGATTAATTTTCTGTCAAGCTATAATTAAAAGTCTCTTGCGTTCATTTTACAACTGCAATTGATCCACGCGTTATTTGACACCCCTTGAAGACCCTAACCCAGTAAAACGCAAAGAGGAGGCCAAAACCCCCGCCTCCCACTGTGACATCTAGCAACCAATGCAGAAGAATTTTTATCTGCGTGACTGTACTGCTGATAAGTATAGCTCTGCGAAATTCGCGTTATCAGTTAGGGACAGGTTATATTTTAAACCAGTGTACGTTTGCACAGCTTTCATCCCTGGACAATGTTTCTCAAACACACCATGAAAAACTCAACGCCAATGAATAAGGACTTGCAGAATTCGCGTTATTATTTGATGACATGTTAAACTTAACACTACACTATTCCTTTGCAATATGTGTGTCATTGTCATTGGACCATTCTTTATTTGACACGCCCCAGGTAACTCTGCGCCAATAAATAAACACGTCACAACTGTGTGCCCCAACCAAATACAGTTCGCTCAGAAAGGGCGTGACTTAACATTTATGCAGTAACCAATGGAGAAACGACGCCGGCTCGAGTGTATACAATGCTGTGAAGTTATGCCTGATGACAAGTAATAACGCAAATTCTGCACGTCATTAATAATTAGAGACCTGAAAAAATTGCGGTTTCATCTCGGGACAAGCTTGAATTCAAAATCTCATACGTTTGTATTGCATATGCTATTGGCCAACCTTTTATCTTACACCTCAAGGACAACTCTGAGTCTTAATAAACACACAATAAAATGCAGACCCAATCACCGTCCCCCGCTAATACAACAAGCAACCAATGAATAGCGATATTTGCATACGACAATGGAGTATAGCCTAGAGGTAATTGAACTGGCGAATTTTTCAGGTCTCTACTAATAATGAGACGTTAGCTCTTCACAGATACATGCGCATATTTTGCATCTAGCTTGGTGAAAGAGACATTACCGCTACGTAGCTTACCAATTAATAGACATTATATTTGTGTGACCCGACCACATGTCAAGAGTAAATGATTCATGCCTAGGCAGCAGCGAATTAACAAGTTATTGTCACCTGGAGTAAGTACAGAACTGTGAAGTATAGCAGGACTCATACACTTACCTCTCGTTAAGTTAAAAAATTCATCAAAAAGGATCTTACTCATCAAGTCAGTCTTTCAACTATTTCCCCTAATATTTGCAAAAAAAAAATGTTTCTCAAATTCAAAAAAATTTAAGAACTAAAATAATTGTTAATGTGTAAATCATTTTATTCTATCGATGAATATTTACGTCAGAAAAACAAATAGACTGACTACCACATATATCCAAATATCTGCTATTTTCATGTATCCCAATGACAAATGCCTACCCCATGGTTGTTGGGTGTGGGGATACATGTGAACAGCAAGCAAATTGTATGCCAGTGTCTATTTCTGCTCTTGCTTTTCACAGGTCGTAGTGTTTTTGGACGAGATGTTTCATGTTAAAAGATATAGAAAACTGATATGTAACAAATATTATTTCTATGTTCTATTTCAATATACCAGTGTATTAAACATGTATCATGCACAACTTGACTTGTTCTATATCTCTAGACGTTAATGTACTTTTAGTAGATATATTGGTTGCAATAAACTAAAACTAAAACAAAAGACGCGTGATGATAGCGCCAACCGTGCAAGACTCTCCTGGCGAATCTAGCGAGGTGAAGGAAGGCTGATTACCTGCGGAGAACATGGCTGCGACACCAGCCCACCATAATAGCGACTCGCCAGAGACGAGGCAGCGGCGCGTCCTTTAAGCGAGCGTCGTATCCTTCCGGCGTTGCCGCCTCGCGATCTCCCTTCCGCCAGCGAACGTCGAGGTCATAGCGACGCGAACACGACACTACGCTAAACTACACCGTGGCGACTCCGCCGCCAGACTGGCGTGGCAAGCCAGCTGAGCGCGTGCTGCCCCCCGTCGAGCGTGCATAAGCTAGCGCCGCCGTGCGGACGCCCGCACAAGCTCCGCGGGGGTGCGCTATTGGCGCGTGGGAGTCCTTCCGCACCGTGGCGGCGCGGCACGGCGCGGCAAGCATATGCACTGCCGTGCCGCCTCGCGCGCTCTCTTTCATCTAGGGATGACCAAGGATGTTGGGAAAATATCCACATATTGAAATTACAATATCATACCAACGATATATCGATATAAATCGTCGATATATTTTAACGATATTCTATTGAAATCTATATATTTTTCCAGGCATCGGAAATAAATATTTTTAAAATGCTCTTTTAATAAGCTCTGTTTTGTATACAAAATTTGAGTTAAAAAATTAATATGTTCAACCCTTTGAGCAGTACGCAAGTGTATATACTCGGGGCTACGTTTATATGGAAATCGCTGTGCTATTGAGAAAAAAGGGCATAATTTTATAATTCAACTGCACTTAATCGAAATCTAAGTAAAATGTTACAATTAGTCAACATTTCAATTAGTGTGAAGAAACCTGTTATTTTTAATAATATACCGACTGGACACGATGGATTGTAACATTTGTTACCTCTGGGCGACAATTAATTGGTGCACAATCAAAGCGCGACTCTATTGGCAGACGGCTAGCCAATAATAAACGGCGCAGAGTACAGTAGGAGTGTCCGGTGTGGCCAGGACCAATAGGACCATGATTAGTGGATATACAGAGACCAACGCAACTGATACTGCAGTATTGAAGAATACAGGCAGCTCAGTGACAGTAAATTTGTGCCATGCTCAAAGGGTCACTACATAAAATATCGCATTCCGATGTACGGAAAATCAACATTTTTCTTTCGCTATATCGTTTCGTAAAACGATACTGTTATAACTAACTAACCAATATAAAAAAACGATATATATATACATATATATATATATTTCCCCAGATATTGATATCCCTAGGAATTCCGCTACTTCATTTGAGGACAATCTGTACTGCAAATACTTGTAGCTACATTTGAGCTGCAAGTGCAATTGGCTAGCCGTTTATTAGACACGCCCCCGGATGAATAAGAGACCAGCAAGTAAATGAAAACATGACAACAGGTCTGAGGTAAGTATGACTACGCACTGGGGCAGCAGCCAATAGAGAAATAGCTAAGGTTCAGGTATACAAAGGACTGTGGAAACTACCCTGCGGCTCACCCACCTTACCCGCATCGCTGGAGTCGAATAGAGAAATTCGGTCCGCTCTTAGCATCGAGGTCTTGAAAGCCGATGTGGGTGAAATGAGGCGAGAATGGAGCAGCGCCGGAATGCAGAGGCGAGGGAAACGGGAGATCCCCGAGAAAAACCCGGTGACCAGCGGCATCGTTCGGCACGAGTCTGACTTGTGAAAATCCGAGAGTAACCCGGCCGGGGATTGAATAGCCACCAAGGCGAACAGTCTTGGTAGGAGGCGAGCAGTCTAGCCGCCCAGCCACTGCGGCCAGTAGCTGGAAAATGCCGATTCACACGAGTGGGCGAGCTGTCGCAAATTTTGGATTTCCCTTCTTTTCCACCTCAAAACTTCCATTTTTTCCCTCACAAATGCTCCGATTCGCCGGAATTTACCTTAAAATTTCCCGAACTTCCCTCAAATTCCGCACAATTTCCCGAAAAAAAATGTGTTTTGCACAACGTGCTGCGTTGGTAAAGACGTTACCATCAGCCAATCACACACGAGAGGTGTAGTGGTTTTGAAAATAAGTAGAGCTGCTGGTTTATCGCGGGCAAAGTTGACTGTTTGCTGGGATTCAACCTAATGTAAACAGGTCCGAAAGTTTTCTTTCCTTATTGGCTGTCATACATGTATGATGCTACTACCCCATTTCACTGGACCAATGATGGATTCTGTTACTATAAGACAGAACTTTCGTGACTGTTCTGCATACAACTTAGCCGAGTCAAGACCTTGATCATCCAATCATGAAATGATAAAGTAGTTATAGTGTTATAGAAGATAAGTTGGCTAAAATTGATTTTCCATCATCTCTCCACATCAGATTACCTGTCGAGAAGATTGTCATTGCACTGCGTAGGTACTGATACCTTGCTGTGTACAGGACTGGCAATGAATATCCTCCACGTGCAGCATTGTGAACACGATGACTGAACGAGTTAAATACAGAAGTGAAGTAGCAGCTGGTGCCTCGGTGGCTGAGCTGTTAGTCTGCTCGCCTCCCACCAAGACGAGCCGGGTTCAATCCCCGGCCGGGTCACTGGATTTCACCATGTGGGAATAGCGCCGAACTGTGCCGCTGGTCGGAGGGTTTTCTCGGGAGTCTGCCTTCGTTCCGGCACTGCTCCGTCCTCACCTCAATCACCCTCGTCGGCTCTCAAGACCTCGTTGTTCAGAGCCGCCCAAATCTCTTCACTTCACTGAAGCAGCTGCTCATATCGCGAGCTCTAGTCGCACACGCCAGTGAAATGAAGTCATTGACTGGCAACATGTCGACTGTAGGAGCACTGTTCGCCAATCAGTGCCTCGTAACATGCTCGCCAGCCGGCAGTCTAGCCAATAAAGAATATTACGCAGCACGTAGTAGCCAATCACACACGAGATCCCGTTCCTGGGCCTCGCACAGCCAATCAGCGAAGCCGCCACGCCGTCTTATTTCTATATACTTGCTTGCTATTCTATGGCGGAAGTGATATGTAACACGTACTTCTATATACTTGCTATTCTATGGCGGAGGTGATATGTAACACGTACTTTTATGACGCTAACGTTTAATGCTTATCACTTTGAACACTATGCCCGAGTGTAGAACGGACAAAGCTAGTACACCGATTTCTCTGGCCTTGATATATATGCCGTATATGCTTTCACCGCTTTGCTAGTTTCTAAGTTCACTAACATTGACATTACGTCTCATCAGTAGCGACCCAGAAACTTCGCAGATTCATTCGGTGACAAGCTGGACTCCACAATAGTTTGTGCACTCTAACATCAGTTAGTAGCTGATTGGCTGTTGCTCCAGTTTTACACCAGACCAGGTAACACGAGATTCGGTTCTTATTTTCCTCGCGGGTTTGTTATTGGTTGAAAGTCGTTTTGGGTGTGTCTGACAAACTCTGGTCCAATGGAAGCACAAACACACATGTACACGTGAATGCAATTTAACGTTTCCTAAGACGAATCCGCGAAATTTCCGGTCTCTACTCATCAATAATAACTTCATTATATTTTAAAAAATATTTCTGTTAATTTATATGAAGTAACACGATATGCTCTCTACAGTGTTATAAATTACAAGTCACTGTAATCGGTACACAGTCAACTCTTCAGTCTATTGTCTGATGGCCAGCCAGTAATGCAACTTATCATTATGGCAATCATGTCCTGTGTGTCGTGGGCCAATAGGACTGCGGTAAGTACAGATACAAGGACATGTTATTTCTGTGGCGGTATGTATAGAAGACTCACTTATAGCTTGTCTTGAACCTCAGTAAATATGCGCTGGTCGTCACTCCAATCTCCAATGCAGGTAAAACAATAAATAATAAATAAACAGATTTAAGATATCTGAGCTGTAACACTACACTTTTTAACTCTTTGGGTTCTGTACACATTTACTGTCGTTCAAGACAAGCTAGAATTGTGTCACTTAGCGACTATTATAGGAACGTCACTTATGTTGTTCTCCGTTTTCCCACTTACCACAGTCATATTGGTTCACACCACATTTGACACGCTTATTATACTGAATACATTTTACTACTGGCTGACTGTCAGCTAATGTAGTACCCCCATCAAATACTTAGTCATATATAACATGTAATACTTACAATCTATATTATTCACTTCGAGCGTTATTAAACTTCTATTCATCATAGTGCTGATGCGCTGTGTTTAAAGATCATGGCACGCACTACCAAAACAACAACAAATCTTTTTTCCCGTGGCAGAGGTGTTAATAAAACTTGAAGACAAAGATACTTTTCACTATAATTCACTGTCAACATCTTTATAAGTATTTTACGTTAACATGTGTACGCTGTTTGTGGAAAGAATTTTTTTTTCAGAGGTTGGGAACACTGGTGTTTTAATTAAGCGCGATTCCTTTATACCACAAGCGAGACGTGGGAGTTCTCTGTTTGGCTAGTGCAAGGTCGCCCACTGTGGCAGCGCAGCGCGGGGCAGCACAGTTTGCTATGACTCGACGATCATGCAGCCCGGAATATGTTGTAGTTTGGGTCCAACACCTAGTATAAATAATAAAAAAAATTATTTCGGGGTGGGAACATTTCCGGAATTCGAGGACAAACTACACTTCTGACACATGTACATTTTTTTTTTTTTTAATTTTCCATACTCACGCCCTATGCGATTCTTAGTAAACAGAAGAAAAAAAGCACGCAGGAAAGTAAGGTTATTAGCCCCTCGCAGAATATATAACCATACAGAGGTGGAATAACATCACAGTCTCTTCAATGTAAGCGTTTGCTGTTGCTTATTGAAAGGGACAGGTAATTCCGAGAATTAATTTTAGGACAAGCTAGACTTAAAAGCATGTACATTTCTGTTATGTCTGTAATTGGATCACAGTTAATTAGACACGCCCAGGAAAACTCTGAGCCAATAACAGACCTACAAGGAAACAAGCACCGAATCCTGTGCCACCTGGTCTCAGGTAAAACTGACTACACACTATGGAGCAGCAGCCAATGGACACAAAACTGAAGATCGAAACTACACAGGACCGTGGAGTCTAGCCTACATGTCGTTTAAAACGAAATGTTTTCCTGTCCCTACTAATTCAGTACGAAAGTCTCCGAGAAACTCTTTGTGAAGACAGTCTGTTACATGAGTGAGCCAATCATAATGAAGTTTCCCCGATACTGACCGTCCGTGATTCGCGGGCATACGGGCAAGACGCGGAACAATTTCAATGATCCAATAACCAAAGTAGTTCTGAACTTAAGCACAATATGTACTAAAATATTTCCGCGATAAACAAGTTCCCCTACTTATATTTTATCTATAAATTGTAATATTTCATTTGTAATTAATATTAATAAAACCTGAGATAAAATTGATACGTTGGCAACGCCTAGTAAGAAAGCATTCTCGTGCAAATAATTATTAAACAAAGTGCGCACGAATGCGATGCTTTGTCCCTTTGGCGTAAGTTACTGAACTTGGTTCAGCTTTGTTTGTATTAGGCGGAGGAATATACTGAAAGCAGAACATAGCAGGCCTTCAGAAACGTTGCAAGTGACCGTGAATTGATTATACTATTAAGTGCCCTCTGACATTTGATTACCTCACTAGACCCAATACTCTGATACTTTACGCCCGTTATTAGCGGATGGGTATCTAAGACGCGCGACAATTACAATTTTTCAGTCACGAAAGTGGAATAGGGCCCCGAATCCCTTTTCGTCCGGCACGATTCCCTCTTTCGAAAATCCGGAGTGAACCGGCCGGGGACTTAACCCGGTTCGCCTTGGTGAGAGGCTAGCAGTCTAACCGCTCAGCCACCGCGACCCGACATATAAACATATCCTCGAGTATATACGTGTATTCCAAATTTTCCACCGTTCTACGTTCTAATAGAAGCAGTTGAGGGAAGAGAGTGATCTTATTCCAAAAGAGTGGAATGAACTGCGTGCCACCTCAGTGTGCTTGCCAAACAGCTCCGCTCAGTGGCGCCGCTCAGGGAAACTCCAGGCTGGAGGAACAATGGGCCTCCTGACTCTAGCCAGAGGCCCCGCCCCCTTCCAGCAGTCCGGCACGAACTTGTGCTGGAACACGCCTCAAAGCAGAGAGGAGAGCAGGGAAGTACAGCTCTGGAGCTCTGCTATCAGTTCAGACTCAGTCAGGGGCGGGTATACAGATGGAATATTCCTTGAATGACTCTATGCAAGCCTGTATGGCCTCTTGTACGGATGGTTCTAAGGAAGGTTTAGCCATCTGGAGGCCGTTTTCATGGAATTTTTCGTAGTTGGTCGTGTGCAATTTTCGATGGGAGGTTTCCTACAAGGTTGAAATTTTAGACAATCAGAGAGAGGGTGGCGGAGTCATTTTGTTTGTTTTGTTTTGAGAAATAGTGTAAGACTATTAAACACGAGTAAATAGCAAATAAAAAAATAAAAAATCACGAATATGTTTACTGATTCTAAAACAACATTGTGTGAAAATTATGGTAAGCATTCATGTTTATTTATAACATTTCCAGTTATAACAACAAAACGATTAGGCTGTGTCCATAGACACATAATGCGGAAGGCGTGAGTGAAGATTGTTCCAGAACCAAAGTTGCAGACGTAAACACATAAACTGTGCACTCGTCTATACTTGTTCATCAATAAGTATCGTTGGATAGGTTTGTTCCAAAGAACCTTCCATAACTGCTTGCATGCAGGCTCAGGTAGCAGGTATCGTCGAAGCTTCCTCCTGACTTTGTAGTACAGAACATTTTATCGTGGCATGGGGAAGCATCAAAGGCTAATACCATCACATCCACTTTTACCCATTCTGCATTTAACATGAAGTTTTCGCAAATATCTCAACTAAAATGCAAGACTTTCCGGACAGTCTCTAGATCCTCTACAGTGCATTCGTGTTTCCCGACTGCTGCTGCGCCGCGCCGCGCTGCCACAGTGGGTGCGCGCATGTCGCGAGGGAGAGAGAGAGAGAGTCGCCCCTGGCGGCGCGTGTATGAAGACGTCGGTCGCGGGGCGCCAGGACGTCAGGTCGAATACACTCGGCCAATGACGATACAGGATTCTACTGCCTCTGTCGAGGCGACAGAATGTGTAGTGTTCTCTACACTCTCCGCCAAACCAGACTCTACCCACGTTTTCGACAACTGTGAAACATAAATTGCAAATCCCAAATTGAAGAAATGCCGTCTAAAAGCGTACATTTTGGAGATTAATGTTTAAAACAAATGACATCCCACGTGGAATTTTTAGCGAGCACAGATAGGGAAATATTTCTTTTTTAACCCGTTGAGAATAGCCTAAATTTTCTTTTGATAAATTGAAATTTTAAAAGCTTTCAGTAGTTAAACTATTAAGGCAATACGAATAAGAAAAATCGTGCTCTATAAAATAGCGCTACAGTAAATAAAACTCTGCCTCACCCTTACCCCCTCCCCCTTCCCTAAATAAAAATAAACTTTAAAAACCTAGAAAGAATTGAAATTTTGACTCCGTCAGTGTGACACGTATTAATGTTAGGATGACGAGAACGACGTACATTATTAGTCACTTTTTAAAACATCTTACATCTAGGAAAGCAAACTGCTGCAATAACCAGATTCTGTATATACACTCTATGCTTTTAATGAAGAGAAAGTAATCAGATACGTTGTTGATGACATTTTTCTTGAAAACTTTGGCTGAGTATTTCTTTGTAGATTTATACATCTCCGTAAAAATATAATATTTTACCTTGAAAAATTTACTTATAGAATTGTTACAGAAGTCGTATTTGTAACAAATCCAGAAATAAAATGTTTGTACTGACCAGGAATCACTTTAAATTGTGACGACAAAGTTACAAATTATTGCATTCTCTGATAAGCATTTCACTTAATATGTGTACGAATGGCATGCTATTAAAATGATAATATCTGAATTCGGGGCACAGGAAGGGAACGATTCCTTATGACGTTTTTTTTTTTTCGAGTGCCTTTTGCCTTACATTTTGCTAGGAAAGGCAGATTTATATGATCATGCGCCTACGTGTATTTCCCCTTTCGAATAATGATTGTAACCAACCGATAAGACTGAAACAATAATTATATTTTGCAGTTTTAAAACTTCCTGCTGAAATTTAATGGCATCAGGAAGTACAGCATCTCTCTAAATAATTCAGCTCAATTTTCCCAACACACGATATCATGTTCTTTTAGAGTGTTTCGAATCAGTACATTTTGTGATAAGACAGCATGAATAGGCAGTTTTTAGCTGTGCTGGAGGGATCAGAAATAGTGTGCCTAGCCTCGACTGTATTTTCCTTTCGAAGGAGTTTACGACGCACGTAAAGCAGTTTCGTATGTATTTCAAACATTCTGCAAAGCAATTCAAACTCCAAGTACATAGTCGTCTTAATGGTAATATGTTACAGCAGCCATCTTTAACGGGTTCGGCGTTTTCCTTACGTCAAATTGTCCCATAAACAATTGTGTTATGTTCCCAACCTGAGTAGAATAAACCTAACCCATGGCCAATGTTGCTTCTACTACAGGCTGGGAAGATCAATGTTAAAATTCTGGCAAACGGAAAATTTTCGCCACTAGGTAAGCGCTAGTGTCGGCAATGTGCCAGATTTTCTCTGTTTTCTACGTTAAGAAACAGAATAATTGTAATAATCATAAATCAAAAATAAAATAACTTCATTACTAAGAAAACTCTTATTATTATTATAGACCCTGGGATTTTCATTTGAGGACAAGCTAGACTCCCAACACACCTACACTTGAGTGGATATTCAGCTGGATCGCAGTCTGCAAGACACGCCCTGGACGAGTTAGAGCCAATACCTAACCTGCGAGAACTGAATCCAGAGCTACCTGGTCCGGGGTGAAACTGCAGAATCAACCACAACTGAGGCTCGAGTACACTAAGTCTTACTTGTACAGGTACACTGTGGAGTCTTACTTGTATCGGTTGTTCACGCTAAAATGAGCACATTTGAAAGCCCTGCTTAAAATGTACTTGTATGCACGTTGTGTATTCTTCCGCCTTATGAGGATTAACATTGTCATGAACCTCATCACTTTATACATACGTCGGTCAAGAGAAACTGTGAAATTTTTTGAAAAGTAAATAGCCTTTAAATTTGCTCATTTTTAAACTTCGATGCATTAAAAACAAAACATAAAGCGAAGAAAATAATTCATGTTAACACAAATGGTTGCTTAAAACTTTTTATTCGACGTTAAAGACCACTTTCCATCCTTCATTACCAATTTATGTATAGCCAGTTCACGGTAAAATGAGCAGTTTTGAAGCTCTAGTTACTTTTTTCTTTCAATTTATATCCTTCCGCCACTTGTTTACGTAAACCCTGCCATGTGAGTAATAAACAGAGTGTATACATTCACCATGCGCAAAACCAAAAGTCAGAGGCCACAATGTGGCTATTATGTCTGATGAAACGGCTTCAAAAAGTGCTCACTTTACCGTGAACGGTCTATAGGTGCATGCCACTCAGTGCGCTCGTTAAAATATATGCAGGTAGGAGCAGTGATTTTTTCCTGAGGTTGATTTCAAAAGGGTTCGCTTTATCGTGAACAGTCTTTAGCCAGATGAACTCGCGAAATTCCCGAGTCGCTAGTTATTATTTATTATTCCTGTAGTTTAAAATTTGGAACACTGCGCACCTAGCGGCGGCCAAACAAACTATCCCATGAAAAATCACGTTTAGTTCCGAACCTAGGTGGAATAAACCTTACCCATGGTCGAATGAGACATGATGTACGACGAGAGAAAACGTAGAGTAATGCTGGCACCACATAGCCCCGACGAGCACAGCACGACATGACAAAACCCGCAACCACGACCATCTTCAATGTACCTGCTCTAATTTACAGCCCGACAGTGTTTACTTACGCGACACAATCAATAGAATTTTTCGGATCCATTTAGAAGGCGCTGATTAACTAGGCTAGTTTCAAAGGCGGTGGGCAGACGGGAAATTTGGAATACATTATGGTGCCAAGTTTTCTAGCAAGGGATAGGAAAATTTCGCGAGTTCAATGACCTGTAGGCTTGACTCCTCAGTCCTCGGCATACTGGAGCCTCAGATGTGTGTTCATTGGCTGTTGCCCCACACCTGGCAGTTATGGGATTCGCAAGGTGTTTCCTTGCAAGTCTGCTATTGGCTCAGAGGCGTGCAGGGCGGGTCTAATAAACTGTGATCCAGTCGTGAAAGTGATTTCACTCTATATGTGTTTGACATATATCCTGTCCCGAATTGAATTCGCAAAATTTTCCTATCCCTATTTATAGCTAATGCATATAAAAGTAAAATTATTGTTTATAAGAGTTAAATACAATAATTTTCATAATTTGTTTTCTTTTAAGCTACGTATTTCCCATTGTAGGGAAAGCTTATAACACAATTTCGTTTTGCAGAGTTTTACACTCTGTGCGTCGTGCCGCACGACACGACGAAGAATATAAATAATTTCAAATCCAAAACTGCTGGTCGTACGACAGAATTGTCGGGCTTCGCCGTCAGATCTATCTTGTATTTCATTGGTTGTTTAGTTTTAAGTGTCGTGCCGTGTCGTGCTTGCGGGGGCGTGTTGGTCGGGGCTATGTGATTGCGGCATATGACAGCAAGCCTGTATCTGGGCTGCGGGCGGCCACAGAGGCATGTGGTTGTAATACTGCGACGCAGATGAAAGTTGTGAGATGGTAGGACCCAGGGGTGTGATTGTAGACGTAGCCGTGAGGAGCATGTCGCACACAGGAGCAGGGAGGATGCTGCACCGTCGTAATATCATCTCCGCGCACATCTCTTCATGGACCACTACTCACTGCCAGGTTTACTCCGCACACACCTGCAGCCTTCCTTCCTCAGTGCCGACTGTTGCCGCTACACACACACACACGTTTTCTCTTGCAACTATCTCTCTACCTCTGCCTCTGCTCATGTACTTACACATCTCGCCAGTATAGCAAACCTCCGCAAACATCGACCCCCACCCCCCTTTTCTCTCTCTCTCTCTCTCTCCTCTCTCTCTCTCTCTCTCTCTCTACATGCTGTTCACGATAAACTTAAGACTTTTCTAAATCCCGCTTAGTATGCATTTGTATTCACATAGTGTATTCTTCCACCATAAGTATACAAAATTAACATTTCCATTGGCCTGATCACTTCATTCACGCGTCGGACAAATGAAACTGTGAAATTGCTAGGAAATGATATATTTTACAAACTTGCTAGAGTATACACTTGTTTTCATTAAACAGTATATAAAGCTGAATAAATAGTTTCAGTATCCACAAATGTTTACCTAACACATTTAATTCCACGGTAATGCACGAAGCTATACTAACTTTCCGTTGTTACCAACGTTACTAGGCGCCTCACGCCTGACTGTGTGCGCGTTAAAACATGTGCTCACTTTGCTATAAACCGCCTGTATCCACGGCTTTGTCTCTGCCTCTCACAGCTATCCCATTCTCTATCTCTCTCCTCTCTACCCGTACACTGAGAGAAACGATAACACAATATTATGATGGCTACGGACATGGAAATTTCGATAAATTATGATTAGATCATGCTGTATTTAAAACACATCATTTCTTTTTTTGTGTTTGCAACTGGATTACCTACTATTTCTCACGCCCGTCTGATCTCTGAACCAATGACAGTTGAGAGCCCAGGGTATCGTCACCAGCGCATCATGTGGCAAGTGCTACCTCCCTGACCGACCCGAGTCCAACAACCAGCAACAACTCAGCAGTTGGCAGACTAATAACACAATATTGATCCATATTTTCTCTCTTAAACAGCTCAAAACTCCTCACCCATCCAAAACCCGTATAAGTTAAAGGCACAGGGAAAAATGTGGGATGTTTTGCCACAGGAATCCTTTCACACATACACAGTGAAACAAAACAAGTCTCTTAATTTCATTCTGTATAGTAGAACATTTCTGTTATACATTTTTCTGATATATTAAAATTACAATTTCATTTTTAAAACCAGTTTTTTTTTGTCCTTAATACAACTTGGGCCTAACACTATACCGAAAACAGTGGTAAGTACAAGTAGATACATAAAAATTGTGCCCCAACGTGGTATAAAGTTGCTCACACGAGCATAATCAAATATTATGACGATTACATAATATACAAGATACACGACTTCTCCCATATATATATATGTATATGGCACATTAAATACTTTATACTTCACAAGAAAATGTAATAAAACAGGCAATCGTGCCTATAAAATTCTCCATAATGACCCTAACATAAAATATGGAGGGGAGCGCAAAATGCCCATATTAGCTTTGAACAGACGTGTCATTTAATACAATACTTATCTGAAATGCATGATGACGCAGACGGGAGCCTAATACCTCGAGACAGCCCCAGCCTGGCCATTTTATGCATCAAAATGTAAACCCCTTCTCTCTCGGGGAAGAAAGATCGCAACATTGCGATCTTTCTTGTTGACTTGTGGCAAGTTATTTACATTGACGCATGCGCGGGAACCAAAAACAGTCTATTATTTTTTCTTGCCTTCGTTATTATACGTCTTGCAACTCCGCCGACGCTTGAGGAAGGGGAAGAATGAACGAACAGCTACGTCATGAATCACGTGACCACCTTGTCGGCAGCGCTAGGGAAGACACTCGTAGCGCGTGGCAGTGAGAGAATGTTGGCGTACACGAAGGCAGCCGGCTGTCTGGCTGCGGTCCCTGCTGAGCGGCAGTCCAGTGGCAGTTTATCCGCCGATGCTTGAGGAAGGGGAAGAATGAACGAACAGCGACGTCATGAATCACGTGACCACCTTGTCGGCAGCGCTAGGGGAGACACTCGTAGCGCGTGGCAGTGAGAGAATGTTGGCGTACACGAAGGCAGCCGGCTGTCTGGCTGCGGTCCCTGCTGAGCGGCAGTCCAGTGAGCAGTTTATCCGCCGATGCTTGAGGAAGGGGAAGAATGAACGAACAGCGACGTCATGAATCACGTGACCACCTTGTCGGCAGCGCTAAGGGAGACACTGGTAGCGCGCGGCAGTGAGAGAATGTTGGCGTACACGAAGGCAGCCGGCTGTCTGGCTGCGGTCCCTGCTGAGCGGCAGTCCAGTGAGCAGTTTATCCGCCGACGCTTGAGGAAGGGGAAGAATGAACGAACAGCGACGTCATGAATCACGTGACCACCTTGTCGGCAGCCCTAGGGGAGACACTCGTAGTGCGCGGCAGTGAGAGAATGTTGTACACGAAGACAGCCGGCCGTCTGGCTGCGGTCCCTGCTGAGCGGCAGTCCAGTGAGCAGTTTATCCGCCGACGCTTGAGGAAGGGGTAGAATGAACGAACAGCGACGTCATGAATCACGTGACCACCTTGTCGGCAGCCCTAGGGAGACACTCGTAGTGCGCGGCAGTGAGAGAATGTTGTACACGAAGACAGCCGGCCGTCTGGCTGCGGTCCCTGCTGAGCGGCAGTCCAGTGAGCAGTTTATCCGCCGACGCTTGAGGAAGGGGAAGAATGAACGAACAGCGACGTCATGAATCACGGGACCACCTTGTCGGCAGCGCTAGAGGAGACACTCGTAGTGCGCGGCAGTGAGAGAATGTTGGCGTACACGAAGGCAGCCGGCTGTCTGGCTGCGGTCCCTGCTGAGCGGCAGTCCAGTGAGCAGTTTATCCGCGGTAGCTCCGCACTTGTTCCAAACAGTTGACAAATCGTCCTCTGTATGACGCGAGCGACTGAAGACAATTATCACCTGGCAACACTGTTGCCAGATGGCAGTCTAGCTAACACACTGTCAAGAAAAATTCGTTCAAAGCTATTTGTACAACATAGAAAAACATTTATTTGAGGCTGAAAATCTTGTCTTAAATCGAATAGGAGGTTAAAGAAACTTTAATTTGTTTTATTGAATTCTTTATACATTTTAGTTTTATGGGAATATTATCTTTCTTTATAGAACAGAAATACGTTTCCTTAATCTTTTGTTTACAGAAAACAAATGTAGCTGTATACCAAAGAAAATAGTTACAGTGATATTAAAACTTTTCTTTCCTTCATTGTAATTTTCAATACCTAACGTTAGTTTCCAAATGCTACATTACCAAATAACAAATTCCTTGGATCATCGATATAATGGATTAAACTTCAAAATACAGGAACCGAATATATCACAAGGCATACTGTTGGCTGCTGAACTATTAAAACTACAATACAAGGTTATCATCGTCACTGATACATAGATAAAACAAACACTTTGTAGCGACAAAACGTGGGTTGCAGCAAATAAAACGTTTTTAATGTGTAGGGAATTTTTCGCAGTGCGTAGTAGCCAATCAGACACAAGGCCTGCACCCAGAGCCTCTGTGCAGCCAATCAGCGAATGTATCACCCAAATCAAAGGAACCACCCCGCCACCCACTTCTGTATACTTACCTATTCTGTGGTATTTCTCTCAATCTCGCCATCTCTCTCTCTCTCTCTCTCCTCCCTTCAGCACACTGCAGTAACTCCGTACAAAAAGCTACACGCGCTGTTTTTAAGTCACGCTGGATCAGAATTGGCGATTTCAATTAGCGGAAATGCTACTTAGTGAAATCCCGATAATGGCGCATCACGCCCGTTGCCTGGACTGCAGCGCACCCTACCTGAAATACACGTTGTTCAGCCAAACCTGCTGTAAGTGCTCCCAATCTCTTAATGTGTTTACTTATGAACGTAACTCACGCATCAGACGACCTGTCAATGGAAAAGAATATGTACTGAGAGTGCGGGCAGAGGTTCTACATAGTCACGAGAAGAGCAATCTGCACACCTTGTAATTGTAACAAGAATATTAGTAACGCTATATTTCAAGCTCTGCGGGATAACTAAAAACAGCCTTCTTAACCAATTAACCGGGAAAAAAACCATACATATCTTATATATTCTTACCAAGGATGGAATGTTGTAATTATCAGATCTTTAGTAAACATACATATTGAAAAATAAAACAGTAAAAATCACAAATAGTGTACACAAAGTCTGTTCAGAAATGTATGAAATTTATCGCAATCTGTAATAAAAGTACATTATTAATACACTTTTCTGTGTGTCATTATGATATTCATTTTTTACACCAAGCCCTACTCTAAGGTGGTCCCATAGCCCTGCGCCAGACTTCCCTTCATCATTTTACTCGCGTCCGTTATCGAGAACATGTTGCAGGGGAAGGATATTTATGGTTGGTGCTGTACACAACAACGAACAAGTGGCCAGTGTTCCGAGCAACTTGCAGGAACAAATAGAACTTGTCGAAGTTCCTGCATCTCTCACATGTGACTGGTTAGTGCTGACGTCAACTCATGTGCAGTACTGGCTGCCTCCAGGTGTCGTCCGGCCACGAGGAAGCAAAGCGACAGCGATGGAGAATGGCATAGACAAACTTCGTGTGTGATCTGCTCACTCAGAATTGTAAGAGGTGACTATAGGACTTTAATACAGCAATCTGTTCAGGAAACATACGTCATTGCCGCCATATTTTAAAACACTGTTTTTATACAGGAATAAATATCGTAAACAGAGATTTTCTCTGACCTTGACACTATTCAAAGACCACATTTATGTTCATATACCAAATCAAATTTTGTTTCTTACCCAAAGAAAAAGATCCACACTAAAATATTGTATAGTTTTTTTTTTTTTTATTAATTTAGACACAAGTGCTTACGATGAGCCCCGTACGACATGAGGGAGAGAGGTTCCCTAACTACTGTGTGGCTACGTCGTAGTGAAACTACTGTATAGTACATTCACGTAGTTACTTCCAACTTTTCTGAAGCCCTGCTAAAGTTCTACTTCCAGGATATTCCTCCGCCTCGTGCAAACAAAGCTTAACCAAGTATAATAGACAATTCGTGTGCACTCTGCGTAATAATATTTTGCATAAAGACTATTTCTTACTAGGCTTGCTAGCACACCTGGTTTCTCGCTGATTTTATTAATATTAATCATAAAATAAATGCCGTACATTATAGATAAAATATGTATTAGAAGTTTAATTGAACAAAAACAACTTATTTTGACGTACAAAAGTATGAAACGCTTATGATACAGGGCGTATTTAGGAAATAACTAAACACGTCATAGATGGGGAGATTTTTCAAATTAAGGTTTGATTCAAAAAGGCCGAAGAAACCATGAATGGACTATATACGTGGAGTGGACTTGGTGCGAGGGCGACTACACCACATCTCTCTAGCAGCAGTGACGTCATGGCAGGGCAGTTAGGCCCTAGGCGCTGACTAATGAGCCGGCAAATTAGCTGAGGCAGGGCGGGCCAGCACTTATCCAGCCCGGCTTCCTTTATCCCACGCCAGCAGGCCATGCTGCACTTAATTACACAGCGCCACCTGCCTGTTTACTGCTCCTGCGTCAGAACAAGTACGTATACAGAAGCTAATTAGCGTCCAGGCACCAAGACAAACCATATTTCGCAGGCAAGTCACCCAGATTAATTTTTGTCACTAAATAATTGGCGAAATATTTTGTTGTTGCCACAATTATTTTTTGACATGGATACGTCTTTAAAATCAGACCGTTCGTGGAACAACAGGGGGCCGCGGTGTGTAGTGGTTAGACTACTCGCCTCTCACCTAGACGAATCGGGTTCGATTCCCGGAGGAATTTGCTCCCGGATATTCATCGTGCCGGACGATGCCGCTGGTCGGCGGGTTTTCCCGGGGATCTCCCATTTACCCCGCCCTTGCATTCCTGCGCTGTGCCATACTCACCTCACTTCACCCTTATCGGCTTTCAAGACATTGATGTTAGCGCTTTTATCCCCACATTAATTCATAATTTCTAGAATTGCAAATTAGAAAAAAAATTATGCGTGCTGTACTAAAGCCGGCAGAAGCTGTGTTCAAGTTGATCATTTCGTTATTCAAACCGTGTCCGACTCCGCTAATTGGGTAACTAAATTGACCACGTGACAAGGTCAGTAACCCAAGTAGGCTACGTGTTTGGGAAGAAGCACGTTAAATATCAAAATACCTCTGATTTGTTTACGGGATGAGTTCAAGCGCGTTTACATTCAAGGTATTAAAAAAATTAAAAACAACAATAAAGAACGAAAATATAACGGTACGTAATTTAGTTCGTTACTCGTGATATTGGTATTAAGAAGGTGTTACTTAATACAATTTCTCTCTGTAAAAATGTCTTCACAAGTTTGTGACATTGTTTTTTTAATTTTTAAATAAGCTTTCCCTTATGGAAGCAAGTAATTAAAATGATTTTAAATGATTTCCGTTTGAAATTACTTGTAATTATTTTTTTTCTCCTCATCGAATCATTCAGTAACGCAGTTCTTAGACTGAAGTGCCGCTCGCTGTTGTTCGAATTCAAAACTTTGAATTCTCAAACCTTAAATGACCAAATAACGCAATTCAAACACGGCAATAGTAATTTTTATGTTAGCTTTGTATTTTACACAAAAGACAAGAATGGGAATTAATTCGAAAGACAAGCTCTAGTTAAAATCTGCAACTGTGCTAATGATTTGCAATAATAATTATGATAACGTGAAAATGTATTTTATTTTAAAAGAAGTTAATTACGCACTCCCATGAATATTTTGTAGGTCCAATTTAAATGGCAGCAATTCGGTGATTTTTGTAGTAAATTATAGTTTAGTAAAGTTCTTACACAGTAAAACGTAAATACTGTAATATCAAATATTCCATCATATCTGTATGCTAGATGGGGTCACGTGACCTGTAAGTAATCTAAAAGTATACGCTATCCACGGTAAAATGAACACTTTTGAAAGCCCTGCTTAAGATCTACTTGTATACACGTTGTGTATTCCTCCGCCTTATGTCAAATTAACATTGCAATGGGCCTCATCATTTAATTATGCGTCGGTCAAATGAAACCGTAAAATAATTTTAAAAGTAAATACTTTACAAAACGGCTTATTTTTACATAAAAAAAACAGAACGCTAAATAAATAATTTTAATTTATCACAAACGGTTACCTAACACTTTTTGTTCGACGTTTTTTCATCCATCGTGACCAACTTTACTGAGTAAATGTCAGTCAGTGTGCCCAGTAAAACACATACATGCAGGGGTAGTGGCTTTTTTCCAAGGTTCATTTCTAAAGTGCTCACTTTATCGTGAACAGCCTTTATCGATGTGAAGAGGGTTTAGGCAAGCGGAGTGTCCGTTACTGGGACATAAGGTAGTTGATTGCTGCGCCAACTCGCGGTTTATTAATGACAGTGCGTGGCCGAGAGAGAGAGAGAGAAGGGAAACCCAGAGCTGATTGCAGTAATGATGGCCGACACGACGCCTGATGGCCTCCCAGTCGCGCCATAGCCGCAGTGACCCGGAAACTAGAGGCCAGTCCTCACCGCCATAACTCTCTCTCTCTCTCTCTCTCACACTGTTCTACCCTGGAGAGAGGAGTGCGGTGGTCAGACTATCACTCCCCCCCTCCCCCCCGCGATGGAAACGTGGCGGGCGTAGAGCACATTATTTGTTCTGTTTCTGGTGTTGCGAATAATTTTTTTTTTGCCGAGTGCGGTACTTGAGCTGACACACAACTTGCTTTATCAAGATCAATAAGCTGCAGGCTTTGTGTTCGTGCATCAGTGACGTGAAACAATCATAAAGCAGCTCAGTAGCATTGTTGACTAATTAGTTAGCCGAGATCACTGTGTCACTAATCCTCGCTGAGTAACACTCGACCAAGCCAAGTGCGAATACCGAGAAATATATGAACTACACAAGGTCACGCATTTCTTTCCTTTCCTTCTTCAGTTCACTGTCAAGTGAGCACTTTTGAGGCTCTAGGTACTATTTAAAAAATACTCTCCATAAATATTACACAAGAAATAAAGAACTAATTCATTTACCTGTTGTCAACTTAAGAATGTCCCAAAAGGGTCTTCTTGCTCTTCTAGTCAGCTGTTTAACGACCTACCCCATTACTTGCACAAATTATGCTTTACAAATACGAAACTCTTCAAAAAAGAACTAACAGAGTTCTTAATGAGCAAAACTTTTTATTCTGTAGACGAATATTTATAATAAACACAAAACATACTGACCAGAACGTTATTTTAACCAAGACTAGAAACCCCCATGGATATTCAGTGTGAGGTATTGTGTATAGCCGCCAATGTAATGTGTGCATTTGTTCTGGTTTTTATTTCTTTATAGATTGGAGAGGCCCGGGACGCAGCACGGATGTGCAGAAGAAATTGAAAAATGAAGATTAAATATTGAAAATTCAAGACTACTTGTATTTTATTTTATATTTGTTTTAGAATTCGATAATATTATAATACCTTGATGATTTAATATGGTTCTGTAAATAATATGTTCATGTTCTGTACATAATGTGTTCATGTTCTGACTTGTCCGATGTCTTTGTACAAACTTGTACTCGAAAAAAAACCAAATGGATGCAATAAATAAATATAATAAATAAATAAAAATATCAGCCAATTTTTATCCTTCGACCAACTTTTTTTTTAAATAAATATTGCCATGTAAGTAATAAACACAGTGTGTGGATTCCACCGCACTCAGAAGTTAACGTCTGTCAAAATGAAATATAGTTACTAACTATTAATCCAAATGAGAGAGCTTTCAAAAGTGCTCATTTTACCGTGGATAGCCTATAACGGTCTATAATATTTACCGAAGGCTAGGGTATTTATGGCACTGTGCCTAATAATAATGCAATATTTAGAGGTCTTTAGTCACAGATAGGGTCACATGTTTTTCGCGAAGAGATTTACGCGAAGGCTATGCTTCAATAGCATGTGTGCACACCTGCAGTCTTCATTTCATTATTGGGCTTTTGTCTTTGTGTGAAAACAATGTGTTATACGAGTAGCTAGTTAGAATAATGTTTCTCTGATACTGAGTGTCCATGATTCGCGGGCAGACATACTGTATAACTGAGATGCGTAACAATTCGGATGATTCAGTCACGAGAGTAGTTCTGAACTTACACAATTTGTCCTGACATCTTTTCGTGAACATCAGGTGACCCTAGTCATAGGTAGATAATTGTAATATTCGCGTTATCATTTGAGGACATGTTAAACCTAAAACGCACGTAGCTTTGAAATAAGTCTATCGTTGGATAATATGTTATTTGACACGTCGTGGGTAACTATGGGCCAATAAATGAACACTTCACAATAGTGTGCCCCAATCACGTTCAGTTCACTTAGAAAGGGAGTGACTTCGCATCTGTGTAGCAGCCAAAGGAGACTCCAGGTCATACAGTACTGTGAAGTTTAGTCTGATGCCAAGTAATAAAGCGATTTTCGCAGGTCTCTAGTCATAGGTAAAATATACGTTCTATTCTATTTTTTATTTAAAAAAATCGTCTTACCCAGTTTGTACTAGGAGTTCAGGATAATCTTGTATACTAGCCACATCGAACTTACTCATATGTCACTTACCGTTAGCAGTGATATTAGTTATTTAAGTTGAAGGCAAATGGAATAAGGTATCGTACACACTACAAATTGTACTTAAAAATATTTTTGAAAAGTAATTCTTTCTGTAAAATACGCATCGGAAATTAATAAAAACTTATTGAACTGTCTTCATTACCTAATAGAGAAATAAATTATAATCTTACCTAGCTACTGCAGTTTACAACAGTAAAATAGTACAATCAAAGTTGATAATATACGTGTTATATTGCTAGTGTCACGTACTAAGAATATATAATTTCATATGAAACTACTTAAACTGCCGCGTAATACTTAGCTATACGTTACAAAGTTACACTAGAGCTTAATATTTGTTTGCCATATGCTTAGCATCTGGTATAGGCTTTTCACAGTAAAAGAGCACTTTTGAAAGCGCTGCTTATGATCCACTTGTATGCACGCTGTATATTCCTCCGCCTTATGTAAAATTAACTTTGCCATGGACCTCATCACTTTATTCATGCGTCGATCTAGTGAAACTGTGAAATTATTAAGAAAGTAAATACTTTACAAATCTGCTTATTTTAACACTTCGGCGCATTAAAATAACAGAAAGCGAAATAAATAAATCTAAGTTATCACAAATGGTTACCTAACACTTTTTATTCGAAGTTTAAATATGGAACTACTTCCCAGTCATCGTTACCAACTTTACTGGGCGAATGTCCCTCAGTACGCCCGTTAAAATATATGCAGGTAGGGGCAGTGACTTTTATCTAAGGTTCATTTCTAAAGTGCTCACTTTATCGTGAACAGCCTTTATATATAGTGTGCTATTTTTTCCTCCACAGCTAGACGGTAAGGATATTTACACAGCTATAAGCCCTACCGATTAGTTTTTTAAACATTTTTTTTTTTTTAACAAAATATGCTGCTTCAGAAAATGAATAAAGAAGATAATTCTCTACCTTCCGTTTAGAATTTTTTTTTCTATGTTGTATCTACGGTGTTTCAAATTAAAATACAATTTTTCTTTGTTCAACGCGCCACATCTGGTGTGCTAATGGTATTAAATCCATTTTTTATGCTCGCCAAGGAAATTCCTCCCTTTGGAATTATTCCTACCTTGTGCTTTATTAGTACAGCGCTCGCCGCGCCAATCCGGTTTCTCTGTCACATTCTCTCGTTTGCGATGCACAAAGAGGGCAAGCGGATTACACACAGCATCCGACAAGGCTAAGCCAACTTCTCACTCATTAAGTCCATTTATGAACTATTTATCACTGAAGCCTTATTTTGCTGCAGTTGAAGAATTAAAAAACAATCATTTTAACGTCAGTAGCAAGATCAAAAACGGCGGAGTTATTCATAAATAAAATGTAGGCTAATTCAGCACATGTACCAATATTGTAATTATGCAGTATTTTATTACAGCCTATGCCGAGTAAATTTATCTGGATAGCTATAAAACAGAAAAACCATTTAAGTCAAAACGTTCTAAATAGACGCAGCTATAGGCTGTTCATGATAAAATGAGCACTTTTGAAAGCCCTGCTTAAGATCTACTTGTATACACGTTGTGTATTCTCCCACCTTATGTAAAATTAGCATTGCCATAAACCTCATCACTTTATTCATGCGTCGGTCAAGTGAAACTGTGAAATTATTATAAAAGTATTTATTATATAAGTCAGGTAATTTTTACACTCTGAGGCGTGTAAAAAAAATAGAAAGCGTAAGAAATAATTTAAACTATCACAAATGGTTAACTAAAACTATTTCTTCGACGTTAACGTATGGAACTACTTTCCATCCATCGTTACCAAATTTACCCGGCCCATGTCACTCAGTGCGCCCGTTAAAATATGTGCAGGCTGGGGTAGTGACATTTTTCTAAAGTTGATTTCAAAAGTACTCACTTTATCGTGAACAGCCTTTAGCAGAATGATTTGGCATGTTTTGGTATAAGAGAATGTGGATTTGGATTTATTTAAAAACTATTATTAAAAATTATGTTAAAAATTATTATTAGGAATGTATTTTTAACAACTTGCATTTCTGGAGGTTTCCATTTCACCATGTCCAGCAGACGACAGAGCCTCGCCAATTGCTATTGGCTGTTTAGTCAGCAGGCCTCCACCACCACCAATATTTCTTACTGGTTAATTAGTCGGCAGGCCTCCACCCCCTCCCTCTCACCCATTCATTCCATCGTATGCAGGCGTTTTTTTTTGTATGTCATTTGTCTTCATTTTCAACATATAGGTGGCACTAATGTATTAATAACCGATTCACCCACCAGGCAGCGCTAATTTTTCGATATCGCCCCCAGGCGAGATGTCGACACTCATTTTTTTTTATAGACATAGGAGAATTAGTAATTTTAATCCTTTTTAAAAAATTACTTTCCAATTAGCAGTATACCTACATGCATGATGCGGGACTTTGACTACATGAATAATTTACTAAATCTATATTTTTTCTAAAAAAATTTAAGTTGTTCGATTTTAAAAATATGTTTTAATTTATTGTATAATCTTACATGTAGTACAGTGGTACTTTACACAATACTTTTTAATTAGGTTAATTTTATTTCTGTGCCTCTTAAATTATAATGTTATCCTGGCAAATTAGATAAACACGAAATAAAACACAATTGAATTCACAGACACTTTTTTATTCAATTAATTTAATACAATTGCTCATGCCCCGAAAAAAAATTACAATATTCTTTGATGTATCTGCATTTCAATAAATGCAATATTGTTGTAGGTTACAGTCTCTTAAGCATCTCGCTATTCGCACTCGTGTTGTCCTGGTGCGAAAATATAGTGACATTTTCTAGACCGACAAACTGTGCAGGGCGGGTTGTTTAGGTAACTACACTTTTGAGTACATACACCGAAGTCACAAGAGACCTGCTTGTAGCAAACCAGGTACCAAAGTACTGATGAGAAATACACTTCGCCTTTACAGGTCTTTGCGTGTCTAAGTAAATTTTCTCTAGGACTAAACTGCTTACCTCACCTGTCACACAAATGTGACATGCAACAGGGATTTCTGACACAACTGAAGCAGCCATGTAGCCGTACATTGCGGCCAAAAGAAAAAAAAAAAAAAAAAAAAAAAAAAGTGACATTGACGACAACTTAGTGGTCCAAGCAAGAACTCGAACAGGCCTGTTAGAGATGCAGATGCTGGAGCTAAAGAATGGCTCCATTTAAGATTCCGTAGACGTCACGGCTGAAGAAGTCTATGGCGCTGGAGATATCTCACTCGAAGAAGAAATTGATGACGAGAATTAATTTGCAGGCAGTATCAGCTCCACTTTAACTTAACTGGCCATGGATTATCTGGCGTGGAAGCTAGCCGAAACGAACCACTTTTCACGTTAGTCGTTGTCAAACTACGTTTCTCAGCTGATCCCCCCCCCCCCAAATTGATTAAAATATACGCGTATGCAAGCCCTATTACATCATGTTGACATTTAACCAATCAAATTACACCATTAATACATTGTTCGGACATTGATCAGCCAATCATCGAGTTGCCACGTGATTGCAGCTGGCCAATCGCATGCAAGCATTGAGACATCACATGCGGGCAGGTAAGCAGGCAGGCTTTAGGTGCTTATTATTATTATTATCTATATATACGAACCACACAAACAGGCCAGTTTGTCAGACCCTATGTGGAAACTGCCCCAGTCGAAGACCTCAACTCGCAAACACGACCCGGTGGCGAGAAAGCCAACCAAGGACACAGGTGCCCGATGTGTACAGACCTCGATGAAGTTTTGGATGAATCTGTCAAAAGTTTCTTCGTGTGCATGCGAACTTAATTTTGATAACAAATAATCGTATGACATATATTTTTTCAATACTCAGGTATTTAGTTTGCCAAACTATTTCACAAATAAGCTTATTCCACTCTCGTACAGCGACGACGGGAAAACCAAAGTTTTCACTTTTTTTTTTTACCGCCGTGTGCATGGAAGCACCCCGACCGCAACACTGAACATGCGTACAGTCAGCAGTCGTTCCAGACGCATGGACTGAGGAGGGACGCAGAACATATTCCGTACGAGGGGATCCCGGCAACGTAGGACTCCGTCCTAGTTCCCTATTACCACGTGTACGTGCTTGGAAGTCGGTTATGGACAGTGTGATTCGCCTTCTGATTTCGTTACCAAACAAGCTGGCATCACCAAGACTTCAATAGTGCGAAGAAATCAGAGCATATCGCAGCCAGTGCATTACCGAGATCACGACACTATGTAGTCATGAAACCCTTTCAAATACTAGGAAATTAATTCTGTGTAAAGGCTGTTCATGATAAAGTGAGCACTTTTGAGATCAACCTTAGAAAAAAGTCTCTATCCGTACCTAAATATATCTTAACGGGCTAACTGAGTGGCATTCACCCAGCAAAGTTGGTAACGATGGATGGAAAGTAGTGCCATATTTCAACGTCGAACAAAAATGTCAGGTAACCATTTGTGATAACTTAAATTGTTTATTTCGCTTTCTTTTTTATTTAGACGCATCCAAGTGTAAAAATGAGCCGATTTACAAAACATTTTCTTTTGTAATAATTCCACAGTTGCACGTGACCAACGCATGAGTAAAGTGGCGAGGCCCATGGCAATGTTAATTTCGCATAAGGAGGAAACATACACAATGTACGTATAAGTAGATCTTAAGCAGAGCTTTCAAAAGTGCTCATTTTAGCGTGAACAGCCTATACCAATTTTTTGTAAATAAATGCTGACTCGAACCCCTTTGTTTTTTTTTATATATAAAAATTTGATGTAACATTTCTTATTAATTTCGGTAAAACCAAATAAATGCTTTTCGAATTAAGGCATTACTACAAAATATCCAACGGTTTGTGAACCACGTGTTCTACCAACCAGACGGAGCATTCATATTAATTATTATTGTTTAAATTTATTAGTTACGTTAATGTTTGGACAACTCGGTTACGTAACTTTACACATTTTCCGTATATATACGTACAGTCGTCGCCTTTTCTACCTGAAATACTATCATAAAAAGCATAGAGTTTTCCCCTGGGCTACCAATCATACGTGAATAGCCTAAACACAAACATGAAGATCACGCATGCCAAAATAAAGCACTGGAATTAAGAATACGAAATGCAGTCAGCCTCTCCAGAACGACTTTAACTCCTGCAGGTCTCCCTTCATTTCCTCCGATCACTCATGGCTCATGTCGCTTCTCGAGGAAGGATTGATTGAGGTTTGTGTTATAAATGGATCACATATTACTTTCCTTTTGAGTAGGGATAGGAACATTTCGCGAGTTCATTTAAGGGCAATATAGACGTCGAAAACCCGCACACTGAAGTCTCCTTCGCAATTGGATCACAGTTCATTAGACACGCCTTGGACGACTCTGATCCAATAGCAGACTCGCAAGGAAACAAGTAGCGAGTGTACCAAGTGTGAGGTAACACTGGCTACGCTATGGGGCAGCAGCCAATGAACAAACATCTGACGCTCGAGTACACACATGATTGTGGAGTCTAGCCTACAGGTCATTGAACTCGCGAATTTTTCCTATCCCTACCTATGAGTAGTAATAGTTTCGTGTGCACAGATTATTCAAAAATGTATGTATTGTGTATGAATATAATACAACATATTGTTACAGACGAGAAAATTTCGCTGTCCATTAGAGGACAAGACAGGCTTTAAAAAAATGTATGTTCGTTTCTGTTTTGCAATTGGCCCACGGTTTATATGGCAACTCCTGAAAGACTCGCAGTCAATAACAGACTAACTAGGTCCGAAAACGGCCTTCCATAATAGTAGTGCAGTGACACGCCAACATCACGGGAAAGAGGTCTAATATTGTGTATGCCCTGCCAAGTGCGGGAACACATGGCATCGGTTCCACAAGTGAACGAAACACATGTGGAGAGAGGGTGGCCCTTGCCGTCTGGACAGCTACCCGCGGCTCCCTGATTAAGTAGGTGCATGATGTTGGGTGCGAATGTTCCTCTCCACCACGTGCCATGAATGCTCGCAGTAGTTCATATCGGTAGAACGAGGAGGCTACAGCGGTCTTTGAAACTCTCCAGAATGCTCCTCGAACCACGTATAGACAACTTGGGGGGCGATGACGTGCTGTATTATCCCACATGTGTGGAGGTACGTGAAGTCCATGAAGGACTGCAGTGCAGTGCCACGACCAGTGCATACAGCACACTCACTCACGTGATGTTGAAGCCCAACTGACGCACGTCTGGGCGGGCACTTTCACGACGTAGCTGTGCGGTGGCGCCACTAACATACTGCTGCTATCCCATGATTGTTGGCACGTCCGTGTAAGGAGTCAGTGGGCTGCTTAAAATACAAACTAATGTGAAATACACCCTGCAGGTCAATCAACTCGCGAAATTTTCCGGTCTCTACTTATTGTTGGCCGACTTTACGGTAATCGTCGAAACTCATAGGACACCCGTGTGTCTATTTCCTCCTACAGTCCATTCATCATTACTTTCAACTTTTCTAAAGCCCCACTGAAGTTTTACTTTCAAGCTACTCCTCTGCTACATCCAAACAAAGCTTAACCAAGTATAGAGAATTACACCATAAGGACAACGCGCCATATTCGTACGCACTCACTTTAATAATATTTAGCATGATAACTATTTATTATTACCTATTACCGATACGCATTTTCCCCCTGTTTTATTCGTATTGATTATAAATGAAATATTATAATGTCTGGATATTAAGCAAGAGACCTGTATGTTACCAAAAGAGTAAAACACGAGTGATACAACCAAACACGTCATACACGGGGTGATTTGTTTTTCAGAGGTTTGGTTCAAAGGTTGTGTGAAGGTACTACGAACAGACTATACCCAGACTCAGACAAGAACAACCTCTCTCCAATGTACCATTTCGAGCAAGCAACTATCTATGACGAGGTGATCGGAGAAACCTGTTGTCTGCCTTACAAAGAAGCCACTTCCGTTTGCTTTCATACGTACGCCCTGCAACTCCACAGATAGGCAACCAACACCACTTCACTGTAACACAGTTCCCATGCGGTGGCATACTTTCCAGGCGCTACCTGACCGTAACGGTCTCTCGGACAGTATTCCGTTAATCTGCACAATGCGCAATATGCGCGGTAAGTTCTCTCGGATATTCACTGTTGACGGATCGGTGTACTTCCTGCGTCGTTATCCTTCCGGACAGCCTCACGTATCAACCACACCTGGCGTGGAACACAAGTTATTTGTGCGAAATGCTAGCGGGAACATGCCGCAAGTTAGTATATAATTACTTCACTTTTCCTACTAAATTACCTCCATAAAAACAATTTTAAACGCCTCTAGGTGACGTTCGGCCGTAAGAAGGCATTGTGACATAGGGGGTATACCATAAACAAGCTGCCACATGTCTTCAGAATTTTAAGCGGTGTCTATATAGGTCTAATCTTAATACTGTTCAGAAAATACACAGCATTGTCGCTATAGTTTGAAACACTCTTTCGTAGAATAATAACTTACAGTCGTTACGAATGCAACATGCATTAATACTGAAGTACGCAAAGTAGTGTCAGGTGGGCGTGGTTTGTTATAATAGACTAGGGAGGTTCCTAATCAACGTAGGCGCGTGTGTAGAAGATACGCTGGTGTGTAGTCCTTAGTATGGTTGAGCTACGTTACGAATGCAACATGCATTAATACTGAAGTACGCAAAGTAGTGTCAGGTGGGCGTGGTTTGTTACATATTGAATACAGTCAGCTACTTCATTTTCAAACAACATTTGCTTCTATCCCCAACACAGCTTTTAAAGCACGTTCTACAATGACAAGGATGCGAAGTGCGTAACGCACTCCGTGTTCGGTCTAGAACGTAACGCATACAGACAGCTACACGAAAGAAAGTTCGGCAACTCCCAACTCTTCCGTGTTCGTGAATCCGTGTAGCCAATAGGAATCCAGTATTTTGTTTGTCGATATTAGTTTTCGTGGCCATCGTGGCATACACGGCCACTAAGGCATGGGTTTGCCGCGACCGTTTTCATTTTTGTTTTAATAAACAGCTGGGTATTTTTTTTTTTATTTTGTAAGTCGCAGGACTGTAAATTTATTCATATAGTAGAAAAATTCAAAATCCGCACAGAACCGTCCGCTCGTTCAATTTACGTGTTCCGAGTCCGTCGTATTGCGTGTCCGTGCATTGTAGAAAGAGCCTAATGGACGGAGTAATGGAACGACGGCTGACGGTTTAGCAGCTGGCTACATCAGAGCAGCGGACGGAATACGACCTTGGACCATCACAAGGTGCAATCACTTTCACGTATCTGTAGGGGCGGGGTGCCTGTTTCCCGCGAAAACATTTCAAGACGGGTTGTGGATCAACTTTCTTTAGTTCAGAACCACTTTTGTGACTCGATCATTTGAATTGCTACACGACTTCTCTGTCTACCTGCGAATCATGGACGGTAGGTATTGGAGAAACTTAATTGTGATTGGTTCACTCATGTAAAGGCTGTCCACGGTAAAATGAGCACGTTTTAAGGCCCTTATAAGTTTTTACTTTCATCCAATTTCCATGTTCCTGCTGCTTTTTTATATAATCATTGCAATGTGACCAATAAACACAGTGTATACATTTCATCACCCTCTAAATTTAATGCCTGAGGCTGCAATAATATATATTTATTAGTGGTAAATGCCTGTTTAGAGGGCCTTAAAAAGTGCTCACTTTACCGTAAACAGCCTATAACAGACTGTCTGCACACAAAGACAAGCGGCCAATAGTCAAATGAAGACTGCAAGAGCGCACATAGGCTATTGAAGTCTAGCCTTGGGAAAAACAGGTGGCCCTACGTATCAGCCAATAGCAACTCGAGACTGGCCACGAGTACGGAGTACGTGAGTATACAGAAGAGACGATACAAACAGTCCTTGTAGCGCGAACTCGAGGCCAACCACGTGACGTAGCGCCGCCCACCAATCAGCGTCTGGCAACTGAAGGTGGTAGGTCGCCTGGCCCGGGTGTGCACAGCTCCTGCAGGAAAACGTGATATTGAAAAACAGTCCACCGTGTCTGATTGAGGTCTACTTACGGATGGCAATTAAGATACGTTACGCGTTTCTATAGAGTTTTCAGTTCCTCCATTTCTCTCTACAGCATGTTTTTGTGATGGTGAAAACGGCTCACGCGGGTGTTTTCACCGTCATTTTTAGGTGAGAACATTCAGGTACAAACATAAAAAAAGGGATAGGGACGTGCATCAATCCTTTGTTATTATTATTACGTCATAAAATGGTAGAGTCTCCGCTGAAAGTCTCGTAGAGGCGCGTTATCGACGGCAGTGCCTGCTCAGCGCTTTGCGCGTAGAGGCGATGAGAGTGTAGATGCGCGTGTCTCGATCGCTCCTAGAGCAACCACGCTTGTAGGCTTCAGACGTGCACAATTCCTTCAACCAGGCGACGGGCCACCTTTCATGATAGCGATGTCAACAGGGAATCTCCCCCGGCGCGTCGTAGCTAGTCATAACGGCCCCACGAGGACAAGAGACACTTTAAATTCGAATCAGTGGGAAACCACTGGTTCGCAGTGAAATTGAACTACTAAAATCAGTGAAAATGGTTCCACTTAGAATCAGTGGAAAACCACTGATTGTTTCAGTGAAGATTTTCACTGATTGAATTAGTGACGTGAAACAATTTCACTGATGAATAAGTGACGACTGACTGCAGTGGCGAATTAAATATTGCTTTTATTGAATGTAGGCAAGTAATTGCATTAAATAAACATATTTGCGATAGTTTACTATTTATAATGTGCAATTTAACGTAATTTAAAAAAGTGAAGAAAAATTTTGCACGTGGCCGAGATTGAACTCGCGCACCCTTCACTTCTAGGCTGTTGCCTTACCATTAGCTACCACGCCAAGTTAAACTTGTTAGAGGAAAATATATGTCTTATATTATCGCTGCGAGATCGTATAGTTTGTAATTCTTAGCTCATACTTTTCGTTTTTTGTTTGATTGGTAGTTATGATTGTTAAAACGAACAGTACATATGAGTGCACTCTCTCCGCCGCATTAAATGCAATCCAAGCCTTCAAACAGAGTGCTGTGACGATTACATGCAAACGAAATGGAAGACGTAGAGACGAAATGAAAGACGTAAAAACAGAATGAAAGTTTGTGCGTTCATATTATCTCGTAGAATGGCGTTTTGAAACACGAAACGCATTTCAGAAAGTATTTTGTATTAGTTTTAGTCGTTTATCCGATGTTACTTCACTTGATACACGATGTTTAACGGTCATTTTTAAACGATGTTCGTCGGCGATTTTTACACGCAGTTTCACTGATACATCAGTCAAAAATAATTAGGGACGGAGCAAGTTGCTCAGATGTTTCGCTGGTCCATCAGTCAAAAATAAACTACTGAGAATACAGTGGATAAAATGACTGACGAATCAGTTGGAAATGTCACTGAATCAATTAGTAAAGGAAATATGGCATTTTTTAACTGGTTCATCAGTCAAATTCACTGAAGTGACTGCTGTATCAGTCAGATACGTTTGACTGATTGAAACAATGAAATTCTCACTGATTCAGGTTTAGACTGCAAGCGGAGGCTACGGCCTCAACAGCCAACATGTACTTATTTTGTATTTAATTATATTTACTTCTCATTACTTTGTGTACGGTTTTACATCCTGTCTGTGTATTCTGCGACGAACAACCAAGTGATACTTCCAATGTGGTAAGTCCGAAATAATTGTTCAGTTAATCACTTAGCAAAATTACAAGTATCAGTCAAAGTTCTTGATTATACTTTTTTTTTTCCACTGCGACTTCATGTTGTACACACGGGCACAGTTGATTGATAAAGGCGGGCCTAAAACTACGCGGTCATAGGCACCCAGTTGGTTCGTAACGGGAAAAGAGGGCGAACGACATGTACAAACAATGGTCCGACACGGACATCAACCCCAAGTTCAATATTGATAGATGCCGTACAATCTATTCCCCATTTTGAATCAAGCTTTTAGGAAAACACCCCTTGTATGACGTGTTTGATTGTCATATATCACAAGCGTTTTATTTGTCTTAACATAAAAGTAACTTACTTATTATTGGTTAACTTGAACTGTCAAATATATTTTGTCTATAAATTATAACATTTTATTTAAAGTTAATATGAATAAAACAGAGAGAAAATAGGTGTGTTGGTAATGCCAAGTAAGAAATAGTTTTTACACAAAATATAATTACACTGAGTGCGCACGAATGTGGTTCGTTGGTCCTCTGGTGTAATTTTTTAAGCTTTGTTTGCATGAGGCGGAGGATTATCCGTTAACTCGAGATTATTGAACGCATTAATCTATATAATGTCTGGGGCCATACGTATTACATCTGTCAGACCACGCAGTGTTCAGTAGTGACAGAGTGAGAAACACTGGGAAGAAATTCTCAAACTGGTACTCCTGATGCACGAGCGTAACTCACGTCGTATTTGACATAATCGCACATTTGTATGCGGACAGTGATGTTTTATGACACTCGCATTCCACACACCTTACGTAAGTTTCGTAAGAGCTGCTGCAGTCGCAGTATTACGTAACTGTAACACCTCGATAACACCTCGAGTCGCGTCCACTCGCAATGCGTAACTGATTTGCATGATTCGAAGGAAAGATTGACGAGCGTGCGTAAGGAATGGGCTGCAACAGGAAATTACATACGATTAATTTTTTTATTCCTCGTTTATAAATAGGACAAGTAATGGGAACAGGTTTGGTTGGAAGCTTAAAAAACCTGCGCAGCAAAAAAAACTAACATTCTCGCGACTTTCAGTCAGGCGGTGTTGTATCATATAAGCAGACACAGGAAAAATTCGCTGACTTATTTTGGGTCACGCTAAAATCTAAAAACTCTTACACTCAGATTATTATTGCAATTACTATGTACTCCAATGTACTATGGCATATATGCAGTTTTCCTTTCATTATAGGCCACGTGTCCTTGTGGAGGGACAGTTCCTTACCTGACTGGGCCAATCACAATCAGGTAACTCTGACACTGAGGGTCCGTGATTCGCGAGCGGACACCTGCAATTCGTGAGAGTTAAAAATAATCCAATAACGAAAGTGCATCTTAGCTATAGTGTTTCGGAGTACAGGCAGGCCTGAAATATCTTCGCGAAAAATCAGGCGGCCCTACATATAGGCTGTTCAAGGTTATTTGAGCAATTTAAACATCTACCTTTGAAAAATGTCACTGACACTGCCTGCATATATTTTAATGGGCACACAAGACTGGCATGCGCGCAGTTAAGTTGGTAATGGCGGAGAGAAAGTAGTCCCATGTATAAACGTTGAATTTAAAGTGTTAGGTAAACATTTGTAAATGCTGAAAAAAAAATAAAAAAAATTATTTCTGCTTTTAATGCATCTAGGTGTAAGAATCAGCTGATTTGTAAGATATTTACTGTCTCAATAATTTCAGCGTATCACTTCACTGGTGCACGAATAAAGTGCTGAGGCCTATTGCAGTGTTAATGTCTCGTTAGGCTAGTGGAAGACTACACAATGTGCATACAAGAAGATCTTAAGCAGGGCTTTCAAAAGTGTTCAGTTTACCGTTAACAGACTTTAATTACGCTGTAACTATGTATAGCATTTCATGAAACAGTGAGAATCAAATACAACTTTTTTTATCATAATTTTTAGGGTGTAAAAGTCGATGTTAGTAGTTGAATGCATAGCGTATAGTTCCTCGTATTCTCCCCCCCCCCCCCTTTTTTTTCCACCGTGCAGGAACACATAATATAGTCCATTCACGGTTACTTCCAAATTTTCTAAAGACTTGCTAGAGTTATACTTGCAGGCTATTCCTCCGCCCCATGAAAACAAAGCAGTAGCCAATCAGAAACAAGTCCCTTTCCCAGAGCCTTGTGCAGCCAATCAGACAATGGGTACATCTCACTTCAGAGCAACCGTTACGCCCTTCCAATTCTGTATGCTCCGCTATTCTGTGACCAGAGGTATCCGTATACAGGGTAGAGTGCGCATGCCAACGGCGCATTCGCAATTCCTACAACAATCTGTCGAAACCAAGTGGCTTCGACTCGTTAGATTTTTATTTACGTATCTTTAAAAATTTTATACACTTCCGCTGATCGATGTTACAACTATGATACATTCAATTTACGCAGGATATATATATATATATATATATATATATATATATATATATATATATATATATATATATATATATATATATAAACACAGGACTCTCTAAAAATCAAATGTAAACACAAACGCCACTTTTTCCTTACGTGGTTGAAGACTTGCTCAGAAGAATAAAATCCACTGTTGGGGGTAAACTCAGCACTTTCGAAAGTTCTACTCAAGGTCTACTTGTATGCACGATTTGTATTCTTCTGCCATACGTAAAAATATCATTTCCATAGGCTTGATCACTTTACTCACGGTTAGGTCAAGTGAAACTGTGATACAATTAGAAAAGTAAATATTTTAAACATGCTAATTATTCCACTTAGATACGTTAAAAAAACAGAAAGCAAGAAATAGCTCAAATAAAATTTTACCTTCGCGTGGAAATAAAAGCACAATTGCCGAAAAACCAAAATGTACAAGGAAAAATTTAATAGCAGCCAAATATAAGTTTCTTTAACTTGACTTCTGAGTTCAAGCAAGATTTTGATACAGTAAACAAAACATCCTCAAAGAAATGCTTTTCTTTGGAACACAGAAAATGTTCAAACGTTAATTTACAGTGTACTTTTTGAAGGTAAACATTAATATACGGTAAACATTTTTACCGGGAATCACAGACCTCGCCAGTGCAAATAAAGGGAATGAACAGCCATAGTGAGCTCACATTCGAAAAGCTCAAGGTAGCTCATGTGGTCGAGGAAACAAGGACATTAAATCCACTTGCCTTAGACGGCAGCCACTAGATCGGAAAGTCGTTTACGCTCAAGGAAATTCAAAATTACTGTTCGACGTCTGGTTCAAATATGGAAAATAACGTGTCTGGCCTTTTATCACTGACTCTTTAATACTACCGGCACCTGATGACGGTAGAACATTCACGGAACTGGGAAGAATATAAATGCACGTTTTTATTTTAACACCTCTTCCAACTACATTTTAAAGCACAAAATCATATCTGCAGCTCTTTTTCCACTAGTGCTGTATGCACGGTAATTTTTTTGCGGCTATATCTGACTTGTCATCTCCATAACTCTAGCGTCAGGACATTTTAGGATAATTTGTATAATGAGCGCTGACTTGTATAACGGCTACTGGCGTAGGGTGAGTGGTACATATCACTGTGGCTGGACATGAAGCCTGAATCTCATTAGTGAGTCCCGGGAATATCACGAATTCATCCGACCACAAGCTACACTGCAAAACTATATACATTTGACTTTCTTTTTAACATGTTGAGGTGTGCACACATTTACTGGAACTTAAGACAAATTAGAAGTCAGTCACGTATATCCACTACTTCAAGAACACCGGTTCTGTTGGTGTGTGTTAGAACTCACCATCGTCCTATTGGTCCATACCACACCGGACCCCACCCGGTACTTTATAGAGTTCATTATTTGCCGGTCATCAACCAATGGAGAGCCGAGATGATATTGACCCAATCAAATATACTTTATCGTAAAAAATGATTTACAATCAATCATGTCCCTTTGTGTGGCTATAGAAAAAATAAATTATATCGTTAGCAGTATCATTGTTACTGCGCTGTCGTGTTCTTGTGAGGTCATATTAAACACCAGCCGAACAAAGACTGCACATCCATGCGAGTTTTGTTCTGAACAGCAAAGAAATTTTCAAATTAGCTTTGCTCGAGCTACATTCGAGCATAGTCTACAAAGTGTTAATTAAATCGCAGTTTGCAGGCCACGCCCTGGGTGCATTTGAACCAATAATTAACACGCAAGAAAGAGATGGAAAAGTTCAGTGCTACCAGGTATAATGTCAGAGAGGAGCAACAGCCAATGAACAACTAGCTGAAGATCGAGTACACAAAGGATTGTGGAATCTAGCTTGCTGCCAAATCAAACCTGTACACACTATCCTGTACAAACTTGAGCATGATTCGTGATTACATCGGCTGCTGGCATTCATACTGAGTCATTATACATTCAACATACAGGTTAATTTTTCATTTCAGGTGTTGCAAAAAAGGAAATCTATGTCGTGAATAGTACTTACGAATTTCTTATAACAGGAGACACTTAGGAACCCCCGGAAAGAGCTTTAGCATATCCATGGCACAATAAGCAACCAATTGGAAAAATAGTATGTGTGTCAGCAGACACCAGTTAGCATCGTCGAGAGAAAGGCGATTGGTGTTACGCCGCTTCTGGACTTGCATAACAGCGAACACGATTCCACCTATACTGCAACATGTCAGATGTGAACGAGTATAGGCTACTCGGAATTGTATGATGTTAAGTGGTTAACACGGGTGACCACGTTAAAGGACATTGGTCACTCTACTGTTCAATTTTTATTAATGGCTAAAAGTGTCCCTTGGAAGTGACGCTAACATTTTCTGTCAGAGAAACGAACCTGTAATATACCGCAGTTTACTGAGCTGTCACTCTGCCAGATAACAACTCACATTTTGTAAGTTTCAACTCATTATCTCATTAGCTGTGATGACGACACAAAAGTTGTGTCGACTTTAAAGACAGCATTTATTAAAATATTTCTTGTTTGAGGCACTTGGCGCCGTAAATTATAGTAGGTCTAATGGTTAAAGGCGCTGGCAAAGTTAGAATTTGTTATTTTATACTTGTACCACATAATATTTAACTCACGAACATTATCTGTGACAATTTTATCTTGAAGTTTTTATATGGATTGGATGGTTTTTACAAAACAACACTACAAAGAGAAAACGTTACTGTTTTCATAGTGTCCAAATAAAATAAACTAAATTAGTTGCAGAAAAAAAAAAAAGGCAACATAAAGATCTTGTCTTAATTTATTTCAAGGAATGCTTAGCAAAAGTTATTTTACAACAATAAAGGGGTAAACGCAAATAAAATATATGCGAACAATTTTCTTATTTTCAGCAATTTTTTTTTTTAATTGCACAAACATTTCCTTACACAGTTTTATAGAAGTCTGGGCATATTCTTTCAGTGTTAATGATCTAATTTACGTATTTAAGTTAGTTCTCATTATTTGTATATTTTGAAATAAGTGAAATTGTGATTTTGGCGTGTACTTATGTGAAAACTATGAGCTTAATACTTTTTTCTTGCAAGAAAAGAGTAGGCCTAATCACATATCAAATATCAAATATGAACAGGACGTGGTACAAATATAAAATATAGTCCATTCACGGTTGGTTACTTCATACTTTTCTGATTCCTTCGCCTCGTGCAAGCTAAGCTTAACTAAGTTTGGAAAATTACACCAGAGGACAACGCACCGCGTTCCTGCACGCTCTATGTAAAGTTATGTTGCATAAGAACTGTTTCTTACTACGCGCTACCAACACACATTTTTCCTCGCTGTTTTTATTCGTGTTTATTATAAAAAAATGTTATAATGTATAAATAAAATATGCGCAAACCTTCAATTCAACGAAAAAAAAAAAAAAAAAAAAGATACGTCTGTGTTTAGGGCGGTATAGAACGCTTGATGCATTGCATATTTAGGAAATAACTAAGTATCTAATACATGGGATGATTTTTCTAAGGTTTTTGTTAATAAGTCCGAAGAAACCGAGAATGGACTATAACAAATTTTTTTCGTGGCTAACGCCCTTAACCCATTGTAGACAATCGTCAACATGTTGCGCAGGAAACTTATATTTGACCAGTACTGCACTCTGTGAGGCTCAGTGCGAAATGATCTTCCGTGTGGGTAACTGATTCATAAACCATGTTACTGCTCTACTTTACGATTGGTTCATATCTCTGATCACTAAGCACAACATCTTATTGGCTGTGGTATACAGGTAAGTTCTGTCTTAGCTTTAGAATAGTAAGCTTAAAAATATTTGTAATATGCAACACTATAAATTATAAAATAATATAAGAATGAAAGAGTTAAAGGCGCATTACATGTTGGCGAGTTCCCGAGGCAAAGTGTTTAGCGTGTCGCCGGTCTTCTGTGCGGTCCATGCTCTGTGCCTGCCAGACAGCCAGCCAGTACAGTAAACAAAGTTCACGACTGCGAGGAAACACAAAAGGGGTGAGAGGGGAAGGGGGGTCCTCGGGCTGCACCAGAGACATCGCGGAAAATAAATCCACAAGAGAGGAAGCAAAACTTTCACAAAACGACAATTCCTATGGGGCACGACGATATTAAAATTGAAATAACAAAAATTTTTCCGTCACAGAGAATACTTTATTCATAACGCATACTTGGCATTAATATTCTATAAGTCGCCGACGAAATATTCGACGTTCTTTTCCACGGAGCAGAGGCACGTAGACTCGCGTTATTCGAAAGACAAGAATGTCCAGCCAGTTTACCTTTCCAAGTGAAATTCACGACACGCCAAACTGTTTCATAAAAGTACATTACTACACCCGGAAACTAACCATATGGTGACGTGGCCAATCACTAGGAACCTTTGTGGGGTCGAGGTGGTGTAGTGGTTAGACTACTCGCCTCCCATACGGGCCAACCATGTTCGATTCCCGGCGCGGTTGCTCCCAGATTTTCGCAAGTGGGAATAGTGCCGGACTATGGTGCTGGTCGGCAGGTTTTCTCGGGAATCTCCCGTTTCCCCCGCCCCTTCATTCCGGCGCTGCTTCATAGTCACTTCGCTTCATCCTCGCCGGCTCTCGAAGTTAAGAGACATCCAAATCTCTACACTCGACTAAGAACCTTTGATTTTCACGTAGAAAGTTTCCTACGCAGCCTATAGAATTCAATATCCTACTTCCACATCTGCAGTGAGGCTGAACGTCTGTGATCTGCGAGCAGGGAACAAACACACGTTGCAGTTCCCCTTTGAGGATGGCGCAAATTTACTGGCACAGAGGACAAGGTTGACCTGAGCTGCCTATATTCTTCAATACTGCAGTATCAGTTGTGTCCACTAATCATGGTCCTATTGGTCCTGGCTACTGTACTCTGCGTCGTTTATTATTGGCTGGCCGTCGACCAATGGAGTCGCGCTTAGACTGTGCACCAATTAATGTGTCGCTACAGAGAGAACAAATCCGATAAAGTGCAGTGAAACAATAAATCTATAAAAGTATGCGTTTTTTTCCTCAATATCAAGGAGGTTTCCATATAACCGTAGCCCCAAACGTAGCCCCGAGTATACACACGTGCGTACTCCTCAAAGGGTTAAAGATGAGTGTATACCTTTACCTTGAAGAGCGTTCCGGCGTGTTTCAAATAGACGTTTAATTGTTTTACGAAACTACTTTACGTGCCGTACCTACTGATCTACAAAATAAAATACTCTGTCGATACGGTACGAGGACTACTTTCCAAGACACCGCGCATATTACAAACACTATTTCCAACATTTTAAACAATTGCCTTTTCCCACTGACTTATAGCTTTTACTCGTCACTTCACGCGCGTCTTTATACGGATAAATAATGAAGTTTTGTGACACTAAGCGGCCCCCCTATTGGGTTCTCTACCCACTACGCTACTGCGGTCCCACTATTGGGTTCTCTAGCCACTAAGCTACTGTGGCCCAACTATTGGGTTCTCTGCCCACTGAGTTTTTGCACCCCCCCCCAGTGGGTTCTCTAGTCCCTGAGCTTCTGTGGCACCCTTATTGGGTACTCTAGCCACTGAACTTATGTGGTCCCCTTATTGGGTTCTCTAGCCACTGAGATACTGCGGCCCCACTATTGGGTTCTCTAGCCAGTAAGATACTGCGGTCCCACTATTGGGTTCTCTAGCCCCTGAACTTCTGTGGCACCCTTATTGGGTTCTCTAGCCACTGAGCTTCTGCGCCCCCTTACTGGATGTTCTATCCACTGAGCTACTGTGGTCCCACATGATATATTTCTATCCACTGAGTCACTGCGGCCCCACTTGAAATAACTCTAGCCACTGGGTCACTACGGCTTTTTGGAAGGAAATGTTTACAGCCCATAGACAAAAAAGAAAGGAAAGATGATGAAAAAAAATGTTAATGATACTTTTTTAATGCAGTAATCAATCCTAAGAGAAGTTTAATCCAGTACCAATTTACAGTAAGAAATTTTCCTGAAGGAATGAGATATTTCCTGGAATAAAACGTAGCCTATGGCTACGTTTTATTCCAGGAATACTCAACTATAACTCTGCAAAAAAATCACGTCGATCCGTTGCTCCGTTTTGACGTGAAAGGACAAACACACTTTCGCATTTATATAGTATTAGGGCTGTTCTAATAGGAAACACTCAAAACTAGTATAAGGACATTGACTGAAATTAGATACAGACTTTGCACTAATAAAACTACGCTCGCAGTTTGAAGTGGCATAGCGGCCATGGAGCACTTGATGCGCGTTTAACTCTCGTCCTTATCGCTGCTTCGTTTCTGAGCGTCACGCGCGGGAATATCTGCAGGTCAGCGACCACCTTAAAATCATCAAATCGTGAAAGCGGATATGAGTTTAAGTTTTTTGAATGACTACTAGACCGGAAATACGTTCGCGAAAATCGGTTGTTCCTACTAATCACTAAGGACTAGAAAATTCCGCGAATCCATTTTAGGACAAGTTAGACTTCAAACACATGTGTATTTCTGCTTTGTTTGCAATTGGATCATAGTTGATTAGAAACGCCCAGGTGAACTCTGGGCCAATAACTAGAGATGTGAAGAATTCGCGGATTCATTTTGGGTCAAGCTAAAATCCAAAAACTCTTACGTTCATGTTACTACTGGAATTGGTGCGTGTTTCAGTTAACACATCTCGAAGAATTCTGAACCAATAAGAAACACCCGACAAAATGTAGCCCCAACCAGCACCTTGTGTTGTGGCAGCGAGCAACCAATGATGATTTTTTTATCTGCGTCATGGGACACAAGACTACGGAGCCTACCCTACAGGTCATCGAACTCGCAAATTTTTCCTGTCTCAGCCAATAACAGACCTGCAAGGGAACAAACACCGAATCCAGTGCCACTTGGGCTGAAGTAAAACTGACTAAACACTGAGGCAACGGCCAACGAACAGAAAGCTGACGCTGAAAAATACATAGGACCGTGCATTTTAACCTACAGGTGGTATAAAACTCGAAATTTTCCTGTCCCTACTAATTATCCATGAGCCAGATCTGTTTTAAAGAAGTTGAAATAGGTTGTTCGCGGTTAAACGAGCACTTTTGGAAATCCTGCTTGGAATATACTTTCCTTGCCGGTTTGTATCCTTCAGGCTTTCATAAAATTATTATTGCTATGAGCCTGGTCACTTTGTTCACACATCCAAGAAGTGAAACTATGCATAGAGACCGGAGAAATTCGAGAGCTCAATGACCTGTAGGCTAGACGTCACAGTCTTAGATATCAACTGTTTATTGGTCGAGTGTAATGGTAGTAAAAAGCGGTGGTTGGGCGCACAATTTATTGCATACTTATTATTGGCTCATTTATCTCCAGGAGGTGTCAAACAACATGTCGACCAATTAAGAACGTAACAAGAACCTACATGTGTACGAATTCCAACTTGTATATAAATGAAAGCAGGAAATTCTCGGGTCTCTAACTATAAACAACGTTAGAGCAGTAAATATGCCGCTACTACGCCAACACTAACACTTAGGTGCATTAAACCAACAGAACATATGTGACAATATCAGCGTCGACAGATTCAAACATCATACTTATGTTCACCACGGCCAACTTCCCTGGGAGTTGAGTTGAGCTGAGAGGTTTGAACAGCTCTCAACAACGATGTCTTGAGAACCGATGAGGGTGAAATGAGGTGAGAATGGAACAGCAACGGCGGGAGGAAATGGAAGATCCCCGATAAAACCCGCCGACCAGCTGCATCGTCCGGCATGATACCCACTTGCGAAAATCCGAGTAGGGCAGAACAGGCCTCCCCTCTCCGCTTACTTAGCTAACACTGATGAGAGGAGTCGTAATGTAGTGCATATAAATATATTAGTGGCAATAGTTAGTGCCACTATAGAAGGCATAGAATATAGCATGAGCACCCCCTTGATGCGTGGGGAAGTGTGGTGTATGGCAGGTCGACCACACCACTTCCATACTCCGTGCACCAAAGGCAACCACTAAATGCTAAAAGTAGGTAGAAATAACAAGCCACTTACTTGGTGAGATGCATGTAATAAAAAAAAAAATGAGGCCCGACAACAGGAAGCCATAGGTCAAAATGAAAATCTAAGGTAAATCAGTAAAAGTACAGGATAACTTACACACCTGCATTTGTCAGAAAAGGCGCAGTTGTAGGGGGTGAAAAGTCACGCAAGCGGAGTTCCAGCTATGGCTGCACATGAAATAAATATCAGTTCGCTCGGTCAAATATATGCACGCAGGGTTGGTGAAATTATTCAGAGGTCGTTTTTCTGTTTTAATTTTGTTGCGACGGATGTGCTTGGATTAGGCTAGGACATTTGTGAGACACTCTCCAATGCCAAAATGCATACTATAGCAGCAAAAGAGAAACATGCATATATATATATGAAATTAATTTAAAAATTTCATTACAAATTTGCGAAAAATAAATATGCAAAAATATAAATACAATATTTAGGAAAAAACGAGCCCAACAAAAATAGGAAATAAAATAATTATGACGACAAAACCCTCAACCACTAACAGAAAGATGCAAAATATATTATGGATATGCATAACACAGTAGTAAAAATTTGCGATGTAAAATATACTTGCCAGTACCGCAAATTCTAAGAATAAACCGAAAAAGGGCAACAAGGAGCACAATACCCAAAAAGTGAAATATTTAAAGGCCAAGACGAATTATCCAGTCGAGGGGAAAAAAAACACGCCATACACAAATATTATGACTACAAAAATCATACAGAAACAACACGATTCGCAAACTGCACAAATAAGACGGCAAGAACCCTCAATAACCAAAAGAGAGAAGATAATATACACTGACACGTCAGATGTCTTGGGATAGCATTATGTAAAGGTAATAGTCGGTGGCACCGCTTTACAGTTGCGTGTTGGAAGTGCCTAGACGTGTATCAGCTGTGCTCTGACATCTCGTGTGTTAGTCATCACATTGCACTGCAGATCTTCATGTACTTCACCTAGGTACCTCCACAACTAGGTGTACTTCACCTAGGTACCTCCACAACTAGATGTACTTCACCTAGGTACCTCCACAACTAGCTGTACTTCACCTAGGTACCTCCACAACTAGATGTACTTCACCTAGGTACCTCCACAACTAGCTGTACTTCACCTAGGTACCTCCACAACTAGATGTACTTCGCCTAGGTACCTCCACAACTAGATGTACTTCACCTAGGTACCTCCACAACTAGATGTACTTCGCCTAGGTACCTCCACAACTAGATGTACTTCACCTAGGTACCTCCACAACTAGATGTACTTCACCTAGGTACATCCACAACTAGATGTACTTCACCTAGGTACCTCCACAACTAGGTGTACTTCACCTAGGTACCTCCACAACTAGATGTACTTCACCTAGGTACCTCCACAACTAGATGTACTTCACCTAGGTACATCCACAACTAGATGTACTTCACCTAGGTATCTCCACAACTAGATGTACTTCACCTAGGTACCTCCACAACTAGATGTACTTCACCTAGGTACCTCCACAACTAGATGTACTTCACCTAGGTACCTCCACAACTAGATGTACTTCACCTAGGTACCTCCACAACTGGATGACATATTCCAACCGGGTAATGCATTGTGTCATCGGCACGAGTTGTCCACAATAATAGTAATAATAATAAATCGTATATTTGGTGCAGTTAAGGCATATCTGCCTTCTCTTACACTGAACCATTTTACAATTTACACTTGCTTATTACAGTGTAGAAGAAGATAGTTCTTACAAATTAACAAACACTGCAGAAAATCAAAATTCGTTACTAAGACATTAACGGAACAGGTAATTAATACTAATTAGAGACATGCATATTTAAGTACTGAAAAAAGTATAAATTTAAGTGATGATTATTAAGTTAAAACTACTCCATAAAACACTGATGGTGAACTGGCAGGTATTAGGCCAAATTATGCACCATATACACGCAATAATATAGTACATTTGCACAAACGCATAAATACACAAAGGTCCACATACATACACACTTAACAATAGATCCCTGCACATAAAATTATAAAATAGAACACTAGTTCGTTACCACAACAAAATTGCAGGGACTTACGTCCTTATAATTCAAATGCCTGGGGAGTTCCATTCGCACCCAGGATCCTGCACCTACAAATATCAGGGAGGTGTGGGTAGCTATAGGCTGTTCACGGTAAAGTGAGCACTATTTAAGGCCCTCCCAATATACATTAACCACTAATAAATATATGTTATTGCAGCCTCCGGCAATAAATTTTGAGGGTGGTGAAAAGTATACACTGTGTTTATTGATCACATTGCAATGTTTATATTAAAAAGCAGCAGGAAGATGGAAATTGGATGAAAGGAAAAATTTAGAAGGGGCCTTAAAAAGTGCTCACTTTGCCGTGAACAGCCTATACCCAGACGTCCACTTGTGAGATCGATACTACGATAGTTTTCTGCACTTGGCCGGATTACAGGAGGGGCTACGCGGTACCGAACCCCTTCCCCACGACTCGTGGCGCGCCAGTGTGTGTCTGGATACGAGTAACCCAGTTGTCAACCCGAGGAGCTGTGCGTCATGGCTACAGCAAGCGGCACTGTACGTTCCGCTTAACTGGCAACCGGGACAGAGTTTCCCATTGGTGCATCAACCGGTCATTAAACATTCTCTGTTCTAGAACTGAGCACGCGAACAAGCGTAAAGAAGAGCTGTAGACACAGCCGCATCCAGCTCGCCTCCGCGACAACACGGCCCAGGGAACCACATCTGTGCCTTTCTTACAGGGACGCCGAGTACAAAATATTGGCGAGTGCTCAAAAATGTAGCGGGTGGGCGGGGGGCTGAAGAAATTAGAAATGTTCAAGCATCATATTTAGAAAGTAGTGTGTCTTAAAGGCGTTCGCCACCAAAAAGTTTATACAGTATTTTTACTACATACTGTCTAACTTGCACACAATATCTGTGTCTACGTTTTCCCCATTAGACTGCATAGTGTTTGCAAAATAACATATCAAATTTTAAATTGTACTGTTTTGTAATGTAAAAATTAAAAAATCCAAACTGCTTGCAGAAAATTTAAGGTATGTTTAACAAAAAAATATTTTACAAAACTTCGACAGCCACAAATAAAAAATATGCAATTTTTTTTCCAAATTGCAAAAACCTTTCCTTGTGCGATTTTATAGTCGTCTTAAAGTAGCTCTTGGCATTCCAGTTTTTCAGTGTGAAAATTCCATTTCTGTAGGCAAGAGTTTTCATTATCTGTACATTTCTAAAACCGTAGGATTGTAATATTGACATATATTTTCACGAAAACTACGCGCTCAATTTTTTTTTGCGGGGAATGAAGGTGTATGACAGCTGCTGCTAGTTGACTCACTAGAAAAAACTGCTCGCAACGCTATCTTATACCAAGAACATAACTAGCGACACAATATGAAGGGCTTAAAAGGGATGAAATATTGGGGGCGATGAGCACCACCGAAAATATTTCTGGGGGTGTTCAATACGCCACTTGGCTCAGTTAAAAACAAGGACCTCTTCTTAAATTAATATTGTTTGATGGAATCATCCATGACGACACTAAGAGCTCCCACAGTCCGGGCGTACACGATACTCGACGAGATGGCAGTTTAATTTCTGATTAAGTAAAGGACGAGACCTATATAGCAGTAATATAAGCGGGCATAGTTCTAACTGTTACAAATTACAAAAAAATTAGAACGTATGCATGCAGTAAAAATAATTTTAAGTACCGAAGTAAAACCAAACATGTTTTATACAATAAATGCAAGTAACTATTCGAAAGAATGATCAAACAGTAAACAAAAGTTTGGTCGTTCAAAAACTGAATAATATAACTGATATCTGCATTCGATGTTTTAAGGAATACGTTTTCTTTTTGCGACAGACAATTTTTAGACGCAGTTTGTTTTCTTCGTTTGTCTCGTGATATAATAATTTTCACATGATTGAAGAAACTCTGAAAAATGTTTTGAACTTTGCGGTTATTTGATAAATATTTTCCGTGTTTAAGCCAAAACAACCACCGAAGAAACTTTCTTCGTAGTTCACGAGAAACCACATTAAAACACAGTAAATTGGTAAAAATAAATCTTGACGTCGACGTAGTTTACGCCATTTCTACCCAAATTGGTCGTGAATGGCAATAAATACTCGGATTCCTATTTTCGGCAACGTATAGTTTATAATCTTGAACACTGGAATTCGTCGAAAGTTATTAGTTTATCCATTTTATTTCTAAACAACTTATATGTCCTACATGTAATACCTTGCAGTCACATAGGCAAACGATATCATCGTCGCCTGAACAAAAACAAGTTGGTTTGCAATTACGCTTCAATTGCTCACTTCAAGGTAGCTGCAACGTTTTGATGTAACGTGAGGTAAAGTGAGTGAGTGAGTGAAGATATTTGAGCGGCTCTCAACATCGAGCTCTTGATAGCCGATGACGGCGAAGCGAGGAATGCAAGGGCGGAGGAAACGGGAGATCCCCGAGAAGACCTTTCGACCAATGACGTCGTCCGCCACGATTCTAACATGCAAGAATCCAGGAGCGACTCCACCGGGAATCGAACCCAGATCGCCTAGGTGGAAGGATAGTAGTCTAACCACTACACCACAGCGGCCCCTGAGGTAAAGAAATGTTGGTTTCAAATGGTCTGGTATCTCAAAACAAAAAGTACCTACATGATCATGACATTAGTACGCCAGAGGTTGGAACAGTTTACGAATTCACTCTACAATGGAAAAAATAGTTTTTTGGTGGTCGACAGTCGTTTACAGCTGAGGCCAACTTTGTCACAGAATTTTTGGACACTTAAAATAACTCATAATGTCAATAATTCAGGACAAAATGTACGAAAGTCTGCGCCAAGCATCATGAACTATACTGTCTACAAAGACAGTGTCCGAATTATAAATATATTTTTTACACCTTCTTTACTAACGTGACTAAAGAAGCCTTAAGAATCAGCGACACATTTTGTGCACAATTTTCTAAGACGTATTTTTTTCTGCGTAATGGAATAACCGTAGTTTTTGCTCGTTGTTATATTCAGAACGAAGAATAAGAACGGGGAAATATTTTAGCTGACTCATGACGAAAAACAAACCAATAAGAACACGGCCTTAGTATCAACGGGCGAATCACAGACATCCTGGGCCAAGTGTGCGTGAATATTCTCTAGGAGCGAAAATATTATTGGACCTACAAACTCAGATCAGCGACCGCACTTTCTTTTACTCCCTTCACTAACTATATCTGTCATCTACACTCATGAACAGTTGAATTATAGATTAAGGCTGTTCACGATAGAGTGATTTTGAAATCAACCTTAGAAAAAAGTCACCGGCCCTGCCTGCATATATTTCAACGAGCGCCCTGAGTGACATGCAACCAGTCAAGTTGGTAACGATGGGTGGGAAGTAGTTTCGTATATTAACGTCCAATAAAAAGTGTTAGGTAACAATTTCTGCTAACTTAAATTATTTCTTTCGCTTTATGTTTATTTTTTAATGCATCGTAGTGTAAAAATGATCTGATGTATTAGATATTTACTTTTCAAATAATTTCACAGTTTCACTTAACCGACGCATAAATAAAGTGATGAGGGCCACGATAATGTTAATCTTACATAAGGCGGAAGAATACAAAACGTGCATACATGTAGATTGTAAGCAGGGCATTTAAAAGTGCTAATTTGACCGCGAATAGCCTATACCTGCATATAAGCTGTTGAGGGTAATCTGAGCACTTTTGGAAGCCTTGCTAAGAACCTTCTTGTAAGCACATTGTGTATTCTTCCGCCATGTGTACATACAACTAGCATTGCCATGGGCCTCCTCAATTTATTCGTACGTCAGTCAAGTGAAATTGTGAAATTATTATAACAGTATATATTTTACAAATTCGCTAATATTTTATCTTATATGCAATCAAAAGACTTAAAAAGGGAACTATATTAATTCAGTATTCACAGAGGTCTACATAACACTTTTTATTAAAGGTCACTAAAAGGAACTACTTTCTCTCCATCGTTGCCAACTTTACTGGGCGCATGTCACGCATTGTTCCCGTTAAAAATCATGCAGGTAGGGACGATAACATCTTTCAAAGGTTGATTTAAATGTGCTTCAATAACCGTCAACAGCCTAAAGTTTCGGAATGACGATTATTCTGGATCATAGACTAAAAATGAGGTAGACCTCTTATTCGTCTTCTGTGCATATACCCAACATTGACCTACCCGACAGCATTACAACAATCAAAGTCACATGGTCAACAGTGATGAAAGTGTTTGTATCTTTATTTTTAAACGACAAATAAATACATGAATAAAATATTTTCACCAAATTCAGCTTAATCTAGCTGCATTCCGAATTGGTTAGAGTAAATATGTAAACATCTCAAAGCACGTGTTTAATAAACAGCACACGCTGTTTTTGCTACATGTGTTGGCAGGTGGGCAATTCAGTGTTGACAGGTGGGCTATTCAATGTTGGCAGGTGGGCAAGTCAATGTTGGGACACGGAGACTGGCTGTGCGCAGCCAGCGTGACCGATCTGTTTCACCTTCAGTCTATGGTCTGGATGCCCACAATTCGCTGTGGTCCAGTGACGAGTGAGCTGCTGTGTATTCGCTCTTATCTATCCAGGTAGTCTACGGCGACCTCTGTCGTAGATGCACGGCAGGTGTCCCTGGAGGCGGTAGTGAATACATACACACAGGGTCCTCTCTTGACACAGTGCCCAGTGCCTGCTTGATTCAGACGTTGGAGTGCCGCATACGTCTGGCCACGATTAAACACGCTGAGACTGAGATCTTGTTTCATTTCGATTCTACGCCCGACTGTTGCTCATGCGGTCAGTACAAGGTCTGTCAACATCCGAGTCATTCGTCGCTGGCCACTATTCTATTCGACAGGGCGACCACAGCGCCATTTCGCCAACACGGGAGGTGTATCTAATTCAATAGCTCATGAGTAGGGCCCGTAATTTTTCGCGAAAAAACGGAGTCTATATATATATATAGACACACACACACCTCGTTTATTGTCATACCTCTGGCTGCTGGTATCGTTTCCGCATTTTACCGAGCCACTCAGAATTCTGTAACTCCGACACTGAACCTTCGTTACTCGTGCGATAGCAGTGTACATGAATCAGAACAAGTTTAAAAAATAAAGTGGACGCTCCCACGGTGCTTTGAACTGTATCCTGTTTCAAGATTTTTTCGCGAAATATCAGTGACTGGCCCTACACGGAACCATATCGTTATGTTTGTGCTGCTACCTGCAAAACAAACCACAAACTACATTTCGTATATGTCGCTCCGACAGTACACGTAAAACGTCGTTCTGTGCACAAAGACAAGGAACTTTGCACTTATATAAACCATAAGATCCAGTGTTTGTGTACGTACATAGAGCAGAGGGAAGTTACATTTTAACATTATAATACAGTGTGAGACTCAATGCTCAACGATCTTCCATGTGGGTCAATTATATGTCAACCATTATACAATTCTAGATAATGAATGGCTCTTATTTCTACAGGCGGGCACGAACCCTAAATACAGCTCATTTTTTGTGATAGAGGAATAAGTGATGTGTGTGCTTAATGTACAGCACACTTCATACGATTTCTTGTTTGCAACAAAAGCGGTGGCGAAGTCGTCATACTACTCGCCTCTCAACTAGGGAGAACCGGGTTCGATTCCCGGAGGGGTCGCTCCCGGATTTTCGCATGTGAGAATCGTGCTGGATGATGCAGCTGGTCGGTGGGTTTTCTCGGGGATATCCCGTTTCTACCGCCTTTCCACTCCCGCGTTGCTCCATACTCAACTCGCTGCTCCCTCGCACACTCTCAAGACCTCGATGCTATCTCACCACTCCACTTACCTGAAACTATAAATGAAATCGGATCTGGGAGAGTTAACCCAGCCCATAAAAATTCCATCCGTAGAAAAACAAAAGACATTTAATAAGGAGGACACGTTCTCATTTCACCGGACGTTAGCCCTCCCTACATAGACTGTCACCGTCCGTGGTTTCCTGTGGGCGACGCCATTTTCAGAGTGCGCACCTCGCGAGCAGACTGCGCGTGCTCCACGCATCATCTCGCAGGAGGGCCAATCACACGCCTGCATCTTAGTGCAAGCTGTTCACGGTAAACTGGGCACTTTTGGTAGCCATGCTCAGCATCTACTTGTATGCACATTGTGTGTTCTTACGTCATACACTGTAAACATTTTCTGGTAATTTTCCTAAACTGTAATGGAAGTTGTTAACCTATACACTGTGTATAAATAATACCACAATTTAACCTGCAGATATAGGAATGTTTAACATAGCTACTATGCAAAATTAAGAAATTCCCTACACATTTGACTGTTTCCTGAGAAAATGTAAGATAGCTATAATGAACGTATAAGGGAAAAAATTTACCATACCCGCTTTCTCGCTAAACGTATACCTACACTGGTGCGGCGAATTTCCGAATAATTTCTTACAGTGTAAGTTAAAACAACGTTGTCATGGGCCACATCACTTTAATCATGCTTCGGTTAAGTTGAAACTATCAAATTATTAGTAAAGTTAATATTTTACTAATTCGATTATTATAATAACACGTACAAGCATTTTAAAATAAATAAAAGGAAAATGAGTTATTTTTGTATTCACGAATGTTTACCAAACACTATTAATTCAACGTTTAGAATTGCAACTATTTTCCCTATGTCGTTACCAACTTGACAGGGCGCCCAGCGCCAATCAGTGCGTTCGTTATAATGCATGCAGATGTACAGGCAGTGACATTTTGAAAGGTTGATTTGAAAAGTATTCAATTTACTGGGAACAGTCTATGCGAGGATTCCTTTATGTTTAGCACGATGCAACGAATGACGCTATTTAAATGTTGTCAAATATTTGTGAAAAATTAAGGCTATAAAACCACAAAATCAATCAATCTTTCAAAACAATTTTGTTAAAATTGTCAAACTTCAATTATTATAACACAACATATCGCTTGCAGGAAAAAGAAGATAAAATGTTTTACCAAAAGCATTTAACGAAATTAAATTCAATTAAAATTATATTTTAAAATATAATTTTGCCTAAGAACATTAAAATGTATCTAAAAACATCTTTTTTCCTTCATTATTTACTGAATCTGTGGTTTTTATACGTTATTATTCGAAAAAGAGTCAACAATTTTTTTATTCAAAACTATACATCGTGTCATATTCTGACGAGTGTGATTGTTCTGTTATTTAAAATATGATATAGTGATAAAACAAACCCCCACATGTAGTTCCCACCTGAGGCAGGGTCAGAATGGATGAGAGGAGCCTGGTGCTGATAGGAGCCAGCTCTCTTACCCGAGGTACGCACAGCGAGATTTCTCTCCACAGAGTCTGGGAAGGTTTCTATAACACTAGTGGAGATAATTAGACGGCTCTTTATAACGAGGTCTCGACAGCCGAAGGAAGATCCCCGAGGAAACCCGCCGACCAGAGGCATCGTCCAGCACGACTCCCGCATGCGACAACCCCGCCGGGAATAGAGCACGGTCCTTCCTAGTTGGGAAGCTAGTAGTCTGACCACTACACCACCCCGGCCCCCCTGGAACACTACAAGAGGATGGTTGATTGGGGGGGAAGGGGTGAGAGGTAGGCTTTAGTGCTCAGGACAGCGGAGTAACTGGACGTAACTCGGGGGCCCACAGCTGGCCAGCTCCCACGGGAAGCTGGGGCTCTGTGTAAGAGTGGGGGTGGGGGGGGGAGATGACCTCGTGTCACGTGACCGTCTCGGTTATCGAACCCCGCACCTGTACCACGCTACCACGCAGCAGGACCGGTCGATACCGCGCCGACCTGCTAGCGGGGATCATTTATTTACTTTCACCAAGAGGCGCGGCGAGCCGAGGCACTGGCCGCCCAGCCCGCCGCCTTACAGGCACATAGTAGACTAGTGCACAGACACGCACAGAGTAGACTAGTGCATACACATGCACATAGTACACTAGTGCACAGACATGCACAGAGTAGACTAGTGCACAGACACGCACAGAGTAGACTAGTGCACACGTGCATAGAGTAGACAAGTGCACAGACAAGCACAGAGTACACTAGTGCACACACATGCACCTAGTAGACTAGTGCACAGACACGAAACAGCGTGGCAGTTACTTCGATGTGGGTGTTCCCGTTCTCTGATTGGCTGCGTGAGATTCTGGAAAAGGGACCTGTGTATGATTGGCTACTGCGTGTTATAGATAGAAACCTGAAGGACTCGCGGAATCATTTTGGTTCACGCTAGAATTCAAAAACTCTTACGTTCAGATCACTATTGCAATTGGAACATTTTTCATTTAGCAACTCCTGAAGAACCCTGAGTCAATAAGAAACACATGGCAAAATGCAGGCCAAACCATAGCCTTGTGCTACGACAGCAACCAACCAATTAAGATTTTTTCAAGACTGTGAAGTCTACCTTACAGGTCACTGAACTCTCGAATTTTTCCTGTCTACATACAGGCTGTTCGTGGGTAACTGGGGACTTTTGAAATAAACCTTTGAAAAATGTCACTAATGCTACATGTTTATATTTGAACGGGCACAGTGACTGGCAAAGACAGTCTCAAGTTGGTTAGACTGGAGAGAAAGTAGTCCCAAGTCTTCACATAGAATTGATACAGTTAGGTAAACATTTGTGAATACTGAAACAATAGTAGAATGAAATAAGGAGAACTGGCGCAGGAACTGGGGACTGCGATGCCGCGGCGGCCATCTTGGGAAATGTCACGCTGAAACCTTCTGCTCTGTCATTCCTCGCCAATTGCGGCCATCTTGGATTTCCCTTTTTCCCTCCTGCTGTATCATCCCTTCCAATCTCTTTACGCTCTCGCATTCCTATTCTTTTTCTCACGCTCTGGCATTCCTTCCTGCCACTCTCTCTTCCACATCAGTCCTCTCTCTCTCTCTCTCGTCCGTTCTATCATTTTGTATTTTCTCATATTTCTTCTGGCTGCCTATATTTTCTCTCTTGTCTCCCACCCCTTTACCCCACTCTTGCTTTTCGCGTTTTCCTTCACTGTCGTCGTATGTTATAGATAGCCATCTTTAATCCCCGCCTCCAGTCGGATGCTGTAGGCGGCCATCTTTTATTACCACGCCTGCTACCAGTGTGCGCTAAGTTCTTTCTTTTTATGTCCTCCATCTTTAATTCTCTCCACCGATAGGCTACTGTAGGCGACCATCTTTAATGCTAGTGCCTGCCACCAGAGTGTGGGAGGTTGTACCGTTTGCAGCTAGGAGCGCTGGTATCGAAGCGACCATTTTTTTTGTGTGTTTTAGTTCGCTCGTCTACTGCAGAGGCGCATTAGCATTGGGGAGGTGAATTCGAATGGTGGCCGCCAGGAGCGCTGGGATTTTTTAAAGTTATTGTTTGTGAACTCAAAAATGCAGAAAGCGTGCGGGATCGTTCCAACGCCCCTTAGGGGCAGCAGTCGAGCGTCTTGACAATAAGACCACTGCGACATATAGAAAATGAGGATGTTTAATGCCGAATACATATGCAGTTATTACCTTCCCGGGAATTCGGGTTGATCCTGACTTTACATATCGAAAATCGTCATTACATGGTTAGGAGAGGAAATAATGATAAAGTAAACAATGGCATCTGCCGACGCACTCCCCAGATAGTAAACTTGTAATCGGGAGAAAAAACCTGCAGGTGTGGTCTTCAGGGAAGATGCGTGGTGGCCCGTGCAAGATCGGCTCACGTGGACGGCTATGGAGGTCGCCGACGAGGTAGACAACGTCGTCGCGGGTGGCTGGGGGGGGGGGGGGGTGGTCGGCAATGACGTCCTCGGCGGGTCGGGTAACAAAGGGCGGAGATGGAGTGCGTGCAGGTCGCGTGCCGGAGGTCTTCCACGGAACACTGTGTTTGTCGGCAATCTCCTCTTGATCCTGCCTCGTCACGCCACAAGGTTGCCGGCTCACACGGTCGCTGTTTCTTCACACGCTACTCGAAACACGACTACAATCTGCTGGCGGTTATCTGAGCACTTGTGAGAGTCCTGCTAAGGACCTAATTGTATGCACAATATGTATTCGTACACCGTATGTAATATTAATATTGTCACGGCCCGATCACTTTGTTCATACGTCGGCCAAGTGGAACTGCGAAATTATTGCACAAGTAAATATTTTACGAATTTGCTCATTCATGCACTTACATGCTTTAAAAAAACCGGAAGCATTAGAATTTATTTCTTTATTAACACATATTTACCTGGCAATTTTAATTCAATGATAAGACATGGAACTGCTTTGCAACTAACATAGCCCTGGATCTGATCACTTGATTCATACGTCACCCAAGTGAACCCAAAGAATTTTTAGAAAAGTAAAAATGTGTTAAACAAATGCAAATCCACGTTCTAAGGTGTGCAAAACAAGAATATTAACTTCAGTAGCAATACGTCTACACGTTACGCTATCAATAAAACACTAAGTCTTAGAGCTATTTTAATTTAATCGCTGCCAACTTAACGGCGAGACTGCGTGCCATTGTAATACACGTTTAGTTGGGAGCAGTGAATTTCCTCTAATGTTGATTTCAAACGTGCTCACTTTACCGTAACCTGCCTTTACAAATCAGTGCCAAGGTATACTGCACACAACTAAGTTATATATTGGTTTAAGGCGATTTACACCCGCCATCTTGGATTAATGGAAATTTTGCCATACGCAGGAAATACAGTTTTGTATAATTTTTTTTTTTTTGGAACGACAGAGCACAGAGCATTGCCTAGTGCATTGTCTGAGGTCAGCATTTCTTGATTACTGTTGATATCGTCGCCTGTGTAATCGTCCACAAGAAATAATTTCGCATTTCGCCTCGACAGTTACCAGCTAAAAATTAATATATGTACCTTAACTGTGGCAGTTCCATAAAGTTTGGGAAGCTGTTATTTACGATATGTCGTGCGGGAAATTTGCATACAATCAGACCTCTGCTGTTTCCTTGACCCAAGGAAACAGCAAGACTGAATCCCACAAACCTTGAAATGGTTTAAGCATGATTAAACAACTGGCAAAAGCCAACAAGAAATGGTTTTTCAAGTAAGTTCGGAATCATTTGCTTACTTAAGTTCAGAAAACATGAAGTGTGTATTAAGTATTATTTTATTCAGTTTCTGTAATTTATTTTCTTTGGTATTCAAACATAGTTTGATATGTATACAAATATATAATTTACACCCATTCTGAGAAAACATTACGAAGACACATAACCGTTAAAGATTCTCTGTTAAACCTGCAGTTTTCTTTAAAAATACTACAATTTGTGAGTAAAAATTCACTCGTAATACATGTTATAGTCTGTTCACAGTAAAGTGAGCACTTTTTAAGGCCCTGCTAGGCTTTTTCTTTTAGCCAATTTCTATCTTTCTACCACTTTTTATTGTAAACATTGCCATGTGGTCAACAAACATAGTGTAAGCATTCCACCACTCCCAAAAGTTAACGTCTGAAGCTGCCATACAATATATCCATTAGTGGTTAACGCCTATAGGAAGGGCCTTAAAAAGTACCCACTTTACCGTGAACAGCCCATACTCAAAATACTCTCCCCTTACTGGAACTCAGATACATATATGTAAAAGTGTATATGAACTTACAAGCCTATTATTAACTATTGAAAATATCGTAAAAAGGGCACTTTAAAATCGCAAAGCCTTTATATTTATCAAAAATATATCCACCAGGGATAACCGAAAATACATTAAATTTTCAGTACAGACAATTCAATTGCCTTATAGGACCAATGCCAAACACATATTTCAATAGGCCTTTCATGGTTAAATTCTCTAAAACTTGCATTAGGCCTTGCATGACAAAATTCAGTAAAACTTTCATAAAATTTCCAAGAGACTTTCTTTCGTGATCAACAACAAATTGAAGAAATATGGCAATAGGACAAATTCCAGGGGAGTTGACTCGCCTGCTATCAAAATACAATATTCACGCATTAAAAGTGATATTCCTCTCCTCTTGTCCTTCGACCAAAGAAACTGCTTTACAAATAGAAGCCTTAACTTTGATAAATTCCCTTTCTTAGTAGAGTCGTCAGGAATATTATCTGCAAGAACAATGATCGTAAAAGCCCATGTTAGGGCATCTAGCCTTTCGTCAAAGTGACGCCATAACCTACTTGCTTGTGAAGCCTATCAAGAAATTAACGTGAATAATTACATAACTGTTATAATGATGGTGCTCCCCCGAGGTCGAAATCGTCTGACCCCGAACGAGCAAAATACAAGGCATATACACTATAACATTGCAATTATTACCTGGAGGGGTGAATCAATTCCAAACCTCAATAAGAATCAACTATTTGCCCTGCGAAGGTAGGAACCAATAAAAAGTTACATGCCAATAATTGAATTACGATCATTACACTTGGTAGAAGGCGATAACCACAGTCAATAATCAATATACCCTAGAGGGGTATAAGTAATGATCGGCGAATGAAATTCAAAAGCTGTCAATGCGACGGCCTTCTGCGCAGATGGCAAACACACCCCTCCGCCAAGAGGGGAAGGCGATCGCAGCGCTCAGCTCCGCCGACAGCAGGAACGGAAACTACAGGCGCCATAATAACACTTATCGATCCAAGAGCAGGTTGTACGACGTTCTTCTTACACAAAAGCCAAGAAATAATTTAATTTCCACTGCAATGCCGGGCCACAACAACACCAGCAAGCAGGACAGAGGTAGACAATATGTTCGTTTATAAGTAGAATATTCAATTAGTCCAAACTTCGTTTTCACTTTCAGCAAAGTATAACAACAGCAGACGTCTCGTTGAATCGTCGAATAGGGAGCATGCTAGAGACAACAAAATCCATGCAGTTGTCTCAACTTTTTGAAATAGAAGATTTGGCGTAAAATCGATAAATCCAAAATGGTGGGTGGGAATCCTCCTGTTTCACTGGTAGAGACGTGATAAATTCGCGAGTTCAACGACCTGTGGGCTGGACTTCGCAGTCTTGTGTGCAGTCCAGGCTATATTACTTTTCTGAAGAACGTTCTACTTGAAGGTTATTTCTTCGCCGCATGTACACGGATTGACTAAGTCTAGAAAATTACACCACTGGGCCAACGCACCACTTTTGTGAGCACTCGGTGTAAAGGCTGTCCACGATCAAGTGAGCACTTTAGAAATGAACGTTTGAAAAAACTCACTGCCTCTGCGTGCATATATTTGAATGGGAGTACTGAGTCACATTCGCCCAGAAAAGTTGGTAACGATAGATGGAAAGTAGTTCCATATCTTAAAGTCGAATAAAAAGGTGTTAGGTGACCATTTGTGATAATTTAAAATCATTTATTTCGCTTAGTGTTTTTTAATGCATCGAAGTGTAAAAATAAGCGGATTTGCAAAGTATTTAGTTTCTTGATAATTTCACAGTTTCGTCTGACCGACGCATGAATAAAGTTATGAGGTCCATGGCAATGTGAATTTTACATATGGCGGAAGAATACACAACTTGTATACAAGTAGATCTTAAGCAGGGCTTTCAAAAGTGCTAATTTTACAGTGAACAGCGTATGATAATAATTTTAATTGGAACTATTTATTACTAAGGCATTGCCAATTCACCAGTTTTCTGGCTGTTTTTATTCATATTAATTACAAAAGAATATTATAATTTCAACTTAATCAAAAATAAGGTACTTTTATGTTAACAGGAGTATAAAACGCTTGTGATACGTGCAGACATATTTAGGAAACAATAAAGAACGTCATATAAGGGATGATTATTAAAAATTTTGATTAAAAAAGTGCGAAGAAACTGTGAAGAGACTATAGGAGGAGAGCACTAGCAATCCGTGTTTCTCATCTGCAGCAATAACTAGAGTAACGTCTTCTGCGGTAAGAGCTGGCTGGACCGGGTGAAGTGAACTGTTGCAGCATCCCAACAGCCATTCCCTCGCCATTACCCTGCAGACAGACCTCCCGGCAATTTCCTGCCAGCCGATAACCAACCACCGTGGCGGATCGTCCCACCCCCCACCCCCCACTTACCATCCTCAATTCCATCCACGAGCATTATTTCCTCTCGGGCTGAGAAAGTGCCCAGGAGAAGGGAGGGGAGACCTCGCAGAAAATATACAACAGAGGTAATGTGACGGCACAGATATCTGCTCTATGCCATCCTTGCAGGGGACAATCGGGTCCAACATTTAAAGAATAATATTTAAGAATCCTGTAGCAAAAATGTGGGAGACAAAATTGCTTAGCATGATGGAAAACATTTTCTGGCTGGGAAGTGAGTGAGCGAAGAGATTTGGACAGCTCTGAACAGTGAGGTCTTAAGAGCCGATGAGGGTGATTGAGGTGAGTATGGAGCAGCGCCGGAAAGAAGGGGCGAGGGAAACGGGAGATCCCTGAGAAAATCCGCCGACCAGCGGCATCGTCCGGCACGTTTCACACACGCGAAAATACGGGAGTGGCCCGGCCGAGGACTGAACTCGGTTCGCCAAGGTGAGAGGCGAGAAGATTGAATTACGGGCGCCAAGACGAACAGCCGCCCTCCCACAAAAAAAAATGTGAATCTATATAACTAATATACTGTTTGTTAAATTGTAGTAGTCATGATAGAATTGAACACCCTGGATGGCTGTACTGCTAAGTAGGGCTAATGAAAAAAAAAAATGGCTAACCGCTCAGCCACCACAGCCGCTCCTGGCTGGGAAGTGTTAAATCTTATCTACAGGAGCATAACTCTATCGTTTGGTATTTTATTATTCCATATATAACACTTTTTACCGCGGATAGCTATACACGAAAGTGACCGAAGGAGCTTTGTCCATCTACAGCAGCCACATGCATAACATAGACTAAATATGGGGCTGATCGCATATTCGTCTTCTGCGCATGTACACAACATTGACCTGCCCGAAAGCAACACAACTTTCAAAGTCACATGGTCAACAACGATGAACGTGTTTGTTTACATTATAATTTTCACATGATAAGCCCTATAATATGAATGAAATACTTTTACCGATTTTAATTTAATTGAAACACATTACAAATTGGTTAGAAGAGGTGTAAAACCATCTCAAAGCGTTTGTTTAGTAATCAGTGTTTTTACCTCAAATCAAATGCATGACGTTTTTGCTAGACATGTTGACAGAAAATCAGTCCAATGCTGGGGCACGGAGATTGGTTGAGCGCAGCCAGCGAGCTCGGTCTACCTCATGTTAAGTCTATGATGCAGACACTCCACACTACAAACACAGCTGGCAGGCGCTAGCATCACTTAGCCCAAGGACTGATACGAGAGAAAAGGGGGGGGGGGGAGTGCCAAGATGCGCGTACCACAAATAAACACAGCAGCCCGCGAGTGGGAAGTAAGAGCAGCAAAGAGGCGCAGTGGAAGACTGACACAAGGCGCGAGACATAGGGTCTTCCCACCACCTCACCACACGCCAGCTGTGTTTACACCACTTTCCTAGTCTTCACAGCGGTAATTGCAGGGAACATACTTCCACTGCTTCTCATGCGCTTCCCAGCAAACGACGATTGTTTGAGCTACCGCTCACTGATCCAGAATACACTCTCTCCCACTACTTACGTGTGTGAAACAGAGAGTGAGAGCGTGAAAGATAATAAAGGGAGAGAGAGAAATAGAAAACGCTTCACACACCTCCATTTTCCAAGAACGTTTGCTCTGGCAAACCGGGATTAGAATATTCACGCTTTTTTAAAAAACCCTGCTTGTTAATGCCCTATGTTTTAGCATTTTAAATCCGGAAGCTAATCGCGGAGCTACTTATTTTTTTTCTTTCCAAATAACCTAGGCCTATATCGGAAACGGAACGCAATACCCAGAGCCGTGTGTAGCGCGAACTCCAGGCGCACACTCCAGCAAGATGGCGTCGCTCGCCAAGTCCGCCAATCAACGCCCGGTGACTAACTAGCCAGCCCACAGCCCAGCCATTAGGGAGTCCTCCGCAGCACGCAGCAGCCAATCAGACACGAGGTGCATCTCAGAGCTCTCTCGCAGCCAGTTACGGGAATCACCGCGCTGTTTCGCTTCTGTGCGCTGGCATACTCTGTGGCAGCGTCGAGGCTTAGGCCGGTGTCATGCTATGCGTTTGTACCGCTGCGGCTAAACGGGGCGCGGTTTGACGGAATGGACACAACACATCGGTGTAAATGCGAGGTGGCACACTAGGAACGCCGCGACACCTAGCAGCGTAGTATGACACCGGGCTTATGCAGAATCAGAGCGGGAAGATCCTCGCGAGGGTTTCCGGTGTAGCTCGACATCACCTGTGTCCACATTCCTTTGTGCACTCGAGCCTCAGTTAGTAGTTCATAGCCTGTTGCTCCACTTTTACACCAGACCAGGTAACACGATATTCCGTTCTTATTTTCTTTGCTGGTTCGTTATTGATAGAGTCACGAGTATTTCGCGGATTCATTCTGTGACGAGGTAAATTCCAAACACTTGTTCTTTTCTCCTACTGTTGTGATTGGACGACAGTTCTTTAGACACGCCCAGTTTAACTGTGAACCAGCAGTAAGCAGGAAGCAGTAGTGTGAGTGAGTGTTTAACAGTCCTGTACAGAGGCCTCACTTGATCACATCAACAAATAAGCAAACGATAATGTCTCGAGTATATAGAGGGCTGTCCAGCCTAGCTTGCTGCCAACTCAATACGCGAAATACTCGGGACTCTAGTCATTGGTTGAAAGTCGTTTTGGGCGTGTCTAACAAACTCTGCTCCAATGGAAACGCAAACACATAACATGAACACGTGAATGCAATTTAACACTTCCTCAGATGAATCCACAAAATTTCCGGGTCTCTTAACAACTGCTTCATGTGTTGGGAATGGCGGCTGGCGTGTAGTGTCATGGCGTCACACCTCTGCACTGGTTTACTGCCAAGTTCGGTACTGTTACATGGGCGCCTGAGGGGCGTATCTGAGTTCATGAGGGATGGATGTCTTAAAAAAATAATAAAGTAAGAAAAATTGATTTCTAATTTATTCACACATCTATTATTTACATCATTAAATTATCTACCTCCAATATTACTCGTTTTATTTAACAGTGAGCGCAATATTTAATGTCTATTTCAACTCTAACTAACGTCCTTATACACACATTGAGCTCTGCACACACTTAAGACAAATTAGACGTAAGTCACATATATCCACTACTGCAAGAACACCGGTTCTGTTGGTGTCTGTGTTAGAACTCACCATCGTCCTATTGGTCCATACCACACCGGGCACTACCCTGTACTTTACAGCGTTCATTATTGGCCGGTCATCAACCAATGGAGAGCCGAGATGATATTGACCCAATCAAGTATCCTTTATCGTACAAAAGGATTTACAATTAATCATGTCCCTTTGTGTGGCTATAGAAAAAAGAAATTCTATCATTAGCAGTATCATTGTTATTGCGCTGTCGTGTTCTTGTAAGGAAATGTTAAACACTGGCAGGACAAAGACTGCACATCCATGCTGGTTTTGTTCTGAACAGCAAAGAAATTTTCAAATTAGCTTTGCTCGAGCTACACTCGAGCATAGTCAACAACGTGTTAATGTCTCCGTTTGGTTACAGTCAATTGACTCATACTCATCATCAACGCTTGTTCAGTCTATCTGTTGTAATGTATATCTAGGGATAGGAAACATTTGCGAGTTCAATAATCTGTAGGCTAGACTCCATAGTCATGTGTATACTCGAGTCTGAGATGTTTGTTCATTGGCTGCTACTCGGAGAGTAGCCAGTGTTATCTCGCACCTGGCAGTATGGCACTCGCTACTTGTTTCCTTGCAAGTCTGCTATTGGCTCAGAGTCGTCCAGGGCGTGTCTAATAAACTGCGATCCATTTACAAAGTCAGCATCAGTGTACACATGTTCGACGTTTGCCTTGTCCTGAAATGAACTCGCGAAATGTTCCTATCCACATGTACATCACAGACGCATCTAGTCCAATAGTCTATCCTGCCAGCCGCACGCTTCACTGCTTGATACTCGCAGTCGCACATTTCCCTTCCGCTGGTCACTTCTCTCGCCGCTCGCCGTCTATCGCTCGGAACTGTCATTCATTCACTCATCGACTACTCGGCTCGGAAGCCTGTCGCACTTTATATCGTTCGCCCTGACCATCTGGAAGGCACAACGCACCCTGAGTCACGCTGAGAGAACGAGGTCAGTAATCCAGAACATTCTTCAGATAAACGCAGGATCCAAATAAAATCAGGGTTAGCAGCGTGGCAGCAGAAAGAATTAACGTGTCGGTTCACTTGCTGTAACAGATACGCGTACACCGGCCTATCTCTCGCTTGTTCATTCAAAACAATCATTTGACTTGCTGCCGCCGCTGTCATATAACTGCTGTCATTCACTTCTACTCGTTCGCGCGGATGCAAAGCAGCGAGCGAGCAACAGTACGTTTAAGAGATCCACACAGACCTACAAAACTCGCGTTATTTGAGGACACGTTAAGCCTGAAACACATGCACCTTTCCAGTACGCCAGTCATTGTAGCATAATTTATTTGACACACCTTGTGTAAGCCTGCGCCAATAAATGAACACTTCAGAAAAGTGTGTGCATATCACGTGCGGTTCACTCAGAAAGGGAGTGACTTCACATCTAAGCAGCTGCCAGTGGAGGAACGACGATAACTCAAGTATATACAGTACTGTAAATTTTAGCTTGATGCCAAGAAATAACGCGAATTTTGCATGTCTCTAATAATGGAGAATCGACTTCAGATCGGGTGTATATAGTACTGTGAAGTTTGGCCTGATGCCAGATAGTAACGCGAATTTCGCAGTTCCCTAACAATCCATAACGACGAGAAACAGAGCTGAGCATGTACACGGGGGGGGGGGGGGGGGACCTCTACGTATTCCCAATATATTCGGGTTCTGGGTACGAACTTTGCAAACCTTGCACGAAGCTTTTTTCCTCATATATCGTCTATATCCGCCAGCCAATCAGTTCTCGCGTCGGCCCACGGCCACACTTCCGCGGATATAGTGTATTTATGAATCAAACCTTTGGGAAATCACCCCATGTATGACGTGCTTAGTCGTTTCCTAAATATGTCTGCACGTATCACAAAAGTTTTATCCTTGTGTTAACATAAAGCTACCTTTTATTTTTTATGAAATATAAGTTTTATTCACTTTTTATTTATAAATTATATTTCATTTATAATTTATATGAAGAAAAAGAGAGAAAATAGTTTTGTTGGTAATGCCTAATAAGAAATAATTCTTAAGCAAAATATTATTACACTGAACGCGCATGAATGCGGTCCCTTCGTTGTAATTTTCTAGACTCGGTTTAAGCTTTGTTTGCATGAGGCAGGGGAATATTCTGTAAGTAGAACTTTAGCAAAGCTCCAGAAAAGTTAGGAATGAACGCGAGTGGAGCATATAAGCTGTTCACGGTTATCTGAGCAAGATTGAAATCCGCTTTGAAAAAAATGTCACTGCCGCTGCCTGCACATACTTGAACAGCCACACACCGACTGGCATGTGCGCACGATAAAGTTGGAAACTACAGGACGAAAGTACTCGAGTTGAGAGATTTGGGCGGCTCTTAACAATGTGGCCTTGAGAGCCAGTGTAGTTGATGAGGTGAGAATGGAGCAGCGCCGGAATGCAAGGGCGGGGGGGAACGGGAGATACACGAGAAAACCAGCAAACTAGAGGTCCCGGCCGGAGTTTGAACCCGGTTCGCCTTGGTGAGAAGCGAGCAGTCTAACCGCTCAGCCACCGAGGCCCCAGGAGGAAAGTAGTTTTATGTCTTAACGTAGAGTTGAAAATGTTAGGCAAATATTTGTGAATATTGAAATTGTTTCTTTGGCTTTCTCTTTTTATATCGCATACAAAGTGTAAGACAGAGCCAATTTGTAAAGAATTTACTATTATAATAATTAAAGGTTTCATTTGACCGGCGTGCTAATAAGCTCATCACACCTATCCTAATGTTAATATTGCACATGACGGAATAATACACAATATGCATACAAGTAAGTAGATGGTAAGCAGAGCTTTCGAGAGTGCTCAGTTGACCGTGAATGGACTATAGGTAGAGGTGGGGCCACTTGTTTTTCACGTGAAGATGCCACGAACAGTTTTACTAAAAAACACGCTAGTTCAAAAACAATTTCGTGGTTGCATGATTAGAACTCTCAAGCGTCTGAGGTGTCTGCCAACCAATCATAGAAGTTCAGTGTGTCAGAGTAACTTAATTCTGATAGGCCCAGTCAAATAGCGAATGTATCCTCACACAGTAACACCCAGCCAATAGCCGAAGGATACTTGCTTGTGTGATGTATATATCCTGCGCACAAATCTTAACGAGAAAAACAGGTGGCCCTAGGTATAGGGAACTGGCTACTAGTTTTACACGAGGCGACATGACAAAGAGGAGTATAGGCTATTCGCGGTAAAGCGAGGACTTTCGAAAGCCCTCTCATTCCGAATAATAGTCAATAAATATGTTTTATTTTTGTTTTAGACGATAACTTCCGAGTGCGGTGGAATGTACACACTGTTTTTATTGTTTACATGGCAATATTTATTTAAAAATGTGGTTAGTGGATAGAAAATGGCTGGAAGGAAAAAGTAACTAGGGCTTTGAAAACGGTCATTTGACCGTGAACAGCGTATAGTAGTTGCTAGTAGCCGGACTTGCACGGCGATCCTGCGGATCCGTCCTTCACAACGGTGCCAGACATCCAGTTATAAGACTGTAACATCCGGCGGAGAGGAGTGAAGGAGCCTGCTTACAGCCTCGCAGCACGCTAGGGCCCTCTCGCCAAGGGCAGATTCAGGATTGGAGGAGGGTGGGGCAAGGTGGGCGGGGTTAGCACGGGACATGAAACCCACCTCCTCAAACTTCCGCAATGGCATGCAACGAAACTGTGAATGTTTTTGCAACTGAAATTAAATAATACAAGGATTTTTTTTAACACTCTCAACGCGGTGCCCGTATGACACACGAACAATCATTTATTTATATTTCCTCGCTTTTAACATCTCAAAAACTCATATTATCAATGCAATTATGACGTCTGTTAAGCAAGGATCATAGCATGACAAATACTGTTATAGGCTGTTCACGATAAAGTGAGCACTTCTGAAAGCCCTGCTTAAGATCTACTTGTATGCACCTCGTGTATTTTCCCGCGTTGTGTAAAATTACCACTGTCTTGGGTCTCATCACTTTATTCATGCGTCGGTCAAGTGAAATTGTGAAATTATTAAAGAAAGTAAATTTACAAATATTCTAATTCTTACATTTAGATGATTTACAAAAAAAAAAAAAAACATAAAGCGAAAGAAATGATATAAGTTATCACAAAGGGTTACCTAACACGTTTCATTCGACATTAAGTCATGGAACTATTTTCCCTTCTTCGTTACCATCTTTCAGTGCGCCTGTTAAAATATATGGCCTGGCTGGCGTTACAGCCCCTCCTCCACCCTGCTGGAGAGGCTCACAACTTGGGAGGACGAGCAAGAACATTCTGGAAACTATGTCCCTCCGAGCAACGCGGCACTTGAAGAAGTTTCTGGTCTATGACGTACGACGCTACACCGCGGCTCGAGGGTCGGCAGTTCTTAGTGGAAGCCATCTGGCTGAAGTGCGGTAATATGACACAGTCTGGTGCAGCGAGGGAGATTAGTGGAGAAGGCGGACGATGTTGGAGGATACGAGACGACGGCAGACGAGAGTTTGTGCAGCGTGGAAGGACGATATGGCGCTGTGCCTGACTAACTGAACGCTACTGTACGTGGGGGAACTCAGACCCCTCTAGAGCAGCCCGGACTGGTGCAATCTGGACTGAACTAAGGCGGGACTGTATGGCCATGTAATATTGTAAATGGTGGGACTGTCAAATACGGACACATAATTTATAAAATAATTCAATACGTTTTCATACACCGTTTATTGGGACTTATTTCAGCTATCTTTTACGTTAATGTATTTGAGGTGATTGTAAGTTGTATTAATTAAGTTCTTTAGTTGTAAATAGCAAGTGATAGCGATTTATTGTGAGATATTGTGTCAAGAGTATATTCTTTGTAGTTAATTGTAAATAAATTAAGAAATTATAAGTAACTCTTTTATTTGACCAAGACTCCCATCCCATAAAAACCTAGCTAAGCCAACTGATATTGAGAAAGCGAAACAATAAGTATCCTACCTCAAAAATTACGACATAACTGCTAATACCTCCTGACTTCAAAATACGTCATAAACTGATAAACACTATTTATTGTGTTATGTGTTGTTGTAGGTGGACGTGAATATGTCCACAGCATTGACATACATAACGGACCGTTAACAACCATTCATCGTCAAACCAGACGATGAGCTCTCTGTAGACAAGTGAACAACAGAGCTCTCTGTAGACAAGTGAACAACAGAGCTCTCTGTAGACAAGTGAACAACAGAACTCTCTGTAGACAAGTGAACAACAGAACTCTCTGTAGACAAGTGAACAACAGACATGGCGGAAGAAACAAGCAACGACATATTAAAAATTCAGCTCTCGATGGACGCATACGCCATACATAATTTTAGTTATGTAATTTCGCCGACTATTGAAAGTGTTAAAATACTGATTTTATTTCGTTCAATGTTGCATTTCCTATAATTATAGTGAACCAATGCCTCCTGCTTGTGCAGAACTGTATATATTCGGGACGGAGTCGTTTCCCCATTGGCTGTTGGCTAGATGTGAAGTCACGCCCTTTCTTTCTGAACAGCGCGTGACAGGGCACACGACTGCGAAGTGTTCATTTATTGGCGCAGAGTTATCCAGGGCGTGTCACACGAAGAATGGTCCAACGGCAGACGTATTGCAAAGGTACACGTGTTTTAAGTTTAACGTGTCCCCAAATAATATCGCGAATTAGTGCCCCCCCCCCCCCCTTTTTGCCCTGCCTCACTCCTTCCCCTGCGGCGAACAGACCGTCTAGATCCGATCCTTCCCTCCTCCTTCTTAGTAAACCACACCGCCACTCGCTGCTCACCCCGGAGACGCGCCGCCTCAAGTACGGGAGACGCCATTGGGTGCGGTGAGGAGGAGGAGGAGACAAAGGAAGGAGAAGAGGTGCGACCCGGGTCACCGACACTACTCAACATGACCTGTGGCACTGGCGGGTTGTCGCCGCTACCGACCCTGCGTCCATGAACCAGACAGCGTTAAGAAGACATATATATATAGTGTGCGAGCGCCAGTCGACAGATAGCAAACAAATACCACAGCTCGACGTGATCGACTTTGATAGGTCGTGTTACTGCCTGACTTGATAGCATTCAGTGGCAAACAAATAGCACAGCTCGACGTGATCGACTTTGATAGGTCGTGTTACTGCCTGACTTGATAGCATTCAGTGACAAACAAATAGCACAGCTCGACGTGATCGACTTTGATAGGTCGTGTTACTGCCTGACTTGATAGCATTCAGTGGCAAAAAAAAAAGTTTTAGTGTTAGTTTTTCTACATTTTATTATTTAGCCGACCTCCCGTGTCACAGTCGGTTGGTGCGCCGTCGCGGTCTGGAGTGCGGGAGGTTCTGGGTTCGAATCCCAGGCAAGGCATAGTTGTTAGTTTAAGCTAGGTCCTAAGTTAGTTTGTAAGTTGTTCCCTGATAAGACTTCGGCCATAATATCGGGAGACGTTAATACAATGCAATGTTGTTATTTATTTTATCTCTTGGCCAACAGCAACGAGCTAATTACAGGTTAGCCTTATTTGGCGTATGAAAGGAGGAGCAGAGAAGGGGGAGGGGGGATTAAACCTTAGGAAATGGAAAAGTATGCATTAAGGACGGTGAAGTGTCTAAAATATTCATCCTAGATTTTGAGAAGACTGTATATTCGTTAAATTATAAAAAAAAATTAATTCGCTTGCTGTACCAAAACAGTAAGCAAATAGCTTATTTCAGTTTAAAAAAGAAAGAATGAGTATAAACCTACTTTCAAACAAATTCTAAAAAACAATAAAATTATCTAAACACAGACGTTTAATTTTAGTTAAAATGTTTCTTGGAATCACAGAAATGGCAAAAAGACATTTTTGCAATAAGGTAGATAGTTCGTCCGCGATTAACGTTTTTCTTAATATGGTTTCTCACTTGATTTTAATTGTACATTTTTTAACGAAACAACAGGCAAACCACACAATGGATTTCCAAGAAGAATTTTTTTTTGCTGATCTAGTGACAAGAAAAATTATTCTGCGCTGCAGCTAAAAATATTAATTACTTGAGTGTGCTACAATTTTGAAATTTGTTTGTCAGGATGTTTCAAATCGAAATTCTCATAAAGTTGTTTATTTTGTACGAAAAAACAATTCTGCACTTGTTTTTCTTTACTGCAGTCCTCTAAAACGTCAGCTTATATGCATGATGCGAAGACCCGCCAACATCCCCCCCCCCCTTTTTTTTTAGAAACCACCTGAAAACTAAAAACCCTCTTTCTTGCCTCAACTCCTGTAGCCACAATATTGGCTGTATGGTGTGTGTGTGTGTGTGTGTGTGTGTATGAGAGAGAGAGAGATAGAAGATCCTTTTCTACTCGACTGGGTCAATCAGAATAAAGCTACCCTGACATTGGACGCCCTGTGATTGGTTGGCAGACACCTAAGACGTGTGCGAGTTAAAATCATCCGACCGCGATGTTGGTTCAGAACTAACGTGTTTTGGAGTACAACTAGACATGGGATCGTTTCGAGAAAAACAGGTGGACCTAACAATAACTGGTGTTTGCAATGCTTCAGTCGCAGTTTTATATCCAAACCACTGATATCACTGTTACTACGGACAGGAAATGGTCGCGTTTTAGACGACCTGTAGACTCCACGCTCCTATGTATATTCAAGCCTAAGCTTTCTGTCCATTGGCTGCTGCCCCAGTGTGTAGCAAGTTTTACCTGGGAACAGGTGGTGGCACACGAAATCAGGTTCTTGTTTCCTTGCATGTCTGTTATTGACTCAGCGTTCCCCCTAGGCGTGCTTAATAAACTGTGATACAAGTGCAAACATAACAGAAATACACGTGTGTTTGAAGTCTACCTTGCCACGAAATTTTCCTGCCCTTTACTGTTACGAATAAGGCAAAAACCAACAGTGGAATAAAAGTAAAAGAGGTGGCAATATGTGTGTGTTTGACGTGAGTCGTTTTCTTGCCCGATAAAGTTCTCAAGCTCCTTCGAGCAGGCATTATACTGCGCCTTGAAGTTAAACTGTAGATCCACGGCACGCGATACCGCGCTCTAGGTAGGATTCATCGACGACAGACGCTGATATGCGAGGTCGATGTCGATGCAGATTTTTGAAATTACTGGTTACGTTATCCTGCCGCCGCCATAACTGAAGTGTTGAAAACTAGAAACTTCTTGCCGAGCGTGTTTGGTCAAGCAAGATCATGCGGGAAGTAGTGTACTCACTTCCGGTCGTTTGCCCCAAGTGGATATAAACCCCCGTTCTAGGAACATGCAGGCTCGGTTATTCGGTGCTCTACAGTTAGAAGTTATGTTCTACATTCTAACGTGAATATGTCTACAAAATGAGACCGATGCATGAAGTACCAGGTACAAAGTAACGTTCGCAGGCTCATCCACTCCGTTACTATATCCTCGCGACTAATAACACGATTGAAACATATGTAAGCTCGTACGATCGGGTATGAGGAACTGTGTTGGTGTAGTGGTTAGTATGCTCGACTCACACCCAGGCCAACCGCGTTAGATTCCCGGCGGGGTCGCTCCGGGAATCGTGCCGGATGTTGGTCGGCGGGTTTTCTCGGGCATTCCTTTCTTTTTTTTTCATTCCGGCATTGCTCCATACTCACCTCAATCACCCCCATCGGCTCTCAAGACCTCGCTGTTAAGAACCGCCCATATCTGTTCAGTCACCCGCCCGAGGGTATACGACTGTGATGCAACAAGGGGATAGGATCTAGTTGTTGTTTTTTTTAGATCGAATAGTTTGAAACCATCGACAATGAGAGCAGTTTGTAAAATGACGTTTGTTGGATAAATTATGTTTTACTAAAATAATAATTGTTATATTGTCTGTTGCAGGAATAAGGCTAACCCATGGTCTGAATTCGGAGATTACGTTCGTGGTTTCCACAAAATCCCTTATAACATAATAAAAACAATATTCGCACACTGTGCAATAATAGACTACGCGATGGAATACTCTCTGCACTGACACACTGAGACTTCCAAACTTTCGTATCTGTAATAGCATTCACATAAACATTTAACTACAATCTGCACCATTTTTTTTTAAACATCTTAAACAAAGTTTGTTTTTCACGAAATTCTTTTTGGGAGGTAAGTTTTCTTTCAGTTCTCTTCGCCTTGATCAAAAACCCACTTCCTGTACAAACATTATCATAACTTAGTTGCAGTTTTTAGGGAGTATGCTGTGTGTTTTGTATAATTACATTTGCTGAATTTTATAATCTATCATAATTATTAGGTCCTATTTTATGAGTTTAAAATACTTTTCCGCTGTAACACAAAATAACACTCTGAAAATAATAAAACAAAGGCCGGAATCTACTTTTCAAAAACTAATAAAAGAAACTACAGGAATTTCGAGTTCACATTTTTTTTGGTACAAGTCTTGAAACTGAACAAATTTAATTCGCTAGGATACAGCTTAAAATAACTGCCTATGTCATCGGAATATCGCGAGAATATTTTCTTGAGCATTTTATAATGTGAATCGCCCGAGTTTCACAGTGTTAAAAATTTCCGTATATTTACGGAATGTTTTACTGAAATGTACAGTGTATAAACGGAAAGGCAATCCGTAATAATGAAAAACGGAGTTAAGTCCGTAAATACAAAATACGGAAAGTCTCAGTATTCCCTTTGGCTTCGAGTTACGGGGACGAACAATGCCGATTCTACACGAAGTTTTATTCGCCACTGTAACAAGAAAATTATCGTTTTTACGACAGTGAAGGTTATCCACGCGACTATGACCTGTTCTTTCGAACATAAAAAATAGCATCAGGCGTCTGTAACATTTGGCAACACTAAAAATACGCTACATTTACTAGAAACAGAATTTTTGCTTTTGTCTTTTGAATATTAATATAAAAGTTATACCACAATTTTGAAGTGTGCTGTTTCGGGCAGTGCACGCTTAGCGGCGCTAGAGGCACTGATTCGAACACAGGCAGTTGACACAGCATTCTTGCAAGAAGTAGCGATTCGAGATTTTATAGGGTTTCATACCTACAATGTGTATACGACCGTTGGAAATCGGGGACGGGGGACAGCGATTATTACACGTGCGGGGCGGGAACTTGAAGATATGCGCTACCCCCGTCAGGCCGAGTGAGTAGGACGAACAAACGATGTGTCGCTAGTCAATGTTTATGCTCCCCCGCGGCTCCCAAGCGAGATATGAAAGAAACCAGTTTTTCTCAGTGGATTTGATTCCGTTTTTCCATCCACCCTGTAATCAGTTCATACTCGGCAGAGATTTCAACTCCATAGTTCACCCCCATGATCATCAGGGTTGCATTTACCCTACTAACGCTGCCCTATCTACTTTAATCACTCGCTTAGACTTGTACGATGTTGCTTTAACTTCCAAGGAATTCATTACACCTATGTGACTTCACAGAGTCGGTCTAGGATTAACTGATTCTACGTGAAAACACAGCATATACATAAGGTTCATCGATATGACGTTCTTCCGGTAGCTTTCAGCGGTCACTCTGCAGTGATATTCACGTATGAAAAGTTTGCCAATGTAACACGGTTTGGCAGAGGGACATGGCATCTAAATACGTTTTTATTAGACCGTTCAGAAGCAAAAGAGGACTTCCTAGCTAATTGGGTACGTTGGCATAGCAAGAAATACCAGTTCCCCTCTGTGGCGATGTGGTGGAATGTGAGTGTAAAACCGAACGTCATGAGGCTCTTTAAAAGGCATGCGTACCGACTGGCAGAAGAACGTAGGGGAACACGTGTATACTACGAACGTATGCTACACACACTTCACCTGCAGGCAAACAATGGTGCACACGTAACTCCACGTATTAGAGACACGAAACAGAAGCTTATGCATTTATTCAGTGAACAGTTTAAAAATCGTCATATTATGATAAATGATAAAAGTCTATTCGCAGAAGAGAAATTTAGCATGTTTAGTATCATTAAGGAACAACAGCAAATACGACGCAAGGTTATCAACCAGCTTACTGACAGTGATGGCGCTATTATTTGGGACCGGCCGGAAATAGTGCAAACACTTTGCGGTTACTGCTCTGCTTCCATCTGTTTTAGAGGATTGTGAAAACAGAGTTAGCTGTGACAGCAAGGCGGGCATGGAGGCGCCATGTTTAGATGCGGAAGTTAATACAATAATACAGCAATTGCCATCAAAAAAATCTCCTGGTATTGACGGTATTCCATACGAATTTTACAAAACTTATTGGGATATTATTGGTGCCGACTTCTACGAAGTTGTTCGCGATGTGCTTGAAAGAGGGGAGTTATGCAAGACTCATAAAGAAGGGATAATTGTTCTTATACCCAAAATATCCCGTCTACTGAAACCTACGGACTATAGGCCAATTACACTTTTATGTGCCGATTGTAAAATAATTGCTCGGTTTTGTGCGACCCAATTACCCAAGGGATTGTCAGATATTATCGGTCCCGGCCAGACATATACTGTTCCAGGACGTTCCATTTTACAAGGCGTGCTTGCCCTAAGGGACACTCAATTACTTTCGTCAATAAAACACAGTAAAATGGCCATCTTGAGTATTGATATGGATAAGGCATTCGATAGAGTCGATCATAAATTTTTCTTCATGTTATGCATCATTTTGATTTTCCAGCCAATGCAGTACAGTGGGTGCGGATGGTGTGTACCGGAATTTGGTCGCGGCTGTTGGTTAACGAATTCCTTACCCCACCTATTAAGATCGAGAGTTCAGTTCGACAAGGATGCCCACTATCAATGATTTTATTTACTATCGCCATTGAACCTCTGTGCAGAATGCTCAGTGTCCGCTTGCAAGGATTCCCTGTAGCGAACCTGTCCATTAAATTAAATGCCTATGCTGATGACATCACATGTGTCGTTCGTTCTGAACGGGAAATTAAAGAGACGGCAGAATGCCTGGACCTTTTTCGCAGTGTCTCCAATCTGCGAGCGAATGCTAACAAAACTGACGTACTGGAGCTCAGGGCGACCAGCGAGCCATTTGAAAACATTTTTCCTTTTCGGAGGGCCGAAACTGTGAAAATATTGGGCATATACTTCCATGCAGACGCCACTCTTATGTTGTATTATAATTGGAGCATGACAATAAATAAACTCCGTGCTCGTCAAATAGAAATGAATTATCGTCCTACGAATATTATACAGAGGGTTATTTTAGTAAATGTATTCTTACTTGCGAAGCTATGGTATGTGTCCCATATACACCCCTACTACCACGTCAACAAAGTGCACAAATACTACAGATTGTTGGCCGCATATTGCGGAAATCTTTTAGAACATCCACATAAAGAAAATTTAAGACATTTTCACTATCCCTTTATATTTTAAACGGAAAGTACAGAAAACTAACATTCAAATGAGAAACAACACGAACAGCCAGTCGTGGTATAGAATCCGCTTCGGTGTATGTATCGTATTGACTTCTACTAAGTACTCCAATTTTTTCGCGAAAAATCACTGGCCCTACCAATGAGTAGCGACACTCGATTGTCGCAGAAATATTTCACGACCAGTTGTATTTCATGAAACTTCAGCCCAGATGCACTTTCGTGATTGGATGGTTTCCGTGTTACGTGTCCTATGTGTCTGCGCGCAAATCACAGACGTACAGTATTGACGTTACCTGATTCTTATTGGCCAGTCAAGTAGGACTGTCTTCACACAAAGACACGCCGCCAATAAACAAACGAAAACTGCAGGTACGACCGTATGGTACAGAAATATAGCATGTGCGGAAATCTTTTCGCGAAATTCGGGTGTACCTATACAAATAAGTATAGTCCATTACCCATTGGAAGCAACTTTCTCGGAGCCCTGCTAAATATCCACTTGCAAGCCCGTTTCGTATCCTTCCGCCAAATGCAAACAAACATTGCCATGTGACTGCCATGTAGCACTTGTCAAACTCAATGTTTATATGCCATTGTGCGTGTATACGTGTTCCTATAGTTTCGCTACACCTATAAATAAACACTGAAATGTGACTTCTACTTTTATACCTGTCAAATGTGTTGTTTACTGTTTACAGCTTTTCAAAGAATTCTGTCTTAGGTCTATTTCAAAAACAATTTTGTACGAATATTCACAGTTTAGGCCAATAACATTATTTAGGTCAGCTTTATGGCGTTTTAAAAATGCCTAAATTAACGATAGTTCTTACGGTTACGTTACAGTAACATATTTGTTTTCTACGACATAGCAAACTACACGTAATGATTTTGCCGCGACTGTGTTAAACACTGTTACAACTGCGGGGTAATGAACTGTAGTATTTAACTCTTTGTTATTGATATGTGTTAGGTTATTTCTTTAAAAGGACGGCCTCAGTTCGAATAACGATGGAATAGACAGTCCAACGAAAAAGCGACATTAAAATCAAGCACGCAACTCGTGTCGCTCATTTTTGTCATAGAAACTTAAAATATAGCGGTGAACATACATTCAAATAAGCCTACCGTAACTTTTATTCCACTCATATTTATATGTATTGCTACTTACTGTATATTAGGTTTGTTGAAATTTATTGGGGCTGGGCTTGGTTATTTTGTTGGGATTGGTGGTAAATCACGTTACACGGCTGTGTTTCAAACACCCAGGGCAAAGGTACAACGTTGTGATAAATAAACACACGTGGATGTAAATAAATAGCTTCGTCATAAAAACAGTTCACATGTACAACGTATAAATAGTTCACATTTAATATTTCAAATCACGCACACAGACAGATCCAGCGTAACTATCACAAAACAGCCACGCCACGCTATTTCACACGCAGCTGTTAACGAAACACGCCGTAACAGTATATTTATTACTGCTGTGGAATCACAGATTAATCACAACATCGTAACTTGCTTAGGTACGTTTAAAAAACACGTCTACAAACGTGATGTGGTAATTTGAAGTATTTTTCGGAGAAAGTATAATTTCGCTTCGTTTGGTACAACAGAAACACGCCATGTCATGGCTCGCCACGTCTGCCAACTTCACTTTGTTTCTGCCCCGCCATCATATCTAAATATATTAAAATACAAATTCAAACATTGAAATCTCTTTTCAGTTGTAAATTACAAATTCAAAAATCATTATTTTGTTCTAATAAGTATGAAATATGCTACAATTGAAAACATGCACAAATTTACCCGAGCACTAGCGACGCGAAACTTCCCGAGTGTGAAATAGACAAAGACAGACAGAGAGAGAGAGAGAGAGAGAGAGAGAGTGAGTGAGAGAGCGACAAGCCTCGCTCAGCTGACAGTTGCTTCAAAGCTGCTCTCGCTTGATAAAACAACACCGTATCATTACGGCCTACTCACAATATTTTCCGCTGTTATTTTAAACTGTAAAAATGAGATATGTTTCCATCGGGGCTACCTAAATATTTCAATATTTCAATAGGCACCGTTTAATTTACAAATAGTATACTAAAAAACTAGGTTAAAATAATATTTTAACTGTGAACTATTTCTTACCGGTCGTTGCCAACACGTCGCTGCTCTCGCTGTTGTTAATTCATGTTTAAAAAGAAAGAAATATTACAAGTTATAGAAGATATTAAGGTAAAGTTTCATTTATTAAATAATACAGTACTCTAAAATTAACCACAGTGTTATATATTTGTGGAATACAGGTTATTGAAAAAACCGGTTGACATGTTTTGCCCAGAGTGTTTTTTCAAAGGTTGATTTTAATAAGTCGCTTCCAATCGGGGATGGACTATAGTGGCATGCGAAATGCGCGTTATTATTTGGGGACTCGTTAATAAATAAAGCATATATGCCTTTTCAGTGTGTATGTCATTGGACGATACATAGTTTGACACGCCCCTGGTATTTTTGCGCCAGTAAATGAACACTTCAGGTATGTGAGTCCTAAACACGTATAGCTCGATTATAAAAGGCGTGGCTTCACATATTAGCAGTAGCCAGTGTAGAAACGACGCCGGCTCGAGTATATACAATACTGTGAAGTTAAGCCTGATGCCAAATAATAACGCGAATTTTGCGCGTCACCACTGAGATGTTAAGCTCTTCACAGACACATGCGGATATTTTGCATCTAGCTTGTTGAAAGCGATATAACCGCTTCGTATTTTCTCAGAGTGTTGGAAGTGTTAAATGATGAATCCATTTTTCTCAGACTGATGGGTGACCGAAAATTTAGTACTAGACGCAACATAGTCAACAGAGAATTGTAACACCGTAAATACGTCGTCTTTACATCCGCGGCACACTGCATGCATCACAACTCGACGTTACTTAATAAATTATCCTAGGACCCGTTCTCCAGTTTCCATAAATTCCATTCCAATACCGAGCTGGAACCAACCTGCTTCCACGTCGTAAAACGGGGCAATAAGATTTACATTAACGGCGGTAGCGAGCGAAATTGCGTCGCCAACCGTCATCAATAAATCTCCAGACGGAATAACGCAGCTAGTTATAACCAAACTTTAGGTGCAAGTTTAACTACTTGTAAGAATGAAATGTGTTCACACAGACATACGTCCAAGTTACAGCAGCCATTCTAAAACTTTATGACTAAAGTTTAGTCAAATGCCAGATAAGGCACTTTGCCTTGATCACCTTAGATATACATGTTTCTCTTGACGAGAAAAGTTATCTTGTAAATGATTATACGTTCACTTTCGCACTTATAAATGTGTATCGTACTTTTTGAATGACTATATATATTATTATACTCTTTAAATACAGATTTAAATTCTTGACACTCTTAAAATGAAAATTATATTAAGAAGCGAACACGTGCATTTGAAAAGAATCAGCGAAAAGGCATTTTGAAATGGATTATAACTCAAAGTTCTACGAAATTATTAATGAAAAAAATTTGGAGTTAACGACAAGAGCACATACTTGAAGAATTAGTAAGCTTATATGAAAACCCACCAAAAACAACAGTTTTAGCGGAACTTACACTCCTAGTTCCATACCGTAAACCACATCCTCCTTGTTTATTGTATGAAGCGATGACTTTTGATGACTATTCTAATATGTCGATTGATAAAAAGTTTATAACAAAGCAAACGAGCTCTCTAAATAACGTGTTTCTACATTATATTTCTACTTCTTAGTTTTTATTTTATTGTAAGAACAAGCAGTGAAGTTTAAATAAAATATATCAGAAATTGTTCTACTTGCACGTTGTATACTCTGTGATATTTATACTCTTCACGAGACGTGAGGTGAGTATGGAGCATCACCGGAATGCAAGCGCGGGGGAAACGGGAGATCTCGGAGAAAACCTGCCTACAGCGGCATCGTCCGGTACGATTCCCAACGTGCAAAATACGGAAGCGAACCCGCCGGGAATCGAGCCCTGTTCGCTTGGGTAGTCTGACCACTACACCACCGCGGCCCAGCGTTATTTCGAGTATAGAAAACAAAATTGCCTTTGACCTTACTATCTTCCCATGTAAGACAGGCTTATGTGATCATGCGGCTATGTGTATTTCCTCTGTTCAATAATTATTGTAACCAATCAACCAGACTGTTGGTTACAAGCACGCTCAGAGAACAATATATTCTGCAGTTAGTGGAAGCATAAATTATGGAAGTTTTTACATAACGTGAGGATACGCAGTACTCGCAATGGCCACCACAGTTATTGCGTTTGCTTGTTATTTCAACGTTGCTATACGCTAGGAGAGGTCGAAGTCAACCTACGTACTATGGGCTTTGAACAACTTGATACCAACTCGGTGCTCATTAGCATGCGAAGGTTCTGCTATCTGACGCTCGAGAGGGCTTCTTTGTAAGACGAGGACACTAAGGGCAACCATCTACGAGCTTAAAGTAACTTTCCGAAACCATTGTCATAAGTAGAGACGGTGGGTTCATCGCGGGAAAAGTTGACTGTTTGCTAGGATTCAACATACTGTACACATGACCGACAGTTTTATTTCCTTATCGGCTGTCTCGCATGCATGAAGACGCTACCCCCTTTTTCACTTAACCAATAAGGATTCTGTTATAATAAAGCGGAACATTCGCGAGTGCTCTGCAAACAACTTAGATGGGTCAAAACCTTGTTCATACAATCATGGAAGAATAAACTAGTTACTGTTATAGAAGATGTTGGCTCAAAAAATTTTCGATAGTTTTCCACCAGCTCTAGTTATAAGTAGAGGCCCGGAACTTTCGTGGATTCATACGGTGACAAGTTAGACTCTACAATCCTTTGTGCACTCGTTCATCAGTTGGTAATTCATCATTGCATGTTGACCCAGTTTTACACCAGACCAGGTAACACGAGATTCCGTTCTTATTTTCCTTGCAAAGTTCGTTATTGGTCAAAAGTTATTTTGGGCGTGTCTAACAAACTCTGGTCCAATGGAAGCACAAACACATATGTACACGTGAATACAATTTAACGTTTCCCCAGCTGAATCCGCGAAATTTCCCTTGTCATTTCGCGTAATGTTTGAACACCGATGTAGGCGGCATACAAGTTAGTTACGGTGTCATTAGAACTGCGCTTATCCGACACGTCCTGCAGGACTCGGAACGCCGGCAAATGGGCCTGCAGATCAGCTGGTTCACAAGCCGGACAGCCTGCCGCCTTCACTCACGTCGAAATACATACTGCCGAGTGTCGCTGCTAGCGCTGGCCGGCAGCGCGACCACGTGATCTGTGACGTCGCTGCTTCCTGATACGTCCCCTTCCCCAAGTGTCAGCGGAGTTGCATGGTGCGCATAAAGTAGACCAGAAAAAATTAAAGACAGATTATGGTTCTTGCGCATACGTAGATTCAAATAAAGACTTTAGATTTCCCATCAAGCCCTGAGTAAACGGAATATTATATCGCAATGTTGTGCTATTTCTTCCCCAGAAGAGAAGGGGTGAAGGAATTTGCTGTATAAATGGTCATGCTGGGACCGTCTGTCATGATAATAAAATATGTATTGATCTAAGTGACCCTTCTAGTCAAAAATAAATATGAGCAATTTACGTACCATATTTGGTGATAGGTTTTAAGAATGAAAATTTTTACAGTCATAGTTGCCTGAATGCGTTTCCTTATATAAATATGAAGTAAAATACAAAATAATGTAATGTGGCTTAAAAAGCCAAGTAGCTTGTAAATATTTCATTATTCAAAAAGATTATGTTCTTGTGAGCAATATTTTTATACGTGTTTTTTTAATACCAAATTTGGGACACTATATATTTTTGTATGCATGTATATGCCGCTAAAATGAGGCCTAGTAAAGAAAAAAATTGCTTGTTAACGAAAAATAATCTATTTTGCCATGTACGAACATATATGTTTCTATGGTGATATAATTTTTTTTTTTTTTCCAGAGACACGTTTACGGTAGTCAATAGGTGTGTAAAAACATTTCCTTTGGCAAAGAAGTATCCTGGGTTTCTCCTATGTCAATCACTTATTCTGGTTTGGGATGGACGATGTGTTTTTTAATCAGTTACAAGTAGAGAGAGAAATTGGAATACATATGTTTCCTACTGTTTGCCAACTACGAGGAGGTTGGTGGTAAATGGACCGGGGTGTTGGCCCCTTCACTCGTGGGGTGCTGATGATGATATACGCTATTCACGGTAAAATGAGCACTTTTGAAAGCCCTGCTTAAGATGTACTTGCATGCACGTTGTGTACTCTTCCGTCTTATGTGAAATTAACATTGCCAGGGTCTCGTCAGCTTATTCATGCGACTGTAAAATTTTTAGAAAATTAAACATTTTTCAAGTTTGCTCATTTTTACACTTCGATGCATTAAAAAGAACTTAAAGCTAAACAAATAATACAAATGATCACAAATGGTTAGCTAACACAGTTTATTCAACGTTAACATATGGAACTACTTTCCATCCATCGTTACCAACTTTATTGGGCGAATGTCTCTCAGTGCGCCCATTAAGATGTATACATGCAGGGGCAGTGATTATTTTCTAAGGTTGATTTAAAAAGTGCTCACTTTATCGTGAACAGCCTTTACCCTGGGGTACTTGCCAGGAAAATAAGAACCTAATCCCGAGCTACCTGTTCTGGTGTAAAACTGGAGCAATAGCCTGATGCTCGGGTGCACAAAGGATTGTGGAGTCTAGCTTGTCACCGCGTGAATCCGCAACATTTCGGGCCTCTACCAATAACATGATGGTGTCACCGCCGAAAGTGCCGTACGAAGAGGTAGTGCGACTAGAACACTGCACGACAGTTCAGAGCCTCGCGCTTAGAGGCGATGGCGCACTTGACGCGCGTGGCAGAGTCGCCCTTAACTCAAAGGCCAGTAGAGCCCCGAGTATGTCGCGGATTGAGTTGGCAGCAAGCTAGGCTGGACAGCCCTCTATATACTCGAGACATTATCGTTTGCTTATTTGTTGCTGTGATCAAGTGAGGCCTCTGTACAGGACTGTTAAACACACACTCACACTACTGCTTCCTGCTCAATACTGGCTCACAGTTAAGCGGGGCGTGTCTAAAGCACTGTCGTCCAATCACAACAGCAGGAGAAAAGAACAAGTGTTTGGGGTCTGCCACGCCTCCGAACGAATTCGCGAAACACTCGTGGCTCTAGCTATAAGAAAGAAGATAGCGGTGTTTTACTGCGGCCTTGGCGCCCTTACAACCCTGGAGGTTATTCGCCGCGCCGCGCTGGGGCGGAACCAGAGGCGCAGACAGCACTTGGACACGGGATACGATCATCAGTCTTGTGCCAACCCGCAGTTAGGACGGCTATCGCTTGTCTTCGCACGATCCCCCTACTTTCAAGCAGTTCGTAAAGAACCCTCACAGCGGGCCAGCTCAGCTCACGCAACCCTGCCATACCCTCCAACGACACGGAACTACGACTTATCACCAGGGTTGCCACGTTTCTACAGCACGACCGTAGCCACGAATTTAATTCGCGGGGGATTACAAATTTATACTTTTGGAAAAAATATAAAAACTATAATAAGGGCCAACTGTATTTCGGGAGAATATTGCGTTCACAGGATAGACATCAACATTCTACGTGCACACAAGCAGCTAGCCTTTGGATATTGGTAGGAACACCCGAATTTCGCGAAAAGATTTCACTACCAGTTGTATTTCATTACACTTTAGCTCAGATCCACTGTCGTGATTGGATGATTTTCGTATTACTCGTCTTAGGTGTCTGCGCGCGAATCATATACGTACAGTATTGAGGTTCCCTGATTCTGATTGACCAGTCAAGTAGGAAAATGTCTTCTGACAAAGACACGCCACCAATAAGTAAAAGGAAACTGCTGGTACGCTCATAGATTACTGAAATCCAGCATGTACAGAAATCTATTCGCGAAATTCGGGTGTCCCTAGCTATTGGCCCAGTGTCTGTGTGAGGATACATTCTCTATTTGACTGGGCCTATCCGGATTAAGTTACTCCGGCACTGAACTTGCGTGATTGGCTGACAGACACCTCAGACGCGTGATAGTTCAAATCATCCAATCACGAAATTGTTTCTGAACTAACGTGTTTTCCAGTACAACTAGTCGTGGAATCTTTTCGCGAAAAACACGTGGCCTTAGCTATAATTTAAAAAATACTTGGTTCAAAAATGATTTACAACCAATAGGCTAATATAAAGAGACAGACTGCAAAATGCTATAAACCTCCTACGTGTTCAAGCTAATTTCAGTAGAGATATTGGGCGGCTCTTAACAACGTGGTCTTGAGAGCCGATGAGGTTGAAATGAGGTGGGAATGGAGCGGCGCCGGAATGCAATGGCGGAGGAAACGGAAGATTTCTGAGAAAACCCGCCGATCAGCGGCATTGTCCGGCACTTGCGAAAATCAGAGAATGACACGGCCGGGGATTGAACCCGGTTCGCTTTGGTGGGAGGCGAGCAGTCTAACCGCTCAGCCACCGTGGCCCTTCGTGTCCAAGGGGGAATTCGAATTTCTCATATGTGAAAAAATAAAAAATAATCAGTTAACTCATGTTGAGTTCAAAAAGTTGTTTGGAATCAATGGACTAATATACAGGTATGGAAACACAAAATGATATAAACATTCTTCATGTTCAAGGGGATCACACATATATTATATCTAAGAAATAAAAGTCGCAATTTTTAAAATTTTATTTTTATTTATGTTTATTGTTTATTTCGGGGAGGGGAGGGATGCCCCTAAACACACCCCTCCCCTTTTCCGGCTACGCCACTGTTCTGTAGTTAGGGACTGGAAAATTTACCGCTTTTATCAACCTTTATGCTAGACTCCACAGTCCTATGTATTTTTGAACTTCAGCTTTATATTCATTGGTTGCTGCTCCAGTGTGTAACAAGTTTTACCTAAGATCAGGTGGGACGGGATTCGGTGTTTACTTCCTTGCAGGCATGTTATTGGCTCAGAGTTCACCTGGGCGTGTCTGAAGTCTAGCTTGTCCTAGAGTAAATTCGCGATATTCTCCTTCAGTCGCAGGAACGCAATAAGACATTGCGTTTCTGCAGTTGTGGGCACAGCCGAGCCACTCATATCTTGTCTCTGACGGCGGTTAGGTTTATTCAACTCGGGTTATGAACAAACCTAGTGTTATTATGGGTGAGTTTGGAGTAGGGTAAACTTCCGCCATCAGGTGCGTAGTGTTCCAAAAGGTAACTTTTAATTAAAATTTTAAGCTACGTGAATAATAAAATATAAAGACTTTACTTGGTTACGAAGTTATTTTATATTTGACTTATAATTATTGAAAATATCCTGGTTTTTTTTTTTTTTTTTACGTAGCAAATGTAGATAATCTGGTACAAATTCCACACCGACTCTTACCTAGTGGTGAAAAATTTCCCTTTACCAAACTTTTACAGGCTGTTCGCGGTAAAGCGAGCACTTTTGAGGCCCTAGTTACTTTTCCCTTTTGGTTTAACAACCTTTTCAAGTAAATATTGCCATGTAAGTAATAAACTAAGTTTGCATGTTACACCGCACCCGGAAGTTAATGTCTAAGGCTAAAATGAAATATATTTACTGACTATTTTTCCAAATGAGAGCGCTATCAAAAGTTCTCACTTTAGCGTGAACAGCCTATAACACTGATCTTCCTAACGTGGAGCAGAAGTAACCGCAAAGGAGGTTGAAGCGTGCTGACCTCGAAGTGTTATAAAAAACCTCAGAGTGGCAACACTGGAACTGAGGCAAGGCATAGTGATTAATTGACACCGGGGACTGGGAGGGGGGGGGGGTAGCAGCGTGCAGATCAGCGCCACGATTAAAACGAGGTAAATTCGCGGAAAGGAAGGTGCGTGCTACCAGCAGACCGGCTGAAGAATAACGACTGCTGGTAGCGAGTGAGTGGTAGGAGAGCACGCGATGGCTTCCTCAGCTTAGTCGAGCCACGCGAGCAATCATAACGCTACTACGAAGGTCCTGCAGTTATCTCGCACACATCACGGGGTCAACACACGCTGTCAATATTTACCAGGCGGGGCGGACACCACGGCGCGTCAAACATTACTTACGACGAATGGACATTACATTCCCTCACGCGAGTTCAACTAACCAGTTACTACAGTCTATACGCTGTTCGCGGTCAAGTGAGCACTATTTTAAGGCCCTCCCAACAGGCTTTAACCACTAATAAATGTATCTTATTGCAGCATAAAGGATTCAATTATGAGGGTGGTGAAATGTACACGCTGTGTTTATTCGTCACAACGCAATGTTTATATTAAAAAGCAGCAGGAAGATGGAAATAGGATGAAAGGAAAAATTTTGCGAGGCCTTAAAATTTGCTCACTTTACCGAGAACAACCTATACTCGCGTATTTCTCCGCACTTTCTGAAACAAACATTTAAAAAAATCTACCCAGGTATGGCGTGTTTGGTTGTTTCCCTAATATTCCATGTATCACAAGCGATTTATACGCGTGTCAACATAACATTAATGTATGTTTGGTTTATTTGGCATATTTACTTCAATTTCGTCTATAAATTATCATATTTCACTTATAATTAATATGCAGAATAATAGTGAAAAGTAGTATGTTGCTAACTGTTGATAAGAAATAATTCTTATGCAAAATGTTATTACGCTGAGTGAGCACAAATGAGGTGCGTGTAGTTTTCTAGGTTCGGTTAAGCTTACTGTTAAGTCGACATTAGACAATACCTGCAGCCGTACTTGGTTCTTGTACAAGCTTCTACAAGCCCTGGTGCACGAGCCGGTATACCAGCCGCTATATGAGCCGCCACGGAAGATTCATATTACACGACAGCAGTTCGCGTACTAGCATTTGGCACCCTCGGTGGATGCGCAGTGTGTGGTTTGTAGTAAATATGAACCCCATTCGTAGAACTGCTACCAGTTAGTAACTTGCGTAGGCCTGTGAAAAAACTAGCTAGCACATATTAATATTGCTGTATTACTGCTCGCATTTAACAAAAATTATTGCTTACTAGTATAGTTTAATTAATTTCTTGAAAATGACGTGAAGTCGCTTGAGTACGAGTGTGTTATTTTTAATTTTGATGAAAACTACTGATCGCTCGTAAACAATTTTTTTTGCGTACTGGGACATTATCTGCATGTAAAATTTAATGATAAAATAAAGTTTGAGTCCGGCGGAGTTTTGAACTGAAGCCCAAAAGTCACACATCACTGACGGGCGCCACGACTTTAGCGCTGTACTATCAACTCACACACACACACTAGGTGGCGAGTTTATATACGTACATATCTTATATCTTTAAATTAATTTTGTCATACAGTAGGTAATGTTTTCACTATTTAGATAGGTTTTAAACAGAAATTAAAAGTTGTCATCGCCAATATTATTCGTCGTTGTCGTATTTTAAATCTGTTTGAAAGAGTTTCAACCTCACGGATGTAAATTCAAGATGGAGGCGTCCTTTTCGGTTTATTCATCAACTCGATGTGATTGGCCAGGTAGGAAACCTGGTATAGGACCTGCCACAGAAAATGGGACGTGTCCAGTTACCAAACCTGGTACGAAATCTGGCCGTACAAGGCGGGAAATGCCATGACAAGTGCCACGCTAGTCCGTATGACGGCCGGTTTGGCGGATCTTGCATAAGCTTTTACGGAATCTGGCATCGTGTAATATCGCCTTTAGCATGAGGCGGAGTGATATCCTGGAAGTAGAACATCAGTGGGACTTCACAAAAGTTGGTAGTAATCGTGAATGCACTGCATGCTGTCCTCCACATGGAACAAATACGTGGCGCTTCCTTTGGTGTTGGTGAACTCGGTCGGTCGCTTACTGGCCGCGAGAAGTTGTAACATCAGGCCTTGGTTCTGATTGGCTGTTACACTTTATTGAATATTCTTTATTGGCCGGACTGCCGTCAGGGGGCGCGGTGCTGTAGTGGATGGACAACCCGCCTCCATCATAGGCGTTCCGGGTTCGATTCCCGGCGGGGTCGCTTCCGGATTTTCGCAAGTGGGGATTGTGCCAGGCGATGCCACCGTTTGACGTGTTTTCTCGTGGATTCCCCGTTTCCCCCGCCCTTGCATCCCGGAGTTGCTCCGTACTCACCTCGCTTCACCCTCATCGGCTCTCACAGCCTCGATGTTGAGACCCACCCACTCACTCACTCTATCCCGCGCACATATCTTAAGAAATCAGTAATCCCATATGACGGAGGAAGCTTTCTTGTCGACTGCAGATGGAAGTAGCAAGGTGTCTGCAATGTTGGCAACTCGCCCGCCGCAAGCCGGCCGGTAATGTTTACTACTCTCGAGTGACGTCACTCGGACCGCACCTGTTGCCAGGAGGGAGTGGCACCTCCCCCCCCCCCCAAACCACCTCCCGGCATCAGCCGCCACCGCCGCTACAACCCGGCATTACTGTAGATAGAGACACCCGAATTCCGCGAAAAGATTTCCACATATGCTAGATTTCATTTCCCTACGGGCGTACCAGCAGTTTCCTTTTGCTTATTGGCGACGTGTCTACGTGAGAAGACATTTTCCTAGTTGACTGGCCAATCAGAATCAAGTTACTCTGATACTGTGCATCTCTGATACGTGGGCACACACTTAAGACGCATAACATCTAGCTCAGCCAATCACAAAAGTGGACCTGAGCTAAAGTGTTATGAAATACAACTGGCCGTGAAATCTTTTCGCGAAATTCGGGTGTCCCTAGCTATAGGCTGGGTTTCAGCAGAGCCTCGTCGTTTTCCTCTCATTAGTTCACTCTCAGACACGTATTATGTGGAAATGTTTGATCACGTATTCACAATTTGCTAGTTGTTTAATACGTTTGTATGCCATTTTCACTGAGTGTAATTTCCTGCTTGCAAAAAGGCAGCAACTTATTGATCAAATATAAAATGTTCCTAACATTTTACAGCTAGCACATAACACGCAATTAAGATTACGTACGGAAATATTAAACAACTCGTAAAATATAAATGCTCTATAATCGCACATTGTCAGTAATTACTATGAATCCGAAATTATGAGGCGAAAACGAAGAATTCCTGCAAAAAGTGTCGAGCCGAAAAATTAAGGGCATTTCAAACCATTCAATATTTTACCGAATTCCGCAAATTGAATTCAACTTACTGAATACAGTAAGTCTTCCACATAAATTTAAACGTATTAAATTCAATGTAAACTGAGTTATTACTTTAAAGTCTCTAAAGACTTTTCACACATGCAGATGTAGGCCCATTCAATAAATATTAAAGTAGCGATTAAAACATTTCTTACAAATATTTCAAATAAAATTAATTATAGGCTTTTGGCGGTAAACTGAGCGCTTTTGAGATACCTGCTTCAGATCTCCCTGTATGCAAATTGTGTATTCTTTCACTATACATAAAATTAACATTGCCATGCCATGGATCTAATTAGGTCTACTTCACTCATGCGTTGCTTAAGCGAAACTGTGAAATCATAAGAATGGTAAATATTTTACGGATATGCCAATTCTTCTACTTATCTGCTGTTATGTATTTCATACACAAACTTTGTCGTACAACCAACGACATAGAGATCGGCACTACGGACAACTTACCTCGACGCCATCTTGAGTTCCACACTTCTTCAGGGGGTGGTGCGCACTACTTCCAGGACCAAGTATCCATGCACCCAATCACAAAGTCCGCTGACACATATTTACACACTTGCTTATACAAAAATACTGAACATTACCGCCCGCCGAGACCGGCTGAGGTCTCCAAATTTTAGTCACAATATACATTCACTATACACAGTTAAGTCATAACTGGTGATGAAACACTACTGAACTGGCAGACAATACAGCTTGTGTACAGGTCTGCACAGATGTCCCTTCTGCGTGCGTAAATCCACCCCTCGAGTAACGCCATCCTTTCCAGGGTGGAGCTTGACGACCCTCGGTAAACATCAGCCCAGGGGTGGAACACACTCTTCTCGAACCAGAACGAGCTCTCCAACAGCGAGTCCTGGTTGTTGGATTTGCCACTTCCCCCATGGTTGTAGTTGCTGTAAGTATTCCTTATACCAACGTATCCAGAACTGGATGACTAGTGAGCATAGCATTTTCCATCTTCTGGAAAAACATATATTGCCATCGTCAACTTCGCACGATTAGGGTACAGGCCTACCGACGAGGAAGTGCCCGGGTGTAAGTGCTACCATGTCAAATAGATCAGAAGAGACAGGCGTTAGGGGCCGTGAATTTAGGACAGCCTCAACTCGAGTGGCGAGTGTCATCAGTTCCTCGAGTGTCGGAACTTGATTGCCGATTGTACGCCTGAGATGGTGTTTCGCTGATTTAATTGCAGCTTCCCACAATCTCCCCTGACGAGGAGCAGCAGGAGGCAAGAAATGAAAAGTGATGTAACGATCCAAAGAAAAGTTTTCCAGGAGCGGGGATTTCAGCAACTGGTTAAAAGACTGACGAAGTTGCCTTGAAGCACCAAACATAGTTGGTGCCACAATCGGAATACAGATTAGTACATAAACCTCGTCTTGACACAAATCGAGTAAGAGCAGCAACGAAGCTGTCTGCAGTCAGATCGGTTACAACTTCAATGTGGATAGCTTTCGTGGCAAAACATATGAAGATAGATAGGTATGCTTTCTGGGTGGCTCACCGACTCAGTTTATTTTTACTCTGATGGAGATATGTTCAGCATAGTCCACTCCAGTCCACACAAAAGCTCCAGCATGTGTGACTCATTCGGTGGGTAAATCAGCCATTAGTGGAGGACTCTTGACAGGCCGGCACCAGAAGCAACGTGCACATTTGAAGACCCGAGACCGGATCAAGGCTCCAGCTGACAAAATCCAAAACTGTTGAGACACAAGAAACTGCAGTAGTAGTGGTAGAGCATGTAAGTACTTTATGTGATGATAGTCTACCAAAGCTTCAACAGTACTATGGTCTTTTGGCAATATTATAGGATGCTTTGTGACATATTCAACATTTGCAGGTGACAAACGCCCTCCCGCCCTGAAAACACTATACTGGTCCAAAAATGGTGTCAAACGCTGCAGTCGCGTAGAACAAGGTTTCCCCCTTTGGAATTGTTTCAAGTCATCTTCAAAACATGACCTTTGGATACATGCACACACTATGGAAGTTGCTTGCTCTAATTCAACAGATGATAGGATTTTGCTGCTCGGAGGTTGCCCCAGGCAGTGCTTCACAAAATGCATAACATAGGCCATGACGTGAACAAGTTTTGACCAAGATGAGAATTTCTGTAACAGTGGAAGCTCTTCAGGGGTTCATGTGTGCTCAGAAGAACCAGCTGGGATGACTTAAGTTCTGTGACATCTAAAGTCTCATCCACTAGGGACAGTGGCCACTGATCAGGTGGATCCATTAACCATTGAGGGCCATGCCACCAGAGGGCATGACAACTTAGGTCATGGGTAAGCAGACCACCAGAAGCACAATCTGCGGAATTGTCTCTAGAAACAGCATGTTTCAAACACTGAGGTGGAACCCATTACTGGATTTGAGCAACTTTATTTGCTACAAGGGGTTTTTAACAAGTAGGGTTGATTCTTGATCCAGGTGAGAGCTACACTAGAGTCAGCCCATGAATGACTGGCAGTGACTGTTAAATGTTGAGTGAGGAAGGCATGACAATAGTGCATCAATTTTACCAGCAAATGAGCACCACACAGCTCAAGTCGAGGAAGAGAAACTTGTTTTAGTGGAGCTACTCTAGACTTGACCAGTATGAGATGCATGTTCACATTCCCATCAGAATCACTACTTCTCAAATACAAGACAGCTACGTAGGCTCGTTCAGATGCATCTGCAAATCCGTGTAGCTCTACACAAGCTGCATACAGACAAACAAAACATGGCAAACTAAGGGTTTCAAGGTTGACGAGTACCTCAATATACTGATTCCACTTATCTCGTGTTGGTGACAGTAAGGGTCGTCCTAACCCACTCCTTGGGTCCACAACCACTGTAGCACAATTTTTGCCCATGCTACCACTGGAGATAACCAGCCCATGGGATCGTAAATGCGAGCTATCCGTGACAAAACAAAATGTTTGGTTGAGACACCATTGCAGATATTTAAATGGTAAAAGAAAATTTCAGTCTCTGGGCTCCACTGAAGACCCAGAATATTCACTAAAGGCTCGGGCGAGAAGTCAAGCACTTTGGGATTCTCACGATGAGATACAGGAATGCCATCCAACAACTGTAGCTGGTTACTCGACCATTTCCTAAGTTCAAATCCACCCCTTTGTAAGAGTTTAATCAACTGATTCTTTGGCACAAATACTTCCTCCACCGATGATGCACCAGTTACATTATCATCTTTAAAATGTGATTTTGAAGAGCATTTTGTGCCAGGGGATAATGGAGACCCTCATCAATGGCCAACTGGTGTAAGGTTCAAATTGCCAGAAATGGAGAAGGTGAGTCCATAGGTTACAGTATTAAGTTGGAACACTGCAAGTGGGAGAGAGGGGTCTTCACGCCACAGAATAAGTTGATATGGTCGATCGTCCTCATGGACTAGAATATGTCAATACGTTTTCTTTATGTCGCAAGAGAAAACCACACTATAAGTCTGAACTGTAAGATGACATCGCATGTCTCATTTTGAAGCTTGGGTCCAGAGAGGAGAGTATCGTTGAGGGATACACCATTTGAAGTCCTGGCACTATCATTAAAAACCACCCACAATTTGGTGGTTGAACTAGCCAGTTTGTACACACCATGGTGAGGGATAAACATTCAAAGTTTTCTCGACTTTCTACCTGTTGGGTGGAGTGGGCATAGGGTTCCATATGACCTGAAGTAGCATAATCAGTCATGAAGTCCTTGTATATTGTTTTCATGTCCAGTTGAGATGTGAGTTTGCACTCCAGAGCATAGAATCTGTTTTCTGCATTTACGTATTAACTTCTGATATGCTGTCCCTCAGATTTGAATGGGAGGCGAACCTTGTATCTACCCGATTCATCTCGAGAGTGAGTAGTCATGAAGTGAGTCTCACAGAAGTCAGCATTAGGTTGTTTCGCAACTACATGAGGGGGTTCCTCAGTTTCCCCAAACTGTTTGAGAATGGAGTCTAACGAGTCCTCAGTCCCCACAAACATGGAAATCAGCTCTTGATAGAGCTGGCATTCAGTTCAGGGTATTCTCCCAGATGCATTCTAATAAACTTAGACTCCAGCACAACAGGCATATGCTGACCTAGTTCAAGTCGCCCACTCATACAAACTTGTGCATAGATGTCAGTACCCAGCAACATGTCAACAGGACCAGGTTTGTCAAACTGGGTATCAGCTAATGGAAGAGACCCCAATTGGTTACGAACCGAACACATGGATCCACAGTTGCTGGTGGTAAATTGCTGGTTATTTTAGAGACCACGAAAAGATAGTGAGTAAAGGAACAATGAGATACAGCAGAGGATTGGATTTTACAACTGACAGTTCTCTTCAAGTTGACTGTACCATGTGCGAGACCACGTACCCTTTCTTGGACCTTTTTAACAGGTAAATACAGCACTTTTGCAGCTGCCTATATCATGAAGGATGCCTGAGCCACACTGTCCAGTAAGCATCGAACCACGTGCGGTTTACTGTCAGCATCGTACACAGTTACCAGGGCAGTAGATAACAATACTGAAGTACGACTACGAGCTGAAAAGACACCCAAAAATTGTTCAGTCTCGACATCAGCACTTGAAGTATCGTTTTCAACATGAGTTATTGGATTAGTTCTAGATTGACCATCAACATGAAGTACAATATGATGCCTCAGTTTGCATCGAAAACACGTATGAGCTGAGGAACATGACACTACAGTATGGGCTGTTCCCAGGGAGTTGAAGCAGAGTTTCTTACTGCGAGCTATTGACTGTCTTTCTGATGGTGAGGCATTAACAAACTTTGAACATTTATATACAGAATGTCATGGTCTGCTGACAGACAATACACTGCTTTAACTGATTGGATGCAGAATTAGTTACAAATACTGATTTGGGTGGTTGTGTTACAAGATTTATTTTTTTAAAGTTGACCCTTTGGGCTATGGTGCTTGGTTTGACTCCTATATAAACAGCACAGTCCATAGTAGAAACCCTTTCAAGCAGAAACTCTACAAGTTCTGAAACCTTAGGCATATAATTAGTCTGCCCTGCACGCGAGCTTTAAACTGAGTGCACAGCTCCACGTCCAACTTTCTCATCAAGACTGTGACAAGAACTGGATTTTCCTCAGTTACATTACAGCCTAATCCCTCAAGGGCTCGTGCATTTTCATTGAATGTGATGACAAAATGCCTGATGGATTTGTGATTTGTGAAGTTGACAGAATGCAAATCGAGGATTTTATTTATATATAATGTCGTCAGATTTCACAAATTTTGGTACTGAGATGTAAGAAGTTAGCATGCCACAGGATAGTTTTCAGAAGAAATTGGAAGGTTTTTTACTAATTGTAAGGCTTCTCCTGTGAGACAACCCATTAAATATTGAAACTTTTCAACATCAGACAGACGATTGTTGTGAATGGTGGCCTGATACAACTGCGAAAACATAGGCCAGTCTTCCCACTGAAAAGAAAAAGTAGGCAAATTGATCTTGGGAAGCCTTCCTTTTGCAGATGGACCTGCAACAGGTGGAGTTGATTCGCTTTGAACAGCATACTTACTCAAAAACGAAGCGACAATACCAAGAGTGTCAGACAGAAAGCTTAAACAGCTCATTATGTGTAGTGGTCAAATATTTTCATCCAAGTCTTCAAGATCTGGATCTGACTACAGTAAGTTGCCACATATTCAATTTACAGTACTATCAATCGCCTCCAGTTGTACACCAAGTGCTTTACCTCGTGCACAATTTCTACAGTAATAAGTGGAGCATTTGTTAATGCCTTAAGACGCTCACTGGTGTGCCGTAATTTAGTTTCCTCAAGTTTCAATTTCAGTAAAAAAACGCCTTGAAACCCATGTCACCAAGTGCTTTACCTCGTGTACAATTTCTACAGTAATAAGTGGAGCATTTGTTAATGCCTGAAGACGCTCACTGGTGTGCCGTAATTTAGTTTCCTCAAGTTTCAATTTCAGTAAAAAACGCCTTGAAACCCATGTCACCAAGTGCTTTACCTCGTGCACAATTTCTACAGTAATAAGTGGAGCATTTGTTAATGCCTGAAGACGCTCACTGGTGTGCCGTAATTTAGTTTCCTCAAGTTTCAATTTCAGTAAAAAACGCCTTGAAACCCATGTCACCAAGTGCTTTACCTCGTGCACAATTTCTACAGTAATAAGTGGAGCATTTGTTAATGCCTGAAGACGCTCACTTCTGTGCCGTAATTTAGTTTCCTCAAGTTTCAATTTCAGTAAAAAACGCCTTGAAACCCATGCCACCAAGTGCTTTACCTCGTGCACAATTTCTACAGTAATAAGTGGAGCATTTGTTAATGCCTGAAGACGCTCACTTCTGTGCCGTAATTTAGTTTCCTCAAGTTTCAATTTCAGTAAAAAACGCCTTGAAACCCATGCCACCAAGTGCTTTACCTCGTGCACAATTTATACAGTAATAAGTGAAGCATTTTTTAATGCCTGAAGACGCTCACTGGTGTGCCGTAATTCAGTTTCCTCAAGTTTCAATTTCAGTAAAAAAACGCCTTGAAACCCATGCCACCAAGTGCTTTACCTCGTGCACAATTTCTACAGTAATAAGTGGAGCATTTGTTAATGCCTGAAGACGCTCACTGGTGTGCCGTAATTTAGTTTCCTCAAGTTTCAATTTCAGTAAAAAAACGCCTTGAAACCCATGTCACCAAGTGCTTTACCTCGTGCACAGTTTATACAGTAATAAGTGGAGCATTTTTTAATGCCTGAAGACGCTCACTTCTGTGCCGTAATTTAGTTTCCTCAAGTTTCAATTTCAGTAAAAAACGCCTTGAAACCCATGCCACCAAGTGCTTTACCTCGTGCACAATTTCTACAGTAATAAGTGGAGCATTTGTTAATGCCTGAAGACGCTCACTGGTGTGCCGTAATTTAGTTTCCTCAAGTTTCAATTTCAGTAAAAAACGCCTTGAAACCCATGTCATCAAATTTCTACAATGAAGCGAAAAAAAATGGTAGGCCTACAGAGAAGACAAAGCCCTAACCTATCGTGTCATAGCACAAGTGAGGTTATGTACATCTGATTAGGTGCAAAAATCGAAAATACTCTGGCTAATTAAAAAATACACGAAGTAATAACACAACTGAGAAGAGAAAAATTGATAAAAGTACTCATCCACGTGGCTAACCAATTTGTGACTGAGTGGATAACATCACAGAAATGGACACTAACACAGCGCGATCAACATTGCATAAGCGATCACAAATATGTCGAATCCCTTGTAAATGGTGAAATGAGGGCAGATATCTTGTTTCTTCACAGGATGTCTGAACAGCAGGTGATTTTCTGCGGTAGCATCGGTACTTGATTGACGAGCGCAGGAGATTGCAATTACGTAGCACATGCAATCAAGTGACGAAATAAACACATAATCGCTGATCGGTATCATACGTGACGTAATCCGACCCGGAGGACCAAAAATGTAATGCAATTCATACACAAACATTGCCGGACAACCAACGATATATAGATCGATACTACGAACAACTTACCCCGACGCCATCTTGAGTTCCACTGATCTTCCGGGGGTGGCTCGCAATACTTCCAAGACAAAGTATTCATACGAACAATCACAAAGTCCGCTGACACATATTTACACACTTGCTTATAAAATAAATACTGAACAAATGCATTTGAAAAACAGAAAACAAAAGAAATGATCTCAGTATTCACTAATGTTTACCTGAACACTTTTAATTGAACTTTAAGACATGGGAACTACTTTTGCTCCGTCGTTGAGAACTTTACGAGATGCACGGCAGTCGATGTACCCGTTAGCAAAACATGCAGGTAATTATAGTAGTAGGTGCTGTTGTTTATTTCAAAAGTGCTCAGTTGATCGTGAACAGACTATATACATAAATTAAGAAGCCTTTACAAACAGTATACTACACGAAAATCATTTATCAAAATCAAAATAGACATTTTTTCCAGTCTGAGATATTACTTTACTTCAAATAAAGAAATGCAAATATTTCGTTAAGCTTAAATGTGCATAAACAACTATATTAAGACACTGATATTTATACTATACTGTATTACATAATTTGGAGTGCTAGTTGAAAACTTGGATTCAAGAAAAACTAGAATATGTTGTAAACGAAAAACTTTAAAGGAATTTGAGTCATCCGACAGCTTGAAAGACAAAATGGCCGCGATTATGACGTCCAACTGAAATCATCAACGAAGTGAACTCAGTAAATTATAAGAAGATTTCAAGAGAAATTTGATCGTGTGAAAGGACCATTATTTTGGAAATACCCCACGTGTCAATATACCTTGTCTGGGGTAAAACTTGCTACACACGGAGGCTGCAGCTAATGGACAGAAAACTAAGGGTCGAAAATATATACGGAAGTGCAGTCTAGCCTACAGGTCGTTTAAAACGCGAAACTTTCCTGTCGCTAATTATTAGAGAACCGATAAATTTGCGAGTTCAATGACTTGTAGGCTAGACTTCACAGTCTTAAATACTCTCTTACAGATATCAATTGTTTATTGGTTGATTGTTATGGTAGTAAAAAGGCGGTGGTTGGGAGCACAATGTATTGCATGTTTGTTATTGGCTCATTTATCTCCAGGAGGTGTCAAACAACACTTCGACTAATTACAAACGTAACATGAACGTACATGTGTGTGAATTCCAACTTGTCTAGAAACGAACCCACGAAATTCTCGGGTCTCTACTAATTATAAATCAAATAAAAAACTAACCCTTTAATGTACACGTAAATTTTTCGTTTCACAGGATGCAAAATAAGAAATTTTTGGTGTGAACTGTATTTACGATCTTCTTATAACATGTGACACTTTGGAACCTATAGAACAGGTTTCATTATATTCGCGACATGAGTAGCAATGAATTATATAATAGTTGGCCAGCCAGCGCCTACCAATAGATAGAGACGTGCAAAACTCAAGTTATATTTTGGTGAGAGGATAGACTCGACTGCCTTATAAACAAGTGAGCACGGTCCGTGGTTCCACTAATGGGTGCACTTTAATAAACGTCACCTATCTGCTTGATCTCCTTCAAAGAGATTGTTCACTCCACCACTGAACTAATATTACTATTATTACAATGGCTGAAGTCGATATAACTCACAGTAACTTGCAGTTCAGCCGGTCCTAATAACACGAATTTTGAAGGCCCCTGCCAATTGCATCCATCGCTTAGGAAAAGGCGATGTCTGCATTGATGCTAGTTCCTGGGCTTGCACAGCACTGACTGTGATTTTACCTCTTCTGCAACATGTCAGGCGTGAATGACTATACTCGGAATGACATGTTGAAGGTAGGCTTCACCCGCCATCTTGGATTCTTGAGTTTTCCTGCTTATTTATATTTTTTAAAGTGAAAATGACAAAAGTATTTCTACAGCAGCGCACTAGCTACTGACCTTACCCTACAGTACAGACATAAAAACTGAACTACGAATTCATAACTATATCACAATATCGATTCCACCAAATTTTGGTATAATCGATATTGTGACATATTTATGAGTTCGTAGTTTAGCTTTTATATCCGAACTGCAGCGTAAAGACAACAGCTAACTCGCTATAGACATACTTTTAAAATGTTCATGTATAAAATATAAATAAGAAAGAAAAACCAACAACCCGAAATGGCGGGCGAGACTTACCTTTACAGGGATAAAACAATCATGACACCAGCCCTTAGCTGATGTGGCGAGTGTTCAGTAGCGGGACTGAAGGGACGCCTAGCAGAGGTGACGGGAGGACGCCGTCAACGTCGGGTCGGCCGTGAGTAACGGCTGTGGTGCTGAGCTCGCCACGTCAGTCAAAGCGGGCAGTAAGCCCCGTGTGTCGACCGACCCACGCAGTATCGATCGTCGGCGACCCTGGGCCGACGAGCTGGCGCCCAACTCCACGACCAACGTCGCGACCAGAGGCAAGCACAGCTCCTGTCCCGCCGTCCTGCCACGGCGACTTTCACGAGGCGAGGTTGGAGGGGGGTAATCTTCCATGAGGTGTACTACTTCTAACACCAATAATCTCCACTACAAGGTCATCTTGAATCCTAGGTATAGTCTATTCGTGGTTTCTTCACACTTTTTGAATCAAAACTGTGGAAAATCATCCCACCTATGACATGCTTTATTGTTTCCTAAAGATGTCATGTATCGCAACCTTTTTGTACTTATGTACACCTAAAAGCGTCCTATTTTTGAAGAAAAAAATCTATATTTTATCTAGATATTAAAATATTTCATTTATAATTAATATGGATAAAAACAGTGACAAAGTGGGTGTGAAGTTCTTATACAAAATATTATGACACTGAGTGCGCACGAATGCGGTGCGTTGTCCCTTTGGTGTAATTTTCCAGACTCGGTTAAGCTTTGTTTGCATGAGGCGGAGGAATATCCCCGTAAGTTGAACTTTATCTGGTCTTCATGAAAGCAGGAAGTAACTATGCAAACTTTGTGGAGTGGAATGGAGAGATTTGAGCTACTCTTAACATCGAGGTCTTGAGAGCCGATTAGGGTGAGATGAGGGGAGTATGGAGCAGCGCTGGAATGAAGGGGGGGGGGGGGGGGGAACCGCGAGATATCCGAGAAAACCCACCGACAAGCGGCTTCGTCCGGCACGATTCCCACATGCGAAAATCCGAGGGACCCCGCCGGGAATCGAGCCCGGTTCGCTTAGGTGGGAGGTGAGTAGTCTGTTCGCTAAACCACCGCGGCCCCTTTTTAATAGTAGAGAGGTGTTTTTCAGTCCTGCAGTATTTTGAAAGGAACAGATATTTCCTCTAATCCTATTTGCTCACCCGATTCAGAATCTAATTGTTGTTATGGATTATGAAATTATAAAAACCAGGAAATACAAATAAAAGTTTTCTCGTATGGTATAAAGCCCCTGTCACGCTATCAAATTTTTACCTTCAACTACATTTGAAAATAAAATTTGAGGACAAAATATTGCCATCAAATTTTTCCTTCCAACAAATTTTTCAAATAATCTTGAATATGTTTTAAAATGTGTCACACTGTCTAATTTATTTATTGGGAAAATCTTATTTGGAATATTATTTAAAAATTATTTTCATAGTGAGATATTGCTTTTGTTTTTCCATGCGGTTCATTACAAGAAGAAATGTAAGGGATGTTGTAATTTATTTTGTTTCTTTACTAAATTACAATTTTATTTATGAGATATGTTTCCTGCACAATGAAATGTAATGCCTTTGTTCGTAATATTATGTGCATACACAATTAAAATAGCATTCATGCCCAGACCGCTTCTACATAAATTAATTATCTTCGTAACTTACTTCGTTTCCAGCAACTGTTCGTTATTTTAGGTTTCTTGGCATCCATTTTTGTCGTGCACTATTCTGATTGGCTGAGACTGTCAAACATCAAATAAAGTTTAGAACCTGTCCAATTTTGAAATGTTTGATGGAAAGTGAAACCATCCAACTTTTTCAGGCCAATATGGCGACGTTTATGACGTTTCGATGACGTCATAACTATCCAACTTTATTTGACCACACTTATTGGAAGCAGTTTGATGGGAAAATTTGACAGTGTGTCAGGGGCTTACGGCATAACATGAAAGTGTTATTTGTTTTTTGTTACGCTGGGGACTTGACAACATTCGAGATGATTCGAAAAATTGTAGATTGTGCTAGTGTGAGGTGTGATTTATTTTCACACGAACAAGAAAAAAAAATCACGAAAACGTTCTCGGCCTTGCTACAGAGTTGTGACAGTAGGTAGGCGCGCACTTGAAGAGACGGGGCTTGTCTCGAGGTTAACGCGCCAGTTCGCCGGCGCGGAGTGTTGGCCCGCCATTAACACTCACACAGCCATGAATAAAGATGTGCGGCGGCGGGCACGAGCCGCGGAGTAAGACGCGGTAGAGCGCGCACGCCTGATGCGCAGCAACCAGTTCTCGTCTACCAGCACTGGACTGCTTCACTTCCTGCACAGCTGTCAAAGCCGCGTGGCTTAGCACACTCTACATTTCAATCAAACCTTTGAAAAATCACCGCATGCAAAATGTGTTTAGTTGTTTGGTGAATATGTCGTGTATCACAAGCGTTTTAAATTTGTACTAACACAAAAGTACCTTATCTTTAATAAATTGAATTATTAATTATATTATATCTATAAATTATAGAGGTTCATTTAAATAATACATATCTATAAAACAGAAAGAAAATAGGTGTCGTGTTCGTAATGATTAAAAAGAAATAGTTCTTATTTAAAATATTATTACTATGAGTGCGCACGAATGCGGTGCGTTGTCCCTTATGGTGTAATTCTCTAGACTTGCATGAGGCGGAGGAATATTCTGGAAGTAGAACTTTAGCAGGACTTCAGAAAAGTGTGAAGTAACTGTGAGTGGACAATACAAGTAAATGCTTTGATATGCTAGTGTGCTACTTTTGTCTAACCTGTAACGCAAATACTACACCTCGGTACGTTTACTTCTGCTCAGGTTACGAAGATCAATGTTAAAAGTTTGCCAACCAAAAATGTTCCCCGCTAAGAAAGCGCTAGTATCGCAATGTACCCAGTTTCCTCTCTATTATCTACGTTAAAAAAAACATAATAATACCAATAAACATCAATCAAATATAAAATAACTTGCTAACTAAATAAAATGTTCAATTTTATTATTCACGTACATTAAATTTTTATTAAAAATAGCCTCTTTGGAAGCCCTGCTGAAGATCTACTTTCAGGTAATAGCTCCGTCTCATGCAAACAAAGCTGACCAAGTCTAGGAAATTACACTAGAGGAACAATGCACCACATTCGTGCTCACTCAGTTATAGGTTGTTCACGATAAAGTGAGCACTTTTGAAAGCCCTGCAAAAGATCTACTTGTATGCACGTTGTGTAATCATCCGTCTTATGTAAATGTAACATTGCCATAGACCTCATCACTTTATTCATGCGTTGGTCAAGTGAAATTGTGAAATTATAAGGAAAATAAACATTTTAAATATTTGCTCATTTTGACACTCCAACGCATAAAAAAAAAAGAAACAGAAAGCGGAAGAAATAATTTATCTTATCACAAATGGTCAACTAAGATTTTTTGTTCTACGTTAATATATGGAACTACTTTCCCAACCATCGTTACCAACTTCACTGGGCGCCATGTCGCTCAGCGCTCCCGTTAAAATATGTGCAGGTAGGAGCAGTGACTTTTACTATGGCTGATTTCAAAACTTGGTCACTTTATCGTGAACAACCTTTAATGAATAATATTTTGCATGAGAACTATTTCTCACGAGGCATTATTAGCACGTCTATTTTCTCTCTTTTCTAATTCAAATAAATTTAAAATAAAATATTATAATATATATTTAAAAAACAAGACAAAATCACATTTTAACCACAATTATGATACAGTTATGTTAAAAGAAGTACAAAGCGCTTGTGATACATGACACGTCCACGAAACAAACAAGACATACACGGGGTGATCAGGGACAAGAGAGGGGGGTGTCGAGACGGGGAAGTAGGGGAGAGTTGCAAATCACGGTGGCCAGCCCGACTTGCGCGCGATGTCCGTCCGCCGTCAGCTGTCGTTGACATCGGGCCTGCCCCTCGTCGTGACAAACGACCCCACACTGTACACTACATACTCCACGTCGACCCTGCACACACACGTCCCTACACTACTGTACACATGTGCTGGTCGCACACCTCTGTCGGTGGTGCGAATATCCGGTGACAACGTTTCGCGAACGAGGAACATCCTCGGCTCAAAACTAACGCAACCTTGCCAGTGGCGTTTATTCCATACACACCAGGTAAACAATGCTTACTCTATACATTTTGGAAATGTTTGACCCTTTATAGTTTTAGCCTTACACATTTAAGTATCCCGTTTTCGATTCGAGAAACAAGAGTTTTCGTGTAAACGCATAGTGCTGCTGTCCAGTATTTATTTCCACAAACGCAAGCGGCTAGCGATGAATCGAATTCGCAAGCTACAACACGGGCAGGGTACGCAGGCATACTGTTTGCGTCCTCCAAGTCTACAATTTTCCTTGGAAAGTGGTTGCAAGTGCTCCGAAATACTGGAGTTTTCTTATAATTTGAAATATGCTCTCTAAATAATATTTAGTTTGATTATTATTACATTCATTTCGAATCTGTTTTATAACTAATGCTAGGTATCATAAAACGGTAAATACACGTGGAGGGTAAGAAAAGTTGGAAGTTGCGTTTGTTTCTAGAAAGTGCAATTGGAACCACAGCCCAGCTTATATCAAAAATTTATTGTATTGTAAAGTGTGTAATGTATATTTAAATGGTATTAAACTAAATGTTATCCAAAACACTCAAATATGTGGGGCTATTATAATGCTTATCCTGTAAAAAAACTCACTACACGCCACTGAATCCTACACTGAAAAAAATTGGGTTTGGCTGTGTTGGGGACACGGCCGTTTGTTTTTCGTGAATACGTCTACGTTGACGCGCTCGGACGCCTTGATGTTTATTTTACGTTCCCGGCACCGCTTCACTCGATCATATGGGGTTTAATGGGTATCACTGGGTTGCTCTTGAAAGGCTATTTCCAGCCGTATACGATTTTTGTATTTCGACTTGGCTTTTCGACAAGTATAGGCCGAAATTGTGTTAGGTTTTCTTTTTTTTTTTTTTTACATTAAAATCATACAATTTCACCATGACCACGCCATACAAATTTTTTCATACACGCAATAGTTTGATCTTGACGACAGCTGTCGATTCGATTGAAACTTAAAACGAGCGTCGTAGCTTCTCCTAGTCAAAAGTTATACTACGCGGAAATTATGAGACGCAGCAAAACGAACTCAGACACCCCCCCCCCCCCCGCCGTTTCAACGGGACGATGCTTTGCAGTCCTCACTCAACGTAACAGTAGTAGCAACAGGGGAGGTGGGGTGGGGGGGGGGGGGGGTTCTAGATACAAAGTAGTCCCATAAGATTAACCTAGCATCTCAATATCTGCTCCACAATGACTCCTCCCTTAGCACCTCGATTGGGGAGCTAATCCTGTGCTGTGATTGGTCCATAATTCATGCTCCAACCCATCACACCTATCTAACTCGCACCACCCACCACATCATCCTTCACAACGAGCTATATTGGGGTTATCTACACCTGAGGTCTGATACACTATCACACCTCTCCCCCACCACTCATCATCCTCCTCTCCCCAACGAGCGACTCGCCCGCTCTCTGGCAGGCATTGCGAGAACTTGTGCGCTACCTACCGTTCTATGACTGCATCAAGAGGCATCAGCGCTCCTGGTGGTTAACTCTACAACTAGGGTGACTGCCTATGATGATGGCAGTAGTGCTGCCTATCTGTCAAGTTTGGAGCTGAAGACAGTCCACTCCTCTGGGAAGGAGTGTATAGAAGAGGGGTTGGGGAAGTGTTAATCACAGGCCAGCAGAGGGGCGGTCTGGAGAGGGTGTTAACCATATCTGAGGAGAGGAGGAAGATGAGTTGAGGTGTGTAGGTAGGGGAGAGGGATGATAGTGCATCAGATCTCAGGGTAGATTATCCCAGTATAGCTCGTTGTGAAGGATGATGTGGAGGGTGATGCGGGGTAGGTAGGTGATGGGTTGTAGCATGAAGGGATGTGCTAAGTGTGGACCAATCACAGCACAGGATTAGCTCCTCAATTGAAGTGCTCATTGAGGGGCAGATTGAGGTGCTAGGTTAATCTTATGGGACTATGCTGTATCTAGAACCCCCCGCCCCTACTACTCGTTACATATTCTTTGATCCTTTGACAGTCGAGTGGTGTAATTAAATGTTGAATTTAGACGACAGATTCGGAGCTGCAATGCCAAACTGTATCCCCCGATTTTGTTATCATAGGATTTTCTGGATTGCCTCCCATTATGGTTGCAAATTTAAAGACGTGTTCACGTCAAAACAATTTATATGGTCTATTAGCAGTTTCTTCACACTTTTAAAATAAAAACTTCGAAGAAAAAAAAACACCCCATTTATGACGTGTTTGTTTCTTTCCTATTTATGTCACATTACAAGCGTTTTACACATGTATTAACCCTAACGTACATTATTTTTAGTTAAATTAAACTTTTGCTTACATTCTATTTACATATTATAATATTTTATTTGTAATTAATGTGAACAAAACCCGGGAGAAAATAGATGTGTTGGTTACGCCAGCCTGTTCACTGCAAAGTGAACACTCCTGAGGTCCTAGTTACTGTTTCCTTTCAATCAGTTTGTATGTTGTAACCACCTTTTTAAAATAAATATTGCCATGTAAGTAATATACACAGTGTGTGTATTCCACCGCACTCTGAGGTTAACGCCTACGGCTAAAATAAAGTATATTTATTGACTACTATTCCAAATGAGAGGCCTTTCAGTAGAGCTCATTTTACCACGAATTTACCAGAAATTCGGCGCGTTGTTCCTTTGGTGTAAATTTCTAGACTAAGTTAAGTTTTGTTTGCATAAGGCGGAGGAATGGCCTGAAAGTAGGACTTCAGCGAGGCTTGGCTTCAGAAAAGTTGGAAGTAACTGTGAATGGACTATAGTTTAGGACACCCGAATTTCGCGAAAAGACTTCTCGACTAGTTGTCTTATAAAAACAATTTCGCTGGGATTCACTTTTCATGATTGGAAGATTTACTTGTTACGCATCTTAGGTATCTGCCCGCGAATCACAGTCTTCTATTAACGAAGTAACGTAATTCTCACTGGCCGGTTAAGTAAGAGAAAGTCTTCTCACTAAGGCATAATACCAATAGGCAAAGGAGCACTGCTACAGTGGCGGAAATCTTCCCGCCAAATCTGGGTGTCTCTAACTGTGTCAACTTCCTAATGCCGGTTCCACGATGGGCTCCGACGAGATGGTATACGTACTGTTTCACAATTTGAGCGATGATCTGTCTCCGACGGACATCGTCTGTGATGGTGGAGTGAAGAGGGCTCTTGAGAGCTAAGGAGGGTGAGGTGAGTGTGGAGCAGCGCCGGAATGCAAGGGCGGCGTAAACGGGAGATCCCTGAGAAAACCCGCCGACCAGCAACATCGTCTGGCACGATTCCCACATGCGAAAATCCGGGAGCAGGGAATGAAGCCCGATTCGCCTACGTGGGAAGTGAGTAGTCTAACCACTAAACCACCGCGGCCCCAACTGCGATGGGAGTTTAAAACCTATACGTTGTATGGAAATAATAGAACATATCAGGTTGCGAATATAAGGGTCGTTACCATACAAAGGTGGAAACTTATCTACTCATTTGACCTAGTGATGGACAAAATCGAATGAAAACAATTAGAATATTCGATTCTTGCGGGATAATCGACCCTTACATTTTTGTCTTCCGTATCGAATGAATTATTCGTTTTGAACCTTTTTTCCGGACGATAGATGGCACTAGCAGAACTACAATATTTACGTAATTTATTTTAAATTCCATCAGTAAATATTTAACTTTTTGCTATTTTTGTATAGAAATGTTAAAATTTACTTTCTTTCTTTTTTGCCTTGTTTTTAAACACAGTTAATGTTGAATATTGTAGTTAAGCGCAGGTAAATTCCACCCAGCATTCACTTTGTTAAATAAAGAATAATTCGTTTCACTCATGCGAATGTCAATTTTCCACATTTCTCTCCGTGAAAAACTTGTTTCATTCTCGTCCAAATGGATGCCAAGAAAGCGCATGGCAGTTACTGCTATATTAATTCGGTTTCTAGAAATAAAATATATTTATTGTTTTCAGTTTTGTACCGTCGTCGTGATTTGTAAAAAGCTTTCAACTGATGAGATTACTTGAGAATATTTATTTACCATTCAAACGGGAACAGGTTTCGAATGGAACAGGAAAGGAAATAACTGACAAAAGACTGAACAAACTGTTAGGGCATCTTTCCTTTTTTACGGCTCTGTCGCAGTTGCCGAGGCTTACAACAACTTCAGCCAAATACATCATTCATGTACTCACTTCCAGAGAATGAGATCGAACTGTTAGCTCGTGGCAGCATCGACATTCATTCATATTTACAAAGCAGCGAATGGAGAAGAAAGCCGAGTATTCGGAATCCGAATGATGACTCGTTCGATTTTAAACGAGACTAATCGAATAACAACTGATTTCGAGAATCATTCTATTTTGTTCTGAGCAAAGTATAAGAACGCTATACCATTGATGTTATGGAAAAAAAATTACCATGTGCGCTTTCTCAAGATACATATAGCCTACCTTGATATGGTAAATTTTCGAATAATTTCTTACAGTACACTAAATTTCTGTTACAGGCGGAAAGACCTATGCTCAAGTCACACTTCAACTGCTTTACCTGCAAGCCTGCAAACTTCCTTTGGCTATTGGCTGCGTGTCTGTGAGAAGGTCCTTTTCTACTCGACTGGGCCAATCAGAATAAAGTCACGCTGAAACTGGACGTCCGTGATTGGCTGGCGGACACTTAAGACGCGTGCGACCGCGATATTGGTTGTGAACTAACGTGTTTTGGAGTACAACTGGTCGTGGAATCTTTTCGCGAAAAAACCCGGTGGCCCTAGTTATAAGTCAATTAAGCACCTCTGGATTCAATGGCAGCAGTGTAAAAACACAAAAAAAAATTTACAGTGTAGCTGTGTGCACGCCAACAACAAAATTTCTGTCCAGTAGTAAACAGTGTCCTTGAGTGTGCCGGCGAGATGGTAGATGGGCAAATGGTTTCTGACGGTCACCTCAACCAATAACAAGGGAAAAACTTGTGTCTACATAGACTGTTGGAAACAATACCGCACTCACGTATTCTAGAAATAAAGAAAATGATAGCCCTAGGGATAGCTTCACTTTTTGTTTGTTATTCAAATTGTTATTGTGCACCACAATTTGGTTTTTACCAACAACAAAATTTAGACTTGGGAATGGATCTACTCAATAGTTTTTGTATCTAATAAGAAGTATTAACTTTCAGTGAACACCTATTGTAGAAATAAGGGGTAGTAGATTCCCCACCACAAAAACCACACATTTCACAAGTGAATTCCACACACATCTTTAGAACGCAACATTGCACTTAATCATACACAATAACATATTATAAACATTTTACGGCAGATACTTACATACATTTCTGCGGCCAAAGCCAGTTATCTGACCAAATTTGTTGTGTCTCTCCAAGAACATGGTTTGAGCTTGTTGCCAACTTTATACACTTTATGAGCGACAACATTTTCAAATAAAATGTTTTGGGAATGCAAAAAATTGAAAGCACCTTGAGTCAGTGCAGATTCAGAGCATGGTCTTGGATTGTGAAACCTGTTGTATACTTCTATCCACTTTGATACTAATAAATAGTTCATTTCCTTTTCAGTTCTTTAACAAAATACGCAAATAATCACTTTTGAACTATTTAGTAGAACCACGTGGAGAATACAGTTATTACTGCGTGTACGTTTGCAAGAGCTCGTACAAGATTTTATGAATTTTATTTCTGATTTGGATAAGTTTTAAGACAGCACCATTTTATATAGTAAACTCTTGGGAGAGATTCCCCCCACCCCCTTTTTCAAAATTCCCTCCCATTACAGTATATCCACCAATGCCATGAGTTAAGTTTATCTCCAATAGCATAATCGTCAAAGTAACTAGTCTCCAAGGTCGCGCTTGTAGCAAATCCGATTAGTAAAACTTGCCACAAGCTAAGATTGGTAACACACAAGCGTAATTCAAGCCATCTACAAGCTTCCCATTAACACGTATGTGCCAGTCATGCAAATTTGGCTTGAATAAAACTTGTATCACGCATGATATGAGAAGTCTGCTCGGCAAGGCAGATTCAAGTCTGATGGCAATATTGCCGCAAGCCTACATGCGATCTGGATTCTGAGAGAAGGTTGGCTTTTTGTACGATTTCAGTCGGAGGTGGATGCTCTACACAAAATCCACGCAGTTACTCATTGCACAGAACATTCGAGGTCTAAAGCGGCAAAGAGGTTCAAGCAAGGTGAGTATCTATGGAGAAGCACTGGAATGTAAGGGCGGAGGGAACAGGAGATCCCCGAGAAAACCCGCCGACCAGCGGCATCTTCCCACATGCGAAAGTCCGGGAGGGACCGCGCCGGAAATGAAGCCCCGTTCGCCTTGGTGCAGTCTAACCGCTCAGGCACCGCGGCCCCGCGCAGTTTGGTAAGACTGGCGTGTGTAGTTGGTAGTACTCACGTGTGGAGGCGGGTCGTGGAGGACGCAGGAAGTTGCTGCCCCTGTTGAGAGCGCGCAGCGGCGCCTGGTGCTTGGAGGCGGGCAGCCGCACTTGAGTGGCGGCCATGGCGGGGGCAGGGCGCCGAGCCGAGCGCCTCACGCCGCCCCCGCCCGCAGCCGCCACCGCCCCGCCGCACCCAGCCTCCTGTAACATACACCTCTCCGTCACCACACACCCACCAATGTACAGTACACTGCACGTCGAGTACAGCCACACACTCTCTCTACATCAACTTCGGCAGTAAGCATCAACGTTCCCGTCTACATGGAGATGTTCTGCTCTAGAGGCTGAGAAGCGCGGGGGCAATAAGGACGACACTACCACGTTCATCAAGTGCGCCATAGTCGCTAAGCGCAAGGCTCTGAAGTGGCGTTCAGTGTTCTAGTCGCACTGCGTGAACCTATGTGACTTTCAGTGGGATATTATATTGGTGGAGTCTGTAGGAAGATTCATTGCAGGGACCTTAAGTAGTTTTGTATGTAGCAGGAGTATATATTCTGAACTACAGCTCTTTAAAAAAAAAGTCGTTTTTAGTTGTAACGTGGCGTACGCTGAACAGTTTTGGCTATTGATCTATGTAGGTGAAAAAAATGTTCTGTCACTGAGTGTAATCTAGTGCCCCTGTCGCCAAGAGCTGGATATTCGGCGATTAAAGCTTCAGATAGGCCTCAATTGATTGCAAGGTTGTCCCATCGAGTTGGATTCGCCCCCTTCGCTGACCATTAACTTTGCACAGCGCGTTTCAGGGAAGTGTGCGTTGCACTGTAGAATTTATGGATATATACCGGGCCTGACACTTGGAGGTCGCTAGCAAGCCGCGTGATAATTCCCACAAGCACATACAAATGATGCGAAACAATATGTGAACACAGAACAAGGCAAGCAGGCTCTGTATAGCTTCTGGCTCGGAGATGACCCTGGGCTTGACATTGCAAAACTCGGTTCTATGTTACACTACGTGCGATCCCGAGTGTCAGCATCGCGGGATCCAGCCTGGTGTAGGCCTGTGCGCTGGCTGTATACACCTGCCAGATACCCAATATGGTGTCCTCCAGGCTGGCGATGTCCTATCCACTTATAAATTAATTTAAATATCCTAACTTCCTCGACACTACAAAGGTCACACGCAACACCACATAAGCTGCAAGCGAACTATCACTGTAGGTAATGCCATTTCAGTCCATCGCTCCTATACCCCCTTCCTCTTCCTAAATACTCCTATTTTTATGCCTGGAAATTAACCTTTTTTTCTGCTTCCAGAGAGATGACTGGCATCTGCGGGTGGTAGCGTGGTTCTGTCCCCCGCCTCCAGCGCCATGCTACTGCGGTACGACCCTGGATACATTCCAGCAGCGGCTGGACACATTTCATATCACCACTCCGTAACCTCACAAAGTCTTTCTTCGCGAACTAACAACCCCCTACTCTCTCCAGCCCTAATAAAAAAAAAAGGATTTACATTTATCCTGCACGACAGTCGCATGCATTTTCCCAGACCCTCTCCGCTTTGCCTGGTTTACTATGCCCTACCATCTAGACCCTTCTTCTTTCGGGGTGCGTCCATGGCTACAAATGTGGTCATGGCAACAGACCGCGATGCATGCGCCCAATTTTGCTAATTAAACCCGACCTAAGGTGTGAAGGGCTTGCCCTGAGATGCACCCCATTCTCCAACTGTCTTAGCTACTAGCATGCATGCCGGAGGGCACACAGAACTGTGAAGGTACTCACGTTGGCGGCCAACATAAGTACTTATAAGGTTCTACTGCAACGTGCACCAAGGTATGCAGTTTGGTTTTTTTAATATGTTATTATTGGAGGCAGATATTTGTCGGCTTTGGCCATTTGTTCATGATATGCCTAATTAGAGTGTGTTTCTAGGAGTGCTGTAATTTTATGTCTACCGGTAACTTGTAATATTTTTGTTAGGTCTGTAAGGGTACCAGGCGGCAAGCTGGTATACTCCCCTACCCTGAGGCACCTTTACCTATGTTGTCGTTCATGGTTTTTTTTAACTGAGTTTTTATAGCGGTGCGCATTAAGTCCGAAGTCATGGAGTAGCAATTTTGATTGTAGTTCGTTAATGCCTTCTTTTTCGACTGTTACCTAGTGTGTGGTGTGCCGCTAATTTTTCATTGCATTTGGAAAATTTGTGGGCCGGCAAGGAGGGGGTTTTGTCCCCTCCCCCCTTCTCTTATATTTAGATCGTTTGTCCCTTTCTTTCACTTTTTCCAGCCAGTACATATTATAGTCATTGAAAGTTAAGAATTTTAAATTTTGCATTTCTGAAGCTCTGCTAAAGTTAAAATTTTTGGATATTCCTCCACTTTATGGAAACACAAGTTTAGCCAAATCTAGACAATACCAACACACTTAGTTTTTTTGTGTATTTATGTTCAAATAAATTATAACTTAAATATTATAACTTATGCACTATAAATAGGCAAAAGTTCGATTTAAACAAAAATAATTAACTTGTAGTTAACAGAAACGTAGAACACTTGTGATGATACAAGAGAGAACCAATCATGTCATGGATGGAGTGATTTTTCAAAGGCGTGATTCAAAACTTGTGAAGACACCCCGAATAGACTACAAAGTGGCTGCAACACGACGTAGCTGCGACGCACGTTGACAGAAATGTGCTAGCGGGACGGAACGGGGCGGGGCGGGGCGGGGCCACTTGGAGGCAACATATCCATGTCCTAGGACTGGCAGAGAGGGGCCTGTTCAATAACTGGCACAGTCGCCACATCTCACACACTCCCACAGTTTTGTTTGTGTTATGAAGAATATGGTGTCCGGCACTCCACTAACATCCGAGGATGATTTTATCCCACGAATCCACGCCACGGCTGGAATACATCACAAAACCAAGCGCCTTCAACATCGAACTCTTCCGGGGCCGCAGTGGTTCAGTGGTTAGACTACTCGCCTCCCACAAAGCCGAACCAGGCACGAACACCGGAGGGGGGGGTCGACCCCGGATTTTCGCATGTGCGAATCGTGTCGGACGATGCCGCTGGTCGGCGGATTTTCTCGGGGATCTCCCGTTTTCCCCGCCCTAGCATTCCATACTCACCTCGCTTCATCCTCATCGGCTCTCAAGACCAAAATCTCTTCACTCACTCCCGAACTCTGCACAGACGATGCACGTTTCTGCAATGAATTTAGAAGTCGACAACTCGAACGCTTTCTGTAATCCATGATGCCATTATCTTGCTGGGCTCGTGGTCCAATGCTAGCGATGCACCAGCACTCTCAGTAATTCTTCCATCAAACTTTAATTCACATGATGTGGACACTGCACACTACTTAGGGCAAATTCACTGCTCGAGGACTACTGGGTGCCGCTGTCCATTTGGGCGGGAGCAGTGCTGTGCGACCCGTGAAGACACTCACTCAAACCGTATGCCCTAGAGCTACCACTTTACACATGTCCGACAGCTTTCTTTGCTTATTGGCTGCCATGCATGTCTGAAGGTACAGCCCCTTTTCACTGGACCAACGACGATTCTGGTACTATAAGGTAGAACGTTCGTGATTGGTCTACAAAAAACTTAACCTTGTTCATCCAATCATCAAAGAATAAAATAGTTAGAGTGTTATAGAAGATATGATGGCTCGAAAAATGTTCGCGATTTTCCATTATGTCTACGTTTGCCGTGTAGCCGTAGCGGTAAAAACACAGTGCGACTTTTGACTTATACAGAATGGTTAGCAACAGCTTAGTAACAAATTACCTGCAATTTCCCTGACTTTTCCCTGGCCAACATAAATATCATGTTCGTTATATATTCAGAAATTACAAATTAATTTTATGGACAGAACCAACAAAGCAAGGCTCGTTAAAAAAAAAGTTACCGAGTCGTAGAATACTAGGAATTCCAGAGACAGTAAAAAAAAAAAAAAAATTCCTTTAATTTACACACGACACTATACGATGTTGCAATTAGTTGAGGACCACTGCAATTGTTCTAATTATCATCTCAGTTAGCCTACTTTCCGAAGGAAAGAAAGGCTTGTAAGATCGCTTTCCTATGTTTGTGTATGTGTGCGTGTAGGTGTGTGTGTGGCTGCGTTGTTCTCCCCCCTCCTCCTTTTTTTTTTAATTTTTGAATGCGTGGAACGAATTTCACCAAACTTGGTACACATATACTACTTAGTAAGGACACCTGACTCATAGTTTTTGATCTACTTCCGGCACTTAATTTAAAAATGGCGGCCATTAAAAAATTTGAGACGATATGTCATATCTCGGGAACCATTCCGTCGATTTAAACCAAATTTGTTTTGTATGCTGGCAGAGCATCGTGTAAGCATTAAATTTTCGTTTGGATATTGTTTTTAGTCCGCCATTTTGGAAAATAACACCAAATAAAGAAATACATTTTTTTCATTAGATCTCAAAATTATTAAACCAATTCTCACCCAATATGGCAGGTAAGTAATACTATTATACGTCAAGTAAACGTAAGTGATTGAATTTGATTACGTACTTACTTCCAAAATGACGTACATAGAATTTTTTAAGGTTGATTTGGTATATATGCCATCCCATTTAATCAATTTCGACCAAATTTTATGTGCTGAAAGTATTGTTAGGAGTATCGAAAAAATCAACATGTACGCACTTTTGTCTGCCATTTTGGAAGATAGCGTCATACGAATAAACAAAGTTACTATGTCATATCTCGATAAAAAATTTGCCGATTCATACCAAATTTGGCAAGCAAGTAGTACTTCGGCAGATGATGTAAAATTCCATGTTTTAAGTACGTCAACCACTCATTTTCAAAATGACGGTCATATAGCTATTTTAGCTTAGAATGCTATGTCGTCGAAATTATATTCATCAATTCCACCATAACTCTGTATGCTGTCAGTAGACATTAGATCTATCAACTGTGTCTACATGGAGCATATTTTGTAAGATAGCGCTGTGTGAATGAAATGAAGTTTTTTTTGTCATATCTCGCGAAACAATTGACAGATTCCTACCAAATTTGGGATACAAGTACCACTGCAGCAGGCAGTGTTAACTGGTATGTTTTAAGTAGGCCAGGCAGTTATTTTCGAAATGGTGGCTATATAAATATTTTAGCTCTGTATATTTTATCAACGAAACAAATTTCAACTTAACTTTGTATGCTGGCAGTGCCTAATACAACCATAAAATGCAGAGCCTTATTTCTTTGTCATTTTGTATGATAGCCCCACCAACTAAAAATTAAATTTTTATCCCGTCTCGTAAAACAATCAACCCATTCTTACAAAATTTGGCGAAGATGTTGTACTTTGGTAGGCCATATTAATATATGTATTTTTTAAGTATGACTCACTTATTTTCAGAACGGCAGCTCTAAAATAATTTTAGTTTTGTATGCAATATCTACGAAGTTATGCAATCTATTTTAACTTAACTATGTATACTGACAGTATATAATCACCGACTGTGCTACAATACAACTTTTTGGTTCTCCGTTTATGAAGATAGCTATAAAATTATTGAAGTTTTATACCATATCTCGAGGACCAATCAAACGATTCCCAAATGTTAAACTGGAACATTTCAAATAATTCGTACCAAATTGTACGTACCATAAATGCTACAGACGTCCATGTTAACTTTCATGTTTTAAGCGAGTCAGACAACGATGTTCAAAATGGCGTCGTCGTAAATAATTTAGGTAAGTCTGCCACTTATATTAATCAATTCAACAAAATTTTGTATGTAGACATTACACATTAGAAGCATCGTATATAGAGCGTCTATTTTTTTTTTTTTTTTAATTTTGTACGACAGAATCAAATAAGAAAAGTTTTTTTACGGCATATCTCACTGACCAAACACCCGATTCTCATCGAATTTTTCACACAAGTAGCGCTACGGTAGGCCATTTAAACCTACATGTTTTAATAGACCCAGTCACTTATTTTCAAAATGACGGCTCTCTAAATATTTTAGATTAGTAAACCCTATAATTCGAAACACTAGACTGATTAAATCCGAAGTTGATGCTCCGAATGCTGCCTCTACAATGCAGTGCATTGCAAGCTAGCTTATTGAACGATGTTTTCTGGGTTCCAGTCCCGGGTAAGCACGCGTGTATGTGTAATTGTTGCATACGTTTCTGGTTTCATTTCTAATTAAATCCGAAGTTGATGCTCCGAATGCTGCCTCTACAATGCAGTGCATTGCAAGCTAGCTTATTGAACGATGTTTTCTGGGTTCCAGTCCCGGGTAAGCACGCGTGTATGTGTAATTGTTGCATACGTTTCTGGTTTCATTTCTAATTAAATCCGAAGTTGATGCTCCGAATGCTGCCTCTACAATGCAGTGCATTGCAAGCTAGCTTATTGAACGATGTTTTCTGGGTTCCAGTCCCGGGTAAGCACGCGTGTATGTGTAATTGTTGCATACGTTTCTGGTTTCATTTCTAATTAAATCCGAAGTTGATGCTCCGAATGCTGCCTCTACAATGCAGTGCATTGCAAGCTAGCTTATTGAACGATGTTTTCTGGGTTCCAGTCCCGGGTAAGCACGCGTGTATGTGTAATTGTTGCATACGTTTCTGGTTTCATTTCTAATTAAATCCGAAGTTGATGCTCCGAATGCTGCCTCTACAATGCAGTGCATTGCAAGCTAGCTTATTGAACGATGTTTTCTGGGTTCCAGTCCCGGGTAAGCACGCGTGTATGTGTAATTGTTGCATACGTTTCTGGTTTCATTTCTAATTAAATCCGAAGTTGATGCTCCGAATGCTGCCTCTACAATGCAGTGCATTGCAAGCTAGCTTATTGAACGATGTTTTCTGGGTTCCAGTCCCGGGTAAGCACGCGTGTATGTGTAATTGTTGCATACGTTTCTGGTTTCATTTCTAATTAAATCTATTGCGTTCAAATGGAAGTCAAGTCCTACTTACCGACTCAGCTTTTAAGAACCTATTTAAAAATTAATTGCACCAATGTTGACGAAAGTAGGCTTTTTAGTTAATCAGTAAATCCTTGTTTATCATGTCAATGCTTTATGTAAAAACAAGAATAGAAAAACTCAGCCTACAAAGGTGGACTGCCGCAGTCCTCCCTGCCTAAATCTCTTCACTCTTCTGCAAAGGTGAACTAACATAATATAATATACAGCAAGTAGCAGAACAGCTACCTACAATCCAATACTCGTTTTCCTATTAAATACATTTATAACCATTTTATCTTAAATTTATTACTTCACTTAAATTGCATTAATATTTCCCTGACTTATGTCCTGAAATTTAAGATTCCCTGACTTTTACATATTTTCCCTGTTTCCCCTTCCGCTAGCCCCCATGCAATATCAGGATCCTCGACACGGTAGGTACGGGGAAGTGGAAAAAAAAAGGGGGGGGAGGTCGTAAATACTTCGTGACGTCTCAGAACTACTGCATGGATGCGTGTTTAACGGAATAGCGATCGCAATGCGGTTCTTTTTACGACTTTCGCTTCGTGTTTCACTACCAGCGAGACGCGCAGCGATGTTTATCGTGGAAGTCAGCGATGTTTATCGTGGAAGTCAGCGATGTTTATCGTGGAAGTCAGCGAAGCGATGTTTGTAGTGGAAGTCAGCGATGTTTGTCGTGGAAGTCAGCGATGTTTGTCGTGAAAGTCAGCTATGTTTATCGTGGAAGTCAGCGATGTTTGTCGTGAAAATCAGCGATGATAACGCAGAAGTTACGAGTCTCCCCCCCCCCCCCCTTTTCCCAATACAAACACACGCATACACACACAAAAATATTTATGGTTAGATGATGATCACAGGAAACATTACATCCCCTCCCACGGCCTCTAGCTCCGCATGCGAGCTACAGGAAGACGTTAACTGTCTGCCTGGCCGTAGTTACGAGATTCGTACACGCAATGGCAGCACTATGCGGTATACACTTTTTATATATCGTTTCTACATGGGCTAGCCATATGAATAATGGTGTGATATATCGATATCTATACGATGAATAATTGCAACAGTGCTAAAAATCGATACCGGTATTTTTTTTTTGTATTTTATTTGGACGGATAAAGCCCTTCCTATTGAGTTACAAGAACTATAACAAAACTAAACAGAATTTTCAAAATTATATAAAATAAACGGTACCAATCTCAGTTTTAATGATCTCGAAAAAGTAATGATATTTTGTTATCCCTTGAGCATTTATATAACTGGGCTATCAGAAAATTATATTTATTGTGAAATTTAACCCATTCAGACAACAGTGTATACATTCGTGTACATAACGCAAGTGTAGGCTAATTAAATTTTGACCTGTACAGCACACTCCGTAGCTCAATGACCAATGATCTTACCTTTGGGTAAATGATTCGCAAACCGTCTTAATCGTCTAGGAAATAATTGGTTCGCATACCTGCAGCCGAACATAGATCGTACAGCTCAATAGCTGTGACAATGAAACAAGTGTTTTGTCGACTTAAGTACAGCACCCATCGTAAAAATGTTTGTTTGCAACACCTGTAACCGTAAACTAAAGTGGGCCTGAAAGGGTTCGCGCAAAGTTAATACAGCTTTGTTCCTCCCAGAACATCATCTCCCATTTTAAAATGTAGGCATGGGCCTGGTAGATAACAGTTAAAAAATAAAACCTATGGCTGTGTACAACCAACTGATATACCTACAGCATTACACAATGACAACAGTGAATGTTCAGAGTATTGTTATTGACACAGTAGCCATAGGCGAACACAAGATAGCAGAAAAAAAACATATTAAAATCAATATGTTGGTCGTATAAAAGAAATTCTCTCAACAAACGACTATATATAAGGCGGTATATGCACAGTATAACTTAGCTTTACATACATATTTATTCACTGTAATGATAACTGACTCTGTACGTATATTATGTAGAATATTAATTTTTTCAAAAGGTCAGAAAATATTTAAGTTTAAATTTACATACTGTATGTCACCAGGGTGAGGGACGGGGACCCAATATCTGCGCACCTTACTGTCACTATAGTACATTCACAGTTACTTCCAACTTTTCTGAAGCCCTGCTCAAGTTCTACTTCCAGTATATTCCTCCGCCTCGTGCAAACTAAGTTTAACCAAGTCTAGAAAACCACTAGAGAGACAGCGCACTGCATTCGTGCGCACTCAGTGTAATAATATTCTGCATAAGAACTATTTCTTACTAGGCATTACCAACACACCTATTTTTCTCACTGGTTCTTATTTGTATTCATTATAAATGAGAGATTGCAGTTATAGATAATACATAAGTAAAACTTCAATTCAAGCAAAAAATAAGGTACGTTTTTATACTAACACAGATATAAAAAGCTTGTGATACATGGCATATTCAGGAAATAAACAAGCACGTCGACGTAATTTTGAAAGTTTTGATTCAAAAAGTGTGAATAAACCGCGAATAGACTATAGACATATAATTTACAGCTGATTGGGGCTCTCCCCAACAACCCAGTGTGGTGCGCACAATTTCGTGACATTTCTTGCGGAACAGCCACCCTCCCTACACGCCGACCTTTATTCTAACTTTCAGATCAGGCGGTGACATGTCTTGCGGAACAGCCACCCTCCCTAAACGCCGACCTTTATTCTAACTTTCAGATCAGGCGGTGACATGTCTTGCGGAACAGCCACCCTCCCTACACGCCGACCTTTATTCTAACTTTCAGATCAGGCGGTGACATTTCTTGCGGAACAGCCACCCTCCCTACACGCCGACCTTTATTCTAACTTTCAGATCAGGCGGTGACATGTCTTGCGGAACAGCCACCCTCCCTACACGCCGACCTTTATTCTAACTTTCAGATCAGGCGGTGACATGTCTTGCGGAACAGCCACCCTCCCTAAACGCCGACCTTTATTCTAACTTTCAGATCAGGCGGTGACATTTCTTGCGGAACAGCCACCCTCCCTAAACGCCGACCTTTATTCTAACTTTCAGATCAGGCGGTGACATGTCTTGCGGAACAGCCACCCTCCCTACACGCCGACCTTTATTCTAACTTTCAGATCAGGCGGTGACATTTCTTGCGGAACAGCCACCCTCCCTACACGCCGACCTTTATTCTAACTTTCAGATCAGGCGGTGACATTTCTTGCGGAACAGCCACCCTCCCTACACGCCGACCTTTATTCTAACTTTGAGATCAGGCGGTGACATTTTCTCCGGCAGGGTAAACGAGTAACATTATGATTTGTGGCATAGTTACTACCATGGACGGGCCAAATTCATCGTACAATTATGTTTTTTTTTTTTATATTTTTTATAAGGCTGGGAAAAACTCCGCGAATAAATTTCACGGCAAGCTAGACTTGAGACACATGTATATATTTAAGTTTCCTACTAAATTGTATCAGAGTTTAATGAACACATCGTGGACAAATTTGAGCCAATAACAAGCCCGCAAAGAAAACAAGGATCGAACACCGTGCTACCAGGATATCCCTCCGCCTCGATCAAACAAAGCTTAGAACATTACACCAGAGGGCCAACACACCGTATTCGTGCGCACTTAGTGTAATAATATTTTCCATAAGAACTATTTATTATTAGGCATCACCAACACACCATTTTCTATCTGCCTTTAATCGTATTAGTTGTCAATTAAATATTATAATTTATGGATAAAATACAAGTAAAGGTTCAATTTAGCCAAAAGTAATGTAACTGTATGCTAACACAAAAGTAAAACACTTATGATACATGTCATAGTTATAGGAAGAAACAAACACGTCATACATGGGGCGATTTCTCAAACGTTTGATTCAAAAAGTTTGAAGAAACCGCGAATATACTATATAAGACCGTTCAAGAAAACTGTTGATACTTTTGTTTTACTTAGCACGGATATGGAAGGAAAAGCTCATGACGACATATGTTGAGAATTATTGCACTCGTATAACTTGATGTGATTCCAGAACACACTATTCATGAACGTGTGTGTGTGTGTGTGTATATATATATATATATATATATATAAGGTTTGGGAACGACACAAGAGAAACTGTTGTGTTTTAAATTTATTACTTGATTACATTAAAGCCTCTACGAGACCACTACTCGGGCTACTAAATGGAGCACGTGACAAAGTTTAGGCGTTAAGTATTTGTGGATTTTGGGTCAAAATTTAGCGAGCGGTAGAAGCCTGCTAAAACACCTAATACCTCCGCGATCGCATTTGCTATTGTTTAAGTCATATTTCACGCTTTTGCCATGCAAATTATACGAATTCAAACCAATAACAAAGAAGGAAAATCTAACGATGAATCACAAGAGCGTAAAATTGTTCGTTACTGATATTGTTTATAGCAATTTTTTTAAACAAAAAATCGTAACTTCGAAACATTATTTTCAAAATGAAGGTTTTCCTTGAATAAACGAGAAAAGAAAATTATTTTATAGATTTCCGAGAGAAATCATTTGTAAAACACAGTTCATTATTTTTTTCAAATAACAAAGAAGCATCGAAACATTCAGTAGTAGAGTTCTGAACTGGACAATAGGAGCGCTTCTCAGGGTCGTTCGAATTTCAACACCCTACATGACTAACACTCCAAATGACCAAATAACGAATTCGGACACAGGTTAAAATGTTTCGCATACTTAGACGTTCTTTACCCCGGGTTGAGGCCCATAAACACGGCGGCGCAAAGTGCAAGTGTCTGAACTGGCGTGCAGTGTTATCGCCGCACTGTGTGTACCTATGGAACTTTCAGTGGTCACCCTGTTCTTTTATTAGTGGAAAGTCTGTAGGAAGGTTCAATACGAGACCCTTGAGTCGTTTGGTATGTATCTGATGCGTATATTTTGAGAGAAAGTGCTTTGGTAAAGTAGTTTTGAGCAATTTTGGAGAGCTATGAAATGGTATTTCTAATGTAAGTGACGTCTTGAAAGTACTCTACAGTCCTCGTCTGCAGTATGTTCATTCCGTGGACCAGCACACTGGAAGCCCGTTTGCTAGTTCCGTGTATTTCCAAGACTCTGCGAAGCCCCAGGGAGGCGGAAGCCGTAGATAGGAGCAGACCCTTCCGAAAACCCAGTCTGGTGAACATTCTGTGCCATCCCCAGATGGCGTGCAGTTAGGTCGGCCCGCTGGGTCTGGCAGGGGAGTAATTAAGGGCGTGTGCGAGTGTGTGCAGGCGGACACGTGACGGGCGAGCTTGTACTTCACGGACCAGGGACATGTCGGCTCCACGGACTGCGGCCAATTATCGGCGTGCATCTCACCGGAACGTACCAACAATCTTTCCTCCTCCACCCACACCTTGTTTCCTGGCTCCGGCGACCTTGCACCCACGCCAGACTACAGTCTGTTCGCTGTTACTTCACACTTTTAGAATCAAACATTTCATACATCACCCTACACATAACGTTTCCGATTGTTTCCTAGTTAAATTCTGTAAGTAGTATGATTATGATGAGTCTGGGGCAAAGGCGTGGTGCGTCGGATTCGGATTAGGGGGAGCCGCCATATTTTTACGTCGCCCGACCGCAATCTTGGATGTCGTTGACCTTTTAACCCCTGACCAGTGTGACCTTTGACCTTGACCTTTACAAAAAATTACTTTTAACCTCAAAAACACTAACAAACCTTTAAAAAAAATCCTCAAAAAATCCCAAAAATTCTAAAAAAAAAAATTATCAAAATTTTTAACGATTTTTTAATCAAAACTTTGATACTAAATTCTTTATAAATTTTTAATCGATTCTTTACTTTTTGTGATTTTTAAAGATATTTTTTGGATTTTTGCATTTTCAAGTTCAAATGTCAAAGTTCAAGGTCAAAGGTCATAGGTCCTGATCACGGTCACCTGGCTCGGAGTCACTGATCCCAGTCACCGGAGTAGCTGATCCCTATCAGCATTTCTGGGGGAAAAAATCGGTCATTTCTGCGGATACTTTTGACAACTTTTTAATAATTGTTAACCATTTTTCATAATAAATATCTTCGGAATTTTTGGAATTTTTTAAAGGTTTTTTAGTGTTTTTTGAGGTCTAAAGTCCTCGGGGTCAAAGTCAAGGCTCACACGGGTCAGGGGTAAAAGGTCAATAACATCCAAGATGGCGGTAGGATGACGTAACAAGAATGCGGCTCCCCCGAATCCAAATCCAACGCCCCACGCCCTTGCCTCAGACTCATCATAATCATACTACTTCTGTATCACAAGCGTTTTACACTCGTGTTTACATACGAGAACCTTGTTTATGGCTAAAATAATCTTTTAAATTATTTTACCTACTCAATATACTATTTCATTTACTATTAATATGAATATAAAGCGAGATAAAATAGGCGTGTTGGTAATGCCTAGTAAGAAATAGTTCTTATGTAAAATATGGCAACACTGAGTGCGAGGCACGAATGTGGTGCATTATACCTTTAATATTTTGTTTGCATGAGGCGGGGTAATACGCTGGGAGGAGAACCTTAGCAGGGCTTGGCTTCAGATAAGTTAGATGTTACCATGAACGGGCTATACAATTAAGTGATCAAATTTCCACTTCCAATGGGAGAAAGATCATTATTTACGTGAATTGCGAATTGAATATAAACATTTTTCCATACTTTAATAGCTTCAATATTGGCTTGCCATTACAGCTGTTTGTTCTGTCCACAAGAAGATCTGCTGGCTGTGACGCCCACCAATTACGATCCAAATATTTTACATGTGAAGTACGATCTACAACACTCTGAATCTGAAGAATCAGTGACAATTTTACTGTTTCAATCAGTCAAACATATCTGACTTATACAACAGTCACTTCAGTGAATTTAACTGATGAACCAATGAAAAAATGCCATATTTCCTTCACTGATTCATTCAGTTTCATTTCCCACTGATTCGTCAGTCATTTTTTCCACTGTATTCTCAGTGGTTTATTTTTTGACTGATGTATCAGTGAAACTGCACGTAAAAATGGCCGTCACACAGCGTTTTAAAATGGCCGTTAAACAACGTGTATCAAGTGAAGTAACAGCGAATAAACGTATAAAATTAATACAAAATTCATTCAAAATGTGTTTCGTCTTTCAAAACGCCATTTTACGAGGTAATATGAACATACAGCCTTTCATTCCGTTTGTACGTCTTTAATTTCGATTCCCTGCAATCGTCTCAACGCTCTGTTTGAAGGTTTAAACTGCATTTAATGTATTGAAGGGAGTGTACTCATATATACTATTCGTTTTAACAGTCCTAACGGCACCAATCAAATCAAACACGAAAAGTATGAGCATATAACTTCAAACTACACATTTTCGCAGCAATATTATAAGAGATACATTTTCCTCTGGCAATTTTGACTTGGCGTGGTAGCTCAGATGTCAAGGCCACGACCTAGAGTCGAAGGGAGCGTGAGTTCAATCTCGGCCACCTGCGAAATACTTTTAACTTTTTCAAATTACGGTAAATTACACAATATAAATAGTAAACTATCGTAAATATCTTTATTTTACGAAATTATTTGCCTACATTCAATAAAATCAATATTTAATTCGCCACTGCAGTCGGCCGTCACAGTATTCAATCAGTGAAATTTTTTCCACTGAAGCAGTTAGTGCTTTTCCACTGATTCTAAGTGGAGCCATTTTTACGGATTAGAATAGCTTAATTTCACTGCGAATCAGTGGTTTCCCACTGATTCGAATTTAGAGTGTACTCTCGTTCAACAATACCTAGTGGCTGTTGATTCGTTTACCTACGCCGGGACTTCAAAGGAAAAAGTCGAGTGGAGTTAAATCCATCGTAAATTGCATCACAGATTTTGTATTTTATTTTGGGCTTCGACAAAGCGTAGGACATTACATTGCTCATGTTCTAGAACATGTATTGCTAGACTATCGTTGACAGGTCCATTTCTCTAACCGAAAATAAGAAAAAATTATTAATTTCTTGCCTTTAATCACTACTGAAAAAAAAAATTATATAGTAATATAATATGTTGATTAATCTTAAGGAGCTATTACTTATGTCAAGTCATTGAAAAATTTCATTAAATGTTCTTAAATGGAAATTATGACAAAAATAGTGAAAATCCACGATGGCAGGGACTGGTCCACCTTAAGATACCTATTTCTTCACCGTATTTCTCCTAACTCTGGTCAAAATTCCCACTTAAACGAAAGAAGTAGAGCAGTGTACCATCGCATCAAAACTTGATTGGTTGAAGATTGTTCAAAGGTATATATTAAAATATAGATACGATTCGGAAACATTACATTGTCTAATCATTCCCCATTTACGATACTTTGGAGTTTGCAATAGGAATTTTCGGAAGACTAGGAATACACATCGACGCTAATATGGCCATATATCATCATGATCTGTTAGCTTCCTAGACTGACATTTGGTTGCGCATTCCCGCCGATGCCTCGCCGCGAACTCACATCAGTCCTCGCACAGTCTTGGTTGCGCATTCCCGCCGATGCCTCGCCTCGAGCTCACATCAGTCCTCGCACAGTCTTGGTTGCGCATTCCCGCCGATGCCTCACCTCGAGCTCACATCAGTCCTCGCACAGTCTTGGTTGCGCATTCCCGCCGATGCCTCGCCTCGAGCTCACATCAGTCCTCGCACAGTCTTGGTTGCACATTCCCGCCGATGCCTCGCCGCGAACTCACATCAGTCCTCGCACAGTCTTGGTTACGCATTCCCGCCGATGCCTCACCTCGAGCTCACATCAGTCCTCGCACAGTCTTGGTTGCGCATTCCCGCCGATGCCTCGCCGCGAACTCACATCAGTCCTCGCACAGTCTTGGTTGCGCATTCCCGCCGATGCCTCGCCTCGAGCTCACATCAGTCCTCGCACAGTCTTGGTTGCGCATTCCCGCCGATGCCTCACCTCGAGCTCACATCAGTCCTCGCACAGTCTTGGTTGCACATTCCCGCCGATGCCTCGCCGCGAACTCACATCAGTCCTCGCACAGTCTTGGTTGCGCATTCCCGCCGATGCCTCACCTCGAGCTCACATCAGTCCTCGCACAGTCTTGGTTGCGCATTCCCGCCGATGCCTCGCCTCGAGCTCACATCAGTCCTCGCACAGTGCGTACAACTGCTTCGCTATGGTAGATGCTAAGCGAAGTGACTGACATCTAGTGGCAGATTTTCGATCCCACGTAATGGCTTCATATCTTCTACGAGATGGTATTGCTGAATTACCCCAAATATAAAATACTTGCTTAAATGGTATTTCGTTTCAACAAATTCATAAATCTGCCGAAATAATGGTGTCGGGAAGAAGAAAAAGGTGAAATATTGTCATTAAAGTCCTTAACTTTACTAGATTTTCTTGCCACGAGTTCTGTTTCAGAAGTCATAACGAAATATGTATCGCACCAGACCGCGAGTCACAGCTTCCCAACATTTCTTAACAGTCACATGTCCATTGCCTTCGCTACTTCCCGACTTGCCAGTAAAGTTAAGAATAAATGAGTGGCTACATCAGGCGATAAATGAGCAGCATTCGAACAAACCGTGACTTAGAAACGATGACCTGAGCCTTGTCGGAAGTGTGGAACCAAGCATCGGGCGCTGCAAAGAAAACTCCAGGACGATGGGAATCATCCTTCCTTAAGGCGCCAGGACCTTCTGAGCACAGTGGGCAATGACCTAACAGCGAGGAAGCGGAAAAATGTATCCTGAGAACGCGCCAGCAGTGCAGATCCTGCCCCCCCCCTTTTTTTCTTCACAAATAGGAAACTTAAATGTTAAAAACTTTAGAGTCAAATCATTCTTTCGTAATTCCTGTATTGGCAGCTATAAGATTTCGGAGGTAATTAGCATTATGATAAGAAACCGTATGATGTTTCAATGAACTGAACGACTAGATGTGAAAAATAGGCCTACAAGTTCAACAACGTGTAAGTACTCCAGTGGAGACATACTATATTCATTTCTATATTAAAATGCGATATTAAAGATATTAATACATTACTTTAATCAGAACCTGACTAAAAATTGTAAAACACTCCTGAAAAAAGTTTTCCTTGCAAGTATGATAGAAATAATTGCATCATGTATGGTGTGTAGATTTCAACCCAATACGATACAACACTCCCTTGTTACTGTAGTTAATTTCCTTTCCGTAAATTAACAGTTGGGACTTGGGGCGCGATCCTTCTGAACGTCTCCCTATTGGCCAGGCATGTACTTGCACCAGGCAGAAACAATTTTTTTTTCCGTCCCTCTGCTCTCGACGTTATTGTCGAAAATGACACGTGACACGCTACGCTGAGGTAAAAGAGGACGTGAACTTTTCCTTGATGGCACTACCTCCCCATCTTGCTCTGAGCGCGGTTGCTACAATTACCTCTCGGAGCAGACGCTCATCTGACGACCTAGCTAAGTGGCTTTATTATCCCCGTCAGCAAACCTTCCCTGACACCACTTCACTCAAGTTTCTCTGCTCACAGCCTCCATTTCTTCTTATAGTCAAGTCGCGGTTTCTTCACACTTTTCGAATCAAACCTTTGAAAAATATCCCCATGTATGACGTGATCCGTTCTTTACTCAATATGTTGTGTCGCAAGCATTTCATACCGTAGTAACATCAAAGTGCCTAATCTTTGGTTCAATTTAACTCTTACTTGTATTTTATTTATAAATTATAACAATTCATTTATAATCAACACGAATAAAAAGAGGATAAAAAAGGGTGTGTTGGTAGTAGGCGACCTAGTAAAAAATAGTTTTGTTAGTAGTAGGCAACCTAGTAAAAAATAGTTGTGTTGGTAGTTGGCGACCTAGTAAAAAATAGTTCTAATGCCGGAGCGTGGTCCCTATGATGTCGTTTTCTATACTTATTATTAGTTAGGCGTCGTTTGCATGAGGCGGAGGAATATGCTAGAAGTAGAACTTTAGCAGGGCTTCAGAAAAGTTGGAAGTAACCGTCAATGGAATATATCTGCATTTTCTAAGGATAAATATATTACCATTACATATCAAACCTGCGTGCGAAAAACGTATTTTACGAACATCTTCGTCAGTTGGCAATCCCCTTCAACTTGCCAAAGTATTGCTACGACACAGCGGCGGGTCCACCTGTGGGATGTCAGAAGCATAGTGTCACGAGTCCAGCATGACATGGCGTGGTGTGGGAGATGGCGGGCATAGGCCGTCTCACAATTGAGAGAATACTCTTTCGAGAGCATAGTCTTTCACACAACCTGGCGAGAGCACTGCTTCTCTCTCTCTCTCTCTCTCTCTCTCTCTCCCCCGTGAAACTCGAGACAACTACTCTCTCGGTTCTCTCCTACATCACGCGCACAGCTGATGCCGAAGAGGCGCGGAATTGTGTTAAGATAAATTCACGGTTATAACTATTGAAAGTAATTTATATACGTTGGAAACAATTCATAAATACTTATAGCACTACCGATACAATATTGCTAGCGCATACAATACTATTCTTTTGGATTTATATATTACCGCCATGTTGTAGTAAAGTGATAAACAAAAGATTTTGTTAGAAATTATTATTTATACGTTTATAAATGCATGTTACGTAAGTTACTTCTTTGACTAAAACGTATGAAATTATTCACTTACAGGTAAAATGCGACGTAGTTTTGACCCAGAAAGTTGCTGTATCCTTATTAAACACGGAAATAATGCAAAATAAGGTGGCGCTTGGTCATAGAGTGCGAGAGAGCGCCAGCGAGTATGCAACTTCATGCTCTCCCTCTCTCTCTCTCTCTCTGTGTGTGTGCTCTCGCCGACGTAATGAGACGACCAGAGAGGTCATAATGACACGGTCGCGAGAACGAGAGCACAAGAGAGCGCTCTCTGGGCCAACTGAGACACGGTCTTGTTGACTGACATCTCGCACCAGACGGCGAAGGTCTGGGATTGTCTCCTTTTTTGAGAAACCTCTCGACGGGGGTGAGAGTGCGTAGGTGCAGAATAATCCAGAATGTATTAGCGCAGGTATAAATACAATCCTCTACCCCGCCGAAGGAGTTGTTGAGAAAGTGTGGACGACTATGGCTGGTGATGAGTATTCCCGTGGATTCGGCGATTGTCAGCGATTATTGGAAACGCGGAGTGGAGTGGACAGATCTGGGCCGCTCTTAAGGGGGAAGTATCCATTCCATCTTCGAATTTTCTTACAAATCTTCGTAATGAAAATGTATGACCAGGAATAAAAAATCAAAGCTAAGACATGGCATGGACGACTACTTAATGATTTTTATTTTTATTTGTAGGGTTTCAAATATACCTGTATTTTCCCACGTGGGACTGAAATTATTAAATAATTAGATGCTGATTTATTACGGTTACAGATGTGACACTAATCATGTAAGAAAAATAAGTGGTGTTTAGAAACAGCTGTCGAAATGCTCCCTATGTCATGACTAGCTTGGTTTTTAAATATTGACTCCGAAAATTAAGTTAATGAGGAAAATACGTAAATCCAAGATAGCAAGGATACTTCTCCCTTAACACGAGGACTTGAGAGCCGATGTGGGTGAACTAGAAGAATACGGATCAGCGCCGGAACGCAAGAGCGGGGGAAACGGGAGATCCCCGAGAAAAGCCGTCGACCAGCTGCATCGTCCGCCACGGTTCCCACATGCGAAAAGCCAGGAGTGACCCAGCCGGGTCGCCATTGGTGGGAGGCGACCGCTCAAGCCGCTGTGGCACCGCGGCCCCCGGAAGCGCGGAGAGACTGCAGTATGACGCCGGATGAATGGCGATCTATTGTGGTATATCCACACAGGCGCCGGAGGAGTATTGTGGTATACCCACACAGGCGCCGGAGGAGTATTGTGGTATACCCACACAGGTGCCGGAGGAGTATTGTGGTATATATGCACACAGGCGCCGGAGGAGTATTGTGGTATACCCACACAGGCGCCGGAGGAGTATTGTGGTATACCCACACAGGCGCCGGAGGAGTATTGTGGTATATCCACACAGGCGCCGGAGTAGTGGTGGGGGGAGTTCACGATATTTATTCAACTATAAAACGCACCAGATATCTGCGAGTTTGAGCAACACTACAAGGAAGGCAGACATCACTGACGAATTCTGGAATACATCAGACAGACCGTGTCAGTAAGGATGTTATAGGCTGTTCACGGTAACGTGAGCACTTTTTTAAGGCCGTTATAAATTTTTCCTTTCATCCTATTTTCATCTTCCTGCTGCTTTTTAATATAAACATTGCAATGTGGCCAATAAATACAATGTATACATTGCACCGTCATTAACATTTAATGCCTGAGGCTGCATTAAGTTATATTTATTAGCCGTTAATGCCTGTTGGGAGGGCCCTAAAAAGTGCTCACTTTAATGTGAACAGCCTATAACCGAGTATATTAAAGCCTAACACAGTATGTTCAGAACAACAGAAAACACTGACCGCGGTGATCACTTCCGCGCATATCCTTCAAAGACATCAATAGAGACGATGGAAAACCGCTGAAATTTTTTGAGCCAACATATATTCTATAACACTTTAACTAGCTTAATATTTTATGATTGGGTGAACAAGGTTTTGACTCGGCTAAGTTGTTTGCAGACCAATCACGAACGTTCTGCCTTATAGTATCAGAATCCTCATTGGTCAGATATGTGTACAGCACGTTGAATCCTAGCAAACTGTCAACATCTCACGCGATAAACCATCATCTAGGGGCATCAATTATCGTCGACGGGAGCAAATCAGTATCACAGAGTAATTAATAATACAGATGTGAAGTAGCCGCTCATCTCGCGAACTCCAGCTGCACACGCCAGTAACGTCGTTGGCCAAAATAACCGTCCCTACACGATACACAATTTCTGCTACCTTCCGTTATACCCATGGGCACAACAGAAGGCATAACAATTTCTATAGCAGAAGAGAAGAAAGAATGCTTCAGTGCATATCCACACGTAACCTAAAGTGCTAACAGAAAACTGCAAATCGTAGTGGAAAACAACTCGCAAATGGCAGACATTCCGCAGTTGGCAGGGCTACAAATGCAAATCAAATATTATATGTAGGAGCTCTGTGGTACATCCAAAATGTACGAAGGCTATTGATGTATGGAAAATAGCGTTAGTAACGGCACTGCTTATGTATAAAAAACAAGGTACAGTTTTCACATGTATGTACAACGGACGTTTACGCGACTAGGTAAAACATTATTAAATTATTTTAATATTTATTTTTAACAAGCATAATAATCAATATTGTTCTTTGTAATTAAACAAGCTTATATGTCAGGAGACTAAAAGAAGAGGAAAATATCACAACACTAATAATAAAGCTTTTATGTGTGGTTGTTATCATCACTCCTGCTACATGTTCTTAAATTTACATTTACACAGTCCATTTTCAATTTGTGTGTGTGTAGCATAGTGGGTTAGTGCATGGGTTTTTACCATGAAGCTTTTGGTTTTAGAGTTCAAATCTCCGTCATATAACGGAATTTTTAGTTATTTCATGTGATAAATTTTTGTCGTTTACAGCCATGTTATTGTCAAAAACGTTTATTTCTAGAATTTATTTGGGTAAAAGCAATAATACACTAGTAACTCCGCGGTGCAATCGGCTGTCGGTGGTTTTTTGATTTAGCTTTGGTTTGTATTATTGTTTTTAGACGAAGATATTGCAGAAATAAGCGTTTTCTGGCAATAATTTAATTTATAAACAGCAATAATGTATCGCTTAAAATTACTAAAAAAGTTTCGCGATACGGAGATTTGAACTGACCCCAAAACCAACACATTGCCACGCGAACCCGCGCTTTCGTTTTCCTTCGTTTGACATTGTCGTGACATTTTTGATGTTGGCGAAGTTCTAGTGAGGCCGTCTTGCTGACAGGTTCCCAGTGCAACAAGCGAACTGAAAATCTGCCGTGTCGGAGGCGCGAACCCGCGACCCTCCGTCTACAGGTCGGCCATCCTACCCCTGAGCTATGACGGCAAGGCACTAAACTACGGAAACAACTTCCTAGTTATATGTGTAACAGGTTAGATATACAATGAAGGTCCATAGTTATCACGTACTTTCAAAGTCGTGTTTATTGTTTCATTATGGCAATGGGAGTTAATTGAAACGTTTCCCGTTACTAACGTGTACATTAAGTTTCATTTTGTAAATAAGCACGTTTTACAGAAGCCATAATTTTTTCGTAAACGGATATATACGCCTCGAGGTTGCTACTAGGGCGTCCGCCATCTTGTTTGTCGCAGCTCCGTGGGTATAGCAGAAATTTAGAACACGTTCTATTACCGTTATGGGCATGCCCATGGATGGGTAGGAAAACGGTTCTACCTGGAGGGGGCTGGGTTGTAACCTACACGGGAGCAGAAACGCTAGCAGAACATTGGTATGAAAACTGCTACGGAACATGGGCATCGTGTAGGCCCGGCTTTAGCGACTTTTATCCAACTCGCCAGCCGCAGTCCAGCCAACAGGGGATCATCAACGAAACAACCACGCTATTTCGCCTCTGTGTCCTTATCTACTCTGTGGCATTGGGCCGTATAATTCTGCTATAGACTGTTCACGGTAAAGTGAGAGCTTTTGAGGCCCTACATGTTGTTTCCTACCAGACATTTTTTAAAATAAATATTGCCATGTAAGTAATAAACACAGTGTAAATATTTCGCCGAACTCGAAGGTTAATGCTTTAGGCTACAATAAAATATATATATTGGATATTATTCCCAATTACAGGGCTTCAAAAGTGCTCACTTTACCGTGAATAACGTATAGCAGGACTGCTTTAACTATCAAATTCAGTACTAAAAAATATATCTATGGGGACTGAAAAATTTAGCGGATTCATTTTAGGAAAAGTTAGACTGAAAACATATCTAACTTAATGTTACGTTTGCAATTGAAACACAGTTTATAAGAAACTCCCAGGTGAACTCTGAGCTAATAACCGAACTGCAAAGACTGGCTACACACTGCAGCAGCAGCCAATCAACAGAAAGCAGATGCTCGAAAACACGCAGGACTGTGGTAGTAGAGGTAGTTTAAAACGCGAAATTTTCCTATCCTGAAATTCTGATGCGGGTTTTAATTTAAACTAGGACTACAATACAGTCGGCGAAAGCATATTTTGCAACACGTGGCTGTGTAGATTATTTTATACCTAGTCTGTTCGCGGCTTCTTCACACTTTTTGAATCAAACCATTATAAAACCTTCCCATGTATTATGTGTTTGATTGTTCTCTGAATGTCATGTATCAAAAATTGTTATACTTATGTTAGCAAAAAAATTATCTGACTTTCCTAAATTGAACTTTTACTGAAATTTCATCCGAAAATTGTATTTATTTTATAATTAAATTCGCGAGTTCAATGACCTGTAGGCTGGACTTCACAGTATTATATACTCTCATACAGATATCAACTGTTTATTGGTTAATTGTTGTGGTAGTAAAAGGCCGTGGTTGGGCGCACAATTTATTGCATGTTTGTTATCGGCTCATTTATCTCCAGGAGGAGTCAAACTACACGTCGACCAATTAAAAACGTAATATGGACACACATGTGTGTGAATTCCAACTTGTCTAGAAATGAACTCACGAAATTATCGGGGTCTCTATTTATAATTAATGTTACGTGCTGCAGCTGGCACCGACTCAGCTGCCCCACGCAGTAATCGGAGACCCACCTCGCCCTCTCCTCTTCCTCGAACGATGCGCTCGCGGCCTCCTGATCCCCTTCTGGGAATCCCGTGAATGCCGACAGCGGCGAGACTTGCTGGCGTCACAGACCTCCTCTCGCCTGCTAGAGTTTCCGATACGTTTAGCAACGACGCAAGAATGTTCTGGTGAGGGTGGCTGGCGCCTCAGCCCTCCGCGACGAATCTCCAGAGTAGGGGAAGATTGTAGGTGGCGGCCTAAGACACTATATATACTGCCGCAACCCAGCGGCCGGCAGTCTTTGACGGAGGCCGCCTGGCGAGTATGCGCGAGCAAAGGGAAGTGTGGACTACGACAGGAGATTTAGGGACGACGGCGAGTGAGGTGTTCGTGGCTTGAATGGACGAGAGGGTGTGAAACCGAGGAGAGAAGACTACTGTGCGTGAGGGCGCTTGGAGGAATCTAGAATATTGCGGCTGGCGGGACATGGACTGAAATGAGGTGGGACTGAATGGAAGTGTAATACTGATTTTATTGTAAATATTCGAACTGTCAAATATGGACGCATAAATTATAAAAATTATTGAATATATTGATACACTGTATATTGGGACTGATCTTTAATTATTTAATTGCATTGATTTCTTTGTCGTAATTATAAATTTTATTAATTGGGGTCAATTGTGAACAGTAAGTGATTTCAATTTATTATGAGAATTTGAGTTCAGAGAATTTTGCTGTAGTTATTGTAAATAAAATAAGGAAATTATAATTAATTATTTTATTTGATTAAGACCTCCATCCCTTAACGAACTCGGTATAGCCCACTTAATTTCTAGAGAGAGAAATTGCAACATTAATACAAAAATGAAAAGGGAGAAAATAGGCATGTTGGCAACGCCTAGTAAGAAATAGTTCTCATGTGAAATTTATTAAACTGGGCGCGCAAAAATTCGGCGTATTTTCTAGAATTTGTTAAATCTTTGTTTGCATGAGGCAAAGGGATATCCTGGCAGTAGAACTTTAGCAGGACTTCAAAAAATAGGAAGTAACCGCTAATAAATTATGTATCACAGTAGGTAAATAAAGAAATTAAAGGAAATAGTTAATTTATTGAATGAGATCCTCCATCCTTTGACAAGAACGATCTCGCCCAGGTACATGTGATAGCACGGACTCTCAGAGTTCATGTCGGACTTGTACGAACAGCGTCCTTGTTTGTATTCACACGCAGTATGAGCGGGACGCAACATTGGCATTCCTACTACGTCATGCGGCCGTAGTCCACGACGCACGATCTCACGCGCAGCTCTGCAGACGTGCGTGGAGCTCACGCAGTCAAGGGAAGATGCGTGGAAGAAGTATTTCCACCCGATTTTCAGACTGTTTACCGCAATTTTTGCCACAACGAGACATAAATAATAACTTTGAAAACATTCTTAGTGCATATATTCATTACATCCATTATTATCGGTGCAGTAACAAATAAGGCACTCTTCCTTGTCCTCCATCACTAGAGACCTGAAAACTTCTCGAGTTCAATTACCTGTAGGCTGTACTCCATTGTCGTATGTCAAATCGTGCAAATATCACTGTTCATTAGTTGCTTATTGAATTAGCGGGAGACGGTAATTTGGTCTGCGTTTTATTGTGTGTTTATTATTGGCTCAGAGTTATCCAGCGGGTGTTAACTAACAGTTGTAACAACAGTATAAGCAATAAAAACGTACGAGTTTTTAAAATTTAGCTTGTCTCGAAATGAAACCGCGAATTTTTCAGGTCTCTATCCATCAGTGTAAGAAGGCGTTCCAATGTATTATTTATATCTTGTAGTGACAAAGATTTCGAAAGATCCTCTGAATTACAATTTGTTACAAAAACTAGAGTAATATAAACCGCAACATTCCTCTTAAAGGGCTCCATAGTAAAATACTGTCAGTGTTTGGGTGTAGGGTAGTAAATACATGTTGTGGGAATATTACTTTTCTAGGAAAGGTTGAAAATTATTATCTACAGCCACCCCCATTTTTTACATTCAGCCAATTAAACACACTGAAAGAGAAAAAAGAATGAAAATGGTTAAAACAGCATTTTTGTGGCTTTCCTGCAGTCTCCTTAAGGGGAAGGGAAAAGGTACAAAGTGGCATCTACAATTTTATCTACTGGTAGGGATTGGACATTTTCACGAACTCATTTTAGGGCAGGATAGACTTCAAACCAATACACATTTTTGTAATGTTAGTAATTGTATCACAGTTTATTAGACACGCCCAGGTGAACTATGAGCCAATAACAGACCTGCAAGGAAACAAGCACCGAATACCGTGTCACCTGGTCTCAGGTAAAACTGGCTACACACCACAACAACAGCCAATCAACACGAACCTGAGGCTATATAATACATAGCACCGTGGAGTCAAGCCTACAGGTTGTTTCAAACGTGTGTAATGATATCGTACAGTTACATGTCTACCTTGCGAGAACTGCAGCTTGCTGAGAATGCATCGCACAGCGCAGTCTTGACAGTGCATGTCATGATGCTTCGTTATGACAACGCGTGACCTTGACAAGTTTAAACATTTCTTACTAAGGATTCACACGGCGCATGCGCTATTGCGGCTCTCGCGCATTCTCGCTAACTGTCGCCAAGAGAAAAACTTTAAAGAAAGTGTATGCACCAGAGTAGTAGGATTTGGATGAATCGAAGGTAAGGGGACGGAGGATCCGAGCAGGCCGGCGGCCATCTTGGAATTTCCCTTTTCCCCCTATTTACCCTAAAAATGTCTCTCTTCCTATTAACATAGACTAAATTTTTCCTAAAATTTTCCCTATTATCACTAAAATTTTCCCCTTTTCCACTAAAAATCTCCCCTTTTCCACTAAAAATCTCCCCTTTTCCACTAAAAATCTCCCCTTTTCCACTAAAAATCTCCCCTTTTCCCAGCTGCAAAAACGAACCCCCTGAAAGGCACTTTTCAGCCCAGAGCAGGAGAGCTGGACTCGTGACTCCAAGCCAGGACAAGCAGACCGGTGAAGACTAGCAGACATGGCCGTGGTGGTAATCTTGGTTTTATAGGCACAGGTAGGGATAGGAAAATTTTGCGAGTTCAATTACCTTTAGGCTAAACTCCACAATCCTTTGTACAGTCGAGCCTCAGATGTTTTTTCATTGGCTGCTGCCCCAGTATTACCTCACACCCAGCAGTGTGGTATTCGCAAATTGTTCTCTTGCAAGTATGCTATTGGCTCAGAGTCGTCTAGGGCGTTCTTAATAAACTCTGATCCAATAATAAAGGTGACTTCAGTGTACACGCGTTTGAAGTCTATCTTGTCCTGAAATAAATTCGCGAAATTTTCCCATCTGTAGGCATAGGGTATGCCAAATCGATACAAGGAATCTAGGATCGGAGTTAGACCTAACCATGGGCAATCTTGGTTTTGTCAGCCATCTTACCCGGCCATATTGGGTGCAGGTGACCTTGACCCCGTGATATTAGATGATCTTAAACAAAACTTCTGTCCCCCGTAAGCTTGCCTTCGACTCATCCAAATCCTACTACTCACCAGGCATTCTTAAATAATATTCTCATACACACTTTCGTCTTTTTTTCCTACACATTCCTACAACGCTTTGAGGTCTACACTCGTATGAAGCTCGAACAACGCTCCTCTCAAAATCCATTTTACCTTGTAATCAAAACTCTCACTGATGTACAGGGCAGTTCCGTTAATTTTCCTGGCATGGTGCTCTATACAGGTTGTTCCCAAATACACGCGAAATAATCAGGGAGTGGATAGTACATCCCAAAACAATATGTGTACTAAATACACAGGTACTGAAGATGTTTGAACACCAAATAATCGTTCAGCTCAAAAATGATTATTAAACGAATTACTTGGTTCAAAGCAGCGAATGCAGATGTTTGGAGCAACGTCAAATTAGTTGAGTTAATTGTAAATAAATACTCATCAAGAAAATCGCTCTCCTAGTGCTCATGTAGTGGGAGACATCATTTCGTTATTTAGACGACACACACAGACACGCATCTGTCTAACAATAACATCAAACATAAACACGGTTTATTGTTCCTGACGTATGCCAGAGTTGTCCTGATACTAGTGTAGTTACAGGCAGTAAATATGTTCGTCGCGTCGCCTAAAACTACATTCTAGTGTATCCATAACGGAGTTAGAATGTCAGTATACGTCTTCTACTCTACCTGTAATGCAGTAACCGTATAATCCAGTTGGGCGCATATATATGTCTATATTTGCTAAGTTAGGTTGTTTTGTAATACCAAACGCATACATACAGATTGCCACTGTTTTAAAAAGTGATTTTTGACAAATGTTAGCATATCGTAAGCTGATGTATGGGGGCATGTGCAGGAGACAAAATTCAGTCTACATCCACACCATCACTGTAGCGTGTTTAGTTCACTTTTGAAAGCACCTCTCAGTTTCTACTGGCACATGCACATTGTGTATTCTTACACTACATGTAAGCTGCCATTGGCCTGTTCACTTTATTCACGCGTCGGTCAATAGAAACTGTGACATTATTAAAAAAGTAATTACTTTACAAATATGCTAATTCTTACACTAATTATCCACTAAAAAAACAGAAAGCTAAAAAAATTATTTCAGTGCTCACAAATGTTTACTTAAGATTTTTAATTCAACGCAAAGACGTGGGACTATGTTTCCTCCGTCGTTACCAACTTCACTGGGCTGTACATGCCAGTCAGTGTGCCTGTTAAAATATAGGCAAGAAGAGGCAGTGACATTTTTCAAAGGTTGTTTCAAACTGTTCGCTTTACCGTGAACAGGCTTTAGGCCGGGATTACTATGACGTCACGTTACACGTAACATGTATCACGTGTACGTAAAACAAGGTCTTTTTGGGTAGTAGATTAGGATACTTTACGTAAACACGTAACCTTTGTGTACAGAATGAAAATGTAGGGCAAAAGTTGTTGCCTTTCAGATTGAAAACTTTCAAAATTCTTTATTCGAAGGCGTATTTGTATTTTTATATTGATGTGACATAAACCGGTCGCGAAAGTATGACGTTCATAATTTATAGAAACTTTGAAACCAGTTAGCGCATCGCCATTAGCTGAAGAACGAAATGTGTCTGGCAGATGTGGACACGTTTTTCGTGCACTTAGAAATTTAATTTTTCAAAAAATAAAATAAGCTACATTGTGTATTCCATGTATACAATTTTACAGCTCTGAGAAACATAGTTAATAAACTGCGGCAATGTAAAGCTTCCTAAATGTAGACGGATTAAAAAATTAATAATTTTTAGCCTAACTTCTATTACACTTTCGGCCGCATTCCCGGCAGAAAGTTAAATATGCGGTACATGAATTAAAACCGTAAGCAGGCGACATCGCAAAAATAAAAACAAACGCATGAAAAACTAAGATAACACAACAACGTCCCTAATGTGATTAGCCGGCGAGATCACGTGGTGTAGAGTCACGAATCAATCAAAAGCTAGACATTGACAAGCATCTCCGTCACGTGAACGTTACGTGAAATTATCGTAATAGGTATCCTTGGAACACGGTAGTGAAGGTGTAATCAGATTACGTGAGCGTGTTGCTCGTTATGTGTTACGTGAAACATGATGTCAACGTAATACCGGCCTCAGGTAAGAAGCCACTGAATAGTAGGAAGGACTGCAGGGAACGGACGTGTGACGTAATAACATCCCCGCCTTCCCTCGAGACACTTGAACCAATCCTACGGGGAATCACATCCTGGGTATATCCATGGTAACCAGGCCGCCTGAATTGATTACAAGACACGCGGGTCGACGTCTGTCACGCTACACCACAGCCCGGCTACACTACACCAAAGTATACACGCGGGTGGACGAATGTCACTCTACACCCACAGCCCGGCCACACTACACCAAAGTAGACACGCGGGTGGACGAATGTCACTCTACACCACAGCCCGGCTACACTACACCAAAGTAGACACGCGGGTGGACGAATGTCACTCTACACCACAGCCCGGCCACACTACACCAAAGTAGACACGCGGGTGGACGAATGTCACTCTACACCACAGCCCGGCTACACTACACCAAAGTAGACACGCGGGTGGACGAATGTCACTCTACACCACAGCCCGGCTACACTACACCAAAGTAGACACGCGGGTGGACGAATGTCACTCTACACCACAGCCCGGCCACACTACACCAAAGTAGACACGCGGGTCGACGTCTGTCACGCTACACCACAGCCCGGCTACACTACACCAAAGTATACACGCGGGTGGACGAATGTCACTCTACACCACAGCCCGGCTACACTACACCAAAGTAGACACGCGGGTCGACGTCTGTCACGCTACACCACAGCCCGGCTTCACTACACCAAAGTAGACACTCGGGTGGACGAATGTCACTCTACACCACAGCCCGGCTACACTACACCAAAGTAGACACGCGGGTCGACGTCTGTCACGCTACACCACAGCCCGGCTACACTACACCAAAGTAGACACCGGGTGGACGAATGTCACTCTACACCACAGCCCGGCTACACTACACCAAAGTATACACGCGGGTGGACGAATGTCACTCTACACCACAGCCCGGCTACACTACACCAAAGTAGACACGCGGGTCGACGTCTGTCACGCTACACCACAGCCCGGCTACACTACACCAAAGTAGACACGCGGGTGGACGAATGTCACTCTACACCACAGCCCGGCTACACTACACCAAAGTAGACACGCGGGTGGACGAATGTCACTCTACACCACAGCCCGGCTACACTACACCAAAGTAGACACGCGGGTCGACGTCTGTCACGCTACACACACAGCCCGGCCACACTACACCAAAGTAGACACGCGGGTCGACGTCTGTCACGCTACACCACAGCCCGGCTACACTACACCAAAGTAGACACGCGGGTGGACGAATGTCACTCTACACCACAGCCCGGCTACACTACACCAAAGTAGACACGCGGGTGGACGAATGTCACGCTACACCACAGCCCGGCCACACTACACCAAAGTATACACGCGGGTCGACGTCTGTCACGCTACACCACAGCCCGGCTACACTACACCAAAGTATACACGCGGGTGGACGAATGTCACGCTACACCACAGCCCGGCCACACTACACCAAAGTAGACACGCGGGTGGACGAATGTCACGCTACACCACAGCCCGGCCACACTACACCAAAGTATACACGCGGGTCGACGTCTGTCACGCTACACCACAGCCCGGCTACACTACACCAAAGTAGACACGCGGGTGGACGAATGTCACGCTACACCACAGCCCAGCCACACTACACCAAAGTATACACGCGGGTCGACGTCTGTCACGCTACACCACAGCCCGGCTACACTACACCAAAGTATACACGCGGGTGGACGAATGTCACGCTACACCACAGCCCGGCTACACTACACAAAAGTATACACGCGGGTGGACGAATGTCACACTACACCACAGCCCGGCTACACTACACCAAAGTATACACGCGGGTCGACGTCTGTCACGCTACACCACAGCCCGGCTACACTACACCAAAGTAGACACGCGGGTGGACGAATGTCACGCTACACCACAGCCCGGCCACACTACACCAAAGTATACACGCGGGTCGACGTCTGTCACGCTACACCACAGCCCGGCTACACTACACCAAAGTATACACGCGGGTGGACGAATGTCACGCTACACCACAGCCCGGCCACACTACACAAAGTAGACACGCGGGTGGACGAATGTCACGCTACACCACAGCCCGGCCACACTACACCAAAGTATACACGCGGGTCGACGTCTGTCACGCTACACCACAGCCCGGCTACACTACACCAAAGTAGACACGCGGGTGGACGAATGTCACGCTACACCACAGCCCAGCCACACTACACCAAAGTATACACGCGGGTCGACGTCTGTCACGCTACACCACAGCCCGGCTACACTACACCAAAGTATACACGCGGGTGGACGAATGTCACGCTACACCACAGCCCGGCTACACTACACAAAAGTATACACCGGGGTGGACGAATGTCACACTACACCACAGCCCGGCTACACTACCCCAAAGTAGACACGCGGATCGACGTCTGTCATGCTACACCACAGCCCGGCTACACTACACCAAAGTATACACGCGGGTGGACAAATGTCACGCTACCCCAACCCGGCTACACTACACCAAAGTAGACACGCGGATCGACGTCTGTCATGCTACACCACAGCCCGGCCACACTACACCAAAGTATACACGCGGGTGGACGAATGCCACGCTACACCACAGCCCGGCTACACTACACCAAAGTATACACGCGGGTGGACGAATGTCACGCTACACCACAGCCCGGCTACACTACACCAAAGTAGACACGCGGGTGGGCGAATTTCACGCTACACCACAGCCCGTCTACACTACACCAAAGTAGACACGAACCACACTCCCTCGTACGATTACACTCATAGTCCATACACAATGAACTTCCAACTTTTCTGAAGCCCTACTACAGATCTAATTCCATGCTATTCCTCCGCCTCACGCAAACAAAGATTAACCTAGTCTAATAAATCACTCAAAAGGGACAAGCACACCAAATTCGTGCGCACTCGAAGTAGTAATATATTGCATAAGAACTATTTCATACTAGGCATTACCACTCCACCTATTTTCTCACTGGTTCTTATTTGTATTAATAATAAATTGAACATTATAATTTATAGATAAAATATTCATAAAAGTTCAATTTAACAAAGAATACGATATTTTCATGTTAACAGAAATATAAGAGGCGTGTGATACATGGCATTTTTAGAAAATAACCAAATATGTCATACAGGGGGTTACTTTTCAAAGGTTAGTTTTAAAGTGTGAATAAACCGCGAATAGGCAATAGCAGAGTGGCTTACGAAGGACACTGAACCTGCGTATAGTCTACTCGCGGTGTATTCACACTTTTTACATTTCGAATTTTCAACTCTAAGAGTTCTTATGAACAACTGTTCTAGTCTAGCGGGGTGGCAGTCATCCCCACCTAAGCACTGCCGTAAAATTGTATACCTCCTTTATACTTTTTACACGCATCATAGGACAGCGCATATATGAAGATGTTTCCTCTCTTTCTGAGGTCGATGTCCAACTGTTCGAGTGTATCCAACTGTTCGAGTGTATCCAACTGTTTGAGTGTGCCCAACTGTTCGAGTGTCCAACTGTTCGAATGACCAACTGTTCGATTGTGCCCAACTGTTCGAGTGTCCAACTGTTCGATTGTGCCCAACTGTTCGAGTGTATCCAACTGTTCCAGTGTCCGACTGTTCCAGTGTATCCAAATGTTCGAGTGTCCAACTGTTCGAGTGTATCCAACTGTTCGAGTGTATCCAACTGTTCGAGTGTCCAACTGTTCGAGTATATCCAACTGTTCGAGTGTATCAAACTGTTCTATTGTCCAAATGTTCGAGTGTCCAACTGTCCGAGTGTACAAATTTTCGAGTGTCCAACTTTTCGAGTGTGCCCAACTGTTCGAGTGTCCAATGGTGAATATGCCCAAGTGCTCGAGTGTATCCAACTGTTCAAGTGTCCAACTGTTCGAGTGTGCCCAACTGTTCGAGTGTATCCAACTGTTCGAGTGTATCCAACTGTTCGAGTGTATCCAACTGTTCGAGTGTGCCCAACTGTTCGAGTGTCCAACTGTTTGAGTGTCCAACTGTTCGAGTGTGCTCAGCTGTTCGAGGGTATCCAACTGTTCGAGTGTCAAAATGTACGAGTGTATCCAACTGTTCGAGTGTCCATCTGTTCGAGTGTATCCAACTGTTCGAGTGTCCAAGTGTTCCGAGTCTGAGGGTAGCAGTTATGCCTGCAGCTGTATGACACTATTCAATTTCCAGCAGTGAAAGGGATGTTCGAAGGGCAGTAGATTCACAGATGGTATGCGGCCAACCTATCAAGCAATATTATTATATTTATTGCAAGTGTGGAGGATGGCTTTATAAATGATTTTGATATCCCAAATCTATTTTTATGGCATTATATTTAAATTTGGATAGACCTGCTGTAACAAGTTTCGACTTAGAAAAAAACATGTATCTAAAAATGTATTTCGATTACTGTGAAATGAGTGAGTGAAGTGATTTGGGCGGCTAACATCGTGGTCTGGAGAGCCGATGACATTAAGCACCTCAGCCAGTCTACTGCGATTGTTCTTCCAGTGTCTCGCCTGAAGATGGGGACAGATTCCAGGCCCCGATACGTCATCAAGACGTATCATTATTTTGTGTCTTATATTTCGTCGTTCTGTGTGTATTCTCTGTTGGTTTATCTATTCTTTTCTCTGGTTAGTTTTTGTGGTTCGTGTGTTGTTCGTAACGTTGATATATTTGGTTTTATAATCAGACAAGGAATACTTTTCCTTGCTTGTGTTTCATTGTGGTTTTTTGTCCTATTGTTGAGTGTGTTTTGAGTTGTTATTGTTCATCTGTGTTCAATGATATTGTTTTTTGAGCCGGTTTTGTTCGCTTGTGTGGTGTTTTCGTTTTCATCATCGTGTTGTTTTTCATTTGGTTTCCTTTTGTTGTCTGTCCTGTTTTGTAATAATAAGTAGTTCGTCCATCTTTTTGTCGTTTTAATATTCCATTGGCAAGGAAACAGCTTTTCATAATTATCAGTTTGTGCCGTTGTAAAATGTTTTTTGTCTTGCTGAGTCTGTGTATGATTATTTTGTCTCATGGTTGGCAATGGACACAGTTCAATCATACCATCACGATTAGATGAACTCGCATTTGCCATTAAACTTCAAAAATGAAAACTACAATGTAAGACGAAAAACCTTGAATATCGCCAAATCGTTAAGTTTGCTAGGAAGTAATTTTCCTATACTGTGAACAAAAGTACGGATCAAAAAATGTCAAACTGCGATTAAAAAAAAATATATATATATAACTAACAGCAAAACTATGTTTCTATAACTTTCTCTTCAAATTAAAGCAATAGTGTGTTACTGTAAACAAAGCGGCCTGAAAGAAGTAGTTTTCTTTGCCTTGCAGAAAATTCTGAATGGATCTTTTATAGGATGTATAAACATTACATGGCTCTTAAAAGTTAACGTCTAAAGTCATGATGAAATATAATTTTCTGCTTTTAATGCCACCTGGGAGAGCCTTAAAATGTGTTTATAATGCCACCTGGGAGGGCCTTAAAATGTGTTCACTTTACCGTATACAGCCTGTAGAAGTGTGAACTTCACTAGAAGCTGAACTTGGTGAAAACCACGTCGTTGGGCTTCGCCACGCAGCCTGTATCCTCCGCGGAGTGTGTGGTCAGGACTTGGCCTGGGCTTAAAGACGCGGCGGAAGCTGTCAGCTCCTCTAAGCTGTACCACCGACAACACGGTGAGCCGGCGATAATGCTGCGGGATGAGACTGCTCTCAGCTCTTGTGACGAGGTCGCCGAGCAAACTGCGTCTCGAGTGTGGGGCGGCTATTAACAGCGAGGTCTTGAGAGCCGAAGAGGGCGATTAAGGTGAGTATGGAGCAGCGCCGGATTGAAAGGGCGGGGGAAACGGCAGATCCCCGAGAAAACCCGCCGACCAGCGGCATCGTACGGCCAGGGATTGAACCACGTTCGCCTTGATGGGAGGCGTGTAGGCAAATCGCTCAGTCACTTCGGTCCCTAAGTCAGATGGAGAGCCTGGCTCAAAAACTGTACATAAAGTGAAGTGCTGAAGTTGGTACTCCTTTCATGATACGACGGTACAGTTCACTTTCCTCATACAAACTGTTACAAAACTAAATATTTTCGCTACCATCGTAGAGAAAAAAGTCTTTTACAGTAAAGTCAAAAAAAAAAAAACATACCGTGTGATTGTTGGGACAGTGTTTCTTAACAATTCTTCATTTGATCGTCGCATAAATACAGTTGCAGGTCCATGACCACGGTGTTAATTTTAAATACGGTGATAAATTTCAAAACTGGCACAAAACGTTTGCTCACAGAATAATTAACACTTCCATGCCCATTGTACACAATTGTCAAAATGTGGCACAGGAAGCTTATATTTGACAGGCACTGTACTCTGCGAGGCTCAGTGACCAATGATCTCCCCCGTGGGTAACGGATTCCTAAACCATACTACTACGCTACGTCATGACTGGTCCATATCACTGATCACCATTGACACAGCCACGGGGTGCAGGGAACAGATGCCCTCCCCTAAACCAAGTTCCAGTAAATAAAATAATATCAACTAACAGTACAAGAGTGACATAGCGCACGATTGTAATATGGTTTTTTTTTTATAACTGACGATTATGGTAGATTTTTCTGAGCATTTTAAGTTAACCCGTTTAGTCACTGTATCCACGATTATGGACATGTTGCAAATAAAGGACATTTATGATCAATACTGTACTCGGCAAGAAGTCACTACCCAGTGCCTTCCACGAGTCTCCCCGACAGGTAATGTGATTTGTGAACGTCACCACACTTCTCGTCTATGAATGACTGATGGTAACATCTTGGAGCACGCAGCACGTTGCTCCCTGAGTACAGTAGGCACAAGTACAGCACACATCAAAATATTATAAGTTTGTAACACTTCGGCTCATAGATTGAGTGACCGACAGTGTTAACGTAAAGAAATTTAAGACAGTTATTACGGAATTTTGTTCTGAATCTACTACAAAGCACCGCGGTGAGTGTGTAAGCTAAGGATCCTATTCCATTCACCCCCCCCCCCCCCCTTGGATCGCCCCGTCTGATCTCCAAGCACAAAGACTTCAGCTTATTGGCTGTGATAACGAAACGAGTTCTTTGCCAGCTTTAGTAAAGCATAATTTCTAACACCCACCAGAAGTTATACATTAATATGGGAATGAAAGGCTCAACCAGTTCGATCTCGAATTAACATTTTGAAGTGTGGACACACTTGCAGTCATTCGAGACAAGCTAGTAGCTAGACACGTGTGTCCATTCACCACTGCTGGAACATAATTTCTGCTGGTCCTTATTTTCCCACTGATCGCCATTCTATTGGTCCAAACTACACTGCACAGCCTTGCATGTACTACGTAACTTTTATTATTGGTCCGGTGTCTGCCAATAGAGTGCCGAGTTCACTGTATTCCTATTAAATGTTATTTTATACCTGACATGATATACAGTCCATCATGATCATTTCCGTAACCATGTAGAAATGTAATATTGTATTCGCAACATTGCGTGTTTGTGAGAGGAGATGTTCATGTAAAATAATGGTAAAAACAATCTTCAGGTACAGAGAGTGAAGCTCGGGCAAAGTCTTCAAAGTGTTAATTTACGAGCTCAATTGTTTCAATCATGTGATATTGTGGCGTGAACTGTACTTGCCAGGAGCGTTACCACGTGCTGCACGAGGTCCCCTGCCACTGCGCGAGTACAGTACGCGCCATACAACTAAGCGATCGCAACACTTGGGCTCGAGATTAACTCTGGACTGGGCAAGTTAACTTAGGGGTCGAGACGTTGTACAAAGTTTGTTTCCAAAAGAACTATAGCCGTTAACCGAGCAATCACAGTGACCTTGTAGCCCACAAACGGCAGGATGTGGATACAACACGAGTCAAACATCACAACCAGTTGTTCCGACGACGGCCACTTGGCGAACTGTGTCAAGACGTGCCACTAGCGATACGGCTCGCTAAGTTATCTTCACGGCCCTTGCTTCAGAAGATACTGAGCACATACCTCGCGTGCTGTCCGCACTGTAGACGGCAAACTACCCATCGTTATCATCACTGACAGGTGTATGGCCGTCCTAGACCTCAATATGCTACGTCGACGACCACAACTTACTATCGTTACTGGCCGCGTGTCTACGTGAGAATACATGTTCTTATTTGACTGGGGCAATCGTAATATAGCACTCCGATACCGAACGTCCATGACTCGCGGGCAGGCACTTGAGGCAAGGGACATTTAAATCATCCAACCACGAAAGTGCATATGAACAAACGTGTTTTGGAGTACAGCTGGTCTTGAAATATTTTCGCGAAACACACCTGTCCTTAGTTATCATTGAGATAGATCGTTGGCACCACCTAGCTATTGCCAACCTAGAAGGGTTGCAAACTTCTACAGATTTGCCATAAGGAACATTTCCGACAACTCGACACACACATGGCCCCAGTTACACGATCGAGGAAAAATATTTTAAAATACACTTGTAAATACTATCTGCAATGTGCAAAAATAAGAAATAGACACCAGTTAACATTTTCTCTGAACGTGTAAAACAACAAGATTTTAGTGAGAATGGAGCAACGCCGGGAATGCAAGGGCGGGGTAAACAGGAGATCCCCGAGAAAACCCTCCGACCATTGGCATCGTCCAGCACGATTCCCACTTGCAAAAATCCGGGATTAACCCTGCCGGGTATTGAACCCGGTTCACCTTAGTTGGGGGGGGCAGTCTAACCGCTAGGCCACCGGGGCCCCCCGCCGGCCGCGAGGTTCAGTGTACAATGGTATTTCTTAAGGGCGACTGATTGGTAAAACAAACTACTGCTATAAGTTATGTTTGGTTCACATAACTTATCGCCGAACACAAACAGCTCATTGACTAGTTGTAATAATGGAGTCAGTTTAAGTACATCACTCATCAATTAATTTCTCATTCGCAGAGACTAAAAAAATAAATTACTCTGTGTGTGAAAAAGTTAAACAAACACTTAATCGGCAAGTACAGGTAGTATGGTTAGTGTCATGGTTATTAAAAAACAATATATCATAACTAAACGTCAAAATTACAATTTTCCTTCTATATTTAGCTACAGTACTGATGTATTACATTGAATAATATAGAATATGTTAAATTATACTACAGTTTTACCACAACTTAATTTTCGCTTTGCTTCAGTCTAACATCCATTATTCGAAAATTGTTGTGTTTGTAATTATAGCGTATTCGCGGTTTCTTCGCAGTTTTTGAATAAAACATTAGAAAAATCACCCCATATAAGACGTGTTTGGTCGTTTCATACACACGCCATGTAACACAAGCATTTTGTACGTCTGTTAACTAAATAGTCTCTTTATTTTTCGTTAAATTGGATATTGTATAAATGATAATATTTCTATTATAATTCTTATAAATAAAAAGTGAGAAAATAGGTGTGTTGGCAATGCGAAGTAACAAATACTTCTGTTGCCAAATCTTACTAAACAGAGTGCGCAAGAATGCGGCGCGTTGTTCCTAGGGGCGTAACTTCCTAGGATTGTTTGCATGAGGCGGAGGAAAGGCCCCACTGGTAGAAGAACTTCAACAGGTTTGGCTTCAGAAAAGTTTGAAGTAACTATGAATGGACAATATTTGTACTTTATCCTTATTTTTAAAACATATTATATAATTTTAGCTTTGTGTGTTGAGCCTCCTTACTTAGTACACCAATCTGACGGGTTAACACTTTGTAGACTGTCCTCGAGTGCAGCTCTAGCAAAGTTGATTTGAAAAAATCTTTGTTGAGAACAAAACTCGCATGGATGTGCAATCTTTGTTCTGCTAGTATTTAACATTACCTCACAAGAATAACACGATAGCGAAGTAACAATGATGCTACTAACGATAGAATATATTTTCTATAGCCACTCAAAGGAACATGATTGATTGTAAATCCTTTTGTACGATGAAGGGCATATGATTGGGTCAGTATCACCTCGGCTCTCCATTGGTTGATGACCGGCCAATAATGAACGCTATAAAGTACAGGGTAGTGTCCGGTGTGGTATGGACCAATAGGACAATGGTGAGTTCTAACACAGACACCAACAGAACCGGTGTTCTTGCAGTAGTGGATATAAGTGACTCACTTCTAATTTGTCTTAAGTGCGAGTAAATGTGCGTAGATCTCAATGTGTTAGTACTTAAATAAATGAAATAGGAATAGTATGTTATAACTACCATAAATATCTAGAATTATATAGCCTATCATCAGCTTTCAGCTCTTCACTAAAAAAAACCCAAACACTCGAATTAAATGGGTGATAATTTACTTTCTTGGCATCTTGGAGAACTTCCGGGATACGCAACTGACTCGAGTCGCCGCATTACCACACAATACATAAACCTTTCAGTCCTGAATCAACCCTGCTATGCCCATTGTAGACAATTACAATTGTCAACATGTTGCAAAGTAAGCTTATATTTGACCGGTACTGTACTCTGCGGGATCCAGTGTCCAATGATCTTCACTGTGGGTAACTGATTCCTAAACCATGCTACTGCAGTACGTTTGACTAGAGACATGCAAAATTCGCGTTATCATTTGAAGACAGAATATACTTCAAACATACATGCGTTTGCATTGCTCTCATCGTTGGACTGCAGCTGGCTTGACAAGCCATGGGCTGCCTTGAACCAACCGTAAGCAAGTAACGACAAGATAGCCCAATCACGTCCAGCCTAGTCAGAATGTATTGTGGACCCTAGCTTTTCCAGAAGCCAATAAATAAATGACACATACGCTAATGTATATAGGACGGTGAAATCTAGCGTGGTGCCGAATAATGACGCGAATTTTGCATGTCTCTAGTTATGACTAGTTCACATCACTGATCACCAAGCACCAAGACTATGGGCCTACACCTTACTGGCTGTGATAACGAAACACGTTTTGTACCAGCTTTAGAACAGTACGCACCAAAAAACTTCTAATTTGGAACACTAGAAATTATAAATTATTATGGGAATGAAAGGCTTATTCTACAACCTCGAGTGTTGCAATCGTTAAATTGTTTTTAATGCACACTGTATTTGTGTCAAGCCTGCTTCTCGCAGCCAATGAGAAACTGTGTGTGTGTTCGTTGTTGTCAGCATAAACCATTCGTAAATGCGAGGTTCAGACAATTCGGCGAATCAAATTTCTCACAAGGAACACACTTAAAACACCGGCCACTTGTCCCATGTTGTGTACAGCGCCGACCATACATATCCTTCACGTGAAACATGTCCTCCATCATGGACACGGTGAGTAAACAGGTTGTCTTGCAAGGCTTCCGCCCTGCTCGATCATCCGTCCGACATAACACCAGCATCAATAATAACTATGAAAAAAAGTTGACAGCAAGACAAGACCAACAAACTTGGAAAGAAGCCAGTCCGCGTTCTGAAATGACAAAGAAAAGGTGTGTATCATGTTATTTCCCCTGCGGCTCGACCAATGGAGAAACTTTCTACAGTCGCTGGAAAACTCATCTTGAGCGACAAATCAGTATCCGTCGCCGACCTGTGATTGTTGTAACCCTAACTGTGGACAGTCAGAACGAAACTCGGGAGACATTTCCTGAACTCACTCAGGGTAGATAGGGGCCGCGGTGATGAAGTAGTTAGCTTTCTTTTTATATTTCATTAGCCCTACTTAGCAGTACAGCCATCCAGGGTGTTCAGTTCTATAATGACTAACACAATTTAACAAACAGCATATAAGTTATATAAATTCACTTTTTTTTTGTGGGAGGGCGGCTGTTTGTCTGGGCGCCCGTAATATAATCTACAAATTCTATTTTTATTCAAAAGCATCATTCACACTTCCTAGGAAGGTGATGAGCTATTCTGCCCCGACCGAGACAGCTCCTAGACGGGTATCCTTTCGGCCGCCCCCGCCGGAACAGACCAGGGACTGGGATTCCCACGAATCCGCCCGCACGACAAGACGCCGTCGGGCCCGCAAACAGTTAACTAACTTTTTGGCCGGTCCTCCATGGCACCCAACGGTCGAATGGCCCCGCCCACGAACCCGAAGGCCCCCAGCACCGTCCCTATCTGTACTATTATATTTTGTCATTTTTATTTTTTTCCCCTCGCCCACCGATCTGCTCCAACCTAAGCATCGTCCAGGACATCGAAGAACCCCTTCTGGACACTCAGGCCTTCGTTTCCCGGCGGACGAGGGAATGGAGCTCCGCTCCTACGGGCGCCTCTCCCCTCCCCCTATGTAGTGGTTATACTACCCGCCTTCCACCAAGGCGAACCGGGGTCGAGTCCCGGTGAGGTCGCTCCCCGGTTTTCGCACATGGGAATCGTGCCAGACGATGGCACTGGTCGGCGGGTTTTCTCGGGGACCTCCCGTTTTCTCCGCCATTTTGCATTCCGGCGCGCATAGCACTTCTCTGGTTGGCTACGCGGGGTTCTCTAGACATGGTCTTGTGTGTAACTCGCTATACATGATGGGTTGCCTGCTGCTGACGAGTAAGGTTATAGGATGTTCGTTATAGGATGTTCGTGGTTCCCGAAGGCCTGCTTTAGTTCTATTTCAAGGATATTCCTCCGCCTTATGCACTAAAAGCTTCACTAAGTCTAGAAAATTACACCAAAAAGACAGACCACCGGATACGTGCGCACTCAGTGTAATATTATTTTGAATATGAACTATTTCTTAAAGGCTGCTCACCAAAAACCGAGCACTTTAGAAATGAACCTTAGAAAAAGTCACTGCTCCTGCCTGCATATATTTTAACAGGTGTACTGAGTGACATTCGCTCAGTAAAGTTGGTAACGATGGCTGGATAGTAGTTCCATATTCTAACGTCGAATAAAAAGTGTTAGGTAACAATTTGTGATAACTTAAATTATTACTTTCGCTTTCTGTTTTTTTTTATGCACCGAAGTGTAAAAATAAGCAGATTTGTAAAGTACTAATCTTCTTAATAATTTCACAGTTTCTCTTGACCGACTTATGAATAAAGTAATGCTAATTTTGCATAAGGCCGAGGAATACACAACATGCAGACAAGTAGATCACAGACAGGGCTTTCAAAAGTGTTCATTTTACCGTGAACGACCTATACCAGGCGATATCAACACACGCATTTTCTCCTAGGTTAATTTATAAGGATTAACTGTAAATTAATTATTATAACTTATACATAGGGTTGCCTGTTTTTAGCTTGTGTGCAGGACCGACATTAACAGTTTATGTGTGCATAAGTAGCTATCCTTTGATTGGCAAGGTGTCTACGTTGGGATGCATTCTCTATTTGACTGGGCCTATCAGAATTAAGAAACTCCGGCACTGAACTTCCGTGATAGGCTGACAGACACCCCAGACGCATGACAGTTCAAATCATCCAACCACGAAATTGTTTCTGACCTAACATGTTTTCCAGTGCAACTAGTCGCGGAATCATTTCGCGACTAACAATAAAGTACTTGTGTATGTTTAGGAAATAAGAGAACATGTCATCCAAGGACAATTTTTCAAAGGTTTCATTTAAAATGTGTTAAGAAACCGCAAATAGACTATAATGAGTTTTTACCCTTCTTATTTTTATCGTGATATTTGTTTTGTCTTTGTATACTGGAAGGTTTTTTCTCAAGTTGATTCGAGTATCAAGATAAATACTGTAAATATATACATAGTTTACAGATAACATTTCTCTTCCACTTGTCTTGGGATTAATCTTTACTATCATGATTCTAATTTTAATTCATTCTGTGTTAATGTTTGATAGAGGGAATAACAAACTTTGGTACAACTTATATTTATAATTGATTTTAGTGTAACTTTTTATGTGATTTTTATTGTACGTTCATGTGTTTTTAGGATATATATAAACCAACTGTGAAATTACATACATGTTTGCTGTACGTGGATACGTGTAAGAGAAGGCGAAAGCATTAACTTAGAAACCAATAAAAAAATAAAGATGTACGTGGAGGCTAGACTTCAATAACCTATGTACACACTTGGCGTCTTCATTTGACTATTGGCCGCTTGTCTTTGAGCGAAAACAGTCTGTTACACGAGTGAGCCGATAACAATTGTGTTTCTCCGATACTGAACATCCGTGATTCGCGGGCAGACAGATAAGAAAGTGGCTGTGAACTAAAGTGCGTTGTAACACAACCTGTCCTGAAATGAAAACCCGCCGACCAGCGGCGTCGTCCGGCAAGATTCCCGCGCGCGAGAATCCGTGAGCGAACCCGCCGGGAATTGACTACGGTTCGCGGGAAGAGAGCACGCCATACGCTGCACCAACCGTGGACCCTACATGAATATATGTTTGACGTGAGTAGTAAGGGTTAGTGTCAACAGGGTCTGGAGAGGGTGGGGGAGGTGAGTGATATCGCTCAGGGACGAGTGGACGATGCTGCCACGTTGGGCCGATGCCAGAGGCCGACCCCTGTCCCCGGCCAACACAGTCATTGTCGCTATCGACCCGTCCAGCTGCCGGAGCGGAGCGGCACAGTGTTACAGAATCCTCGTGACCACACTACTACTGCTCGCACACGCACGGGGTTTGTGGTAAGGGGGAGCGGGGGGGGAGGGCAGTGGGGTGGCAACCAGGGACGCAGTGTTGTCAACTTTGTGGACTATACGCTGAATTCGGCAGAAGAAAAAAAAAAAAAAAAAAAAAAAAAAACGCATTAACTTCTAGCGGGCAGCGAAATTTTTAGCGGAGTATAATACAATCGGATTTTTACATATCACATTTCAAAAAATGTTGTCAACTTAACACTAAACAGAGTAGGCATAATAAAAGTAGAAAATTAAGTTATCAGAAAACTTCTTTACTGCTGTATTGGCTCTCAAGACCTCACTGTTAAGAGCCGACCAAATCTCTTCACTCACTTTACTGCTATAAATTTAACATATGCATATGAAAGAGTTATTCATATATTTGTAAGACAATGAAGTATTTGGTTAAAATTTGATTATTAAACTGTTCTTTTTAATGTTGTTCCTTTATGAAAGCTTTTTTTTTTTTTTTTTGCAAAATATTATTTCTGATGAATCCAGAATAAAAAACACTCTTATATTTTAATTATAAATATACTTTTATTAACTGATTTTATAACGTAAATATTTGCAAAATATATACATTCTTCTTACATATGCAACATAAATAGTACTTTCTGATAATTCTGGTAATGTGCATAGTAGTTTTTAATGAGCTCCACATATTTAGTATAGTCGGTTTCACTGCTGTAGTACAGTCACAGTTTCTTCGCACTTTTGGAATCAAACATTTGAAGAATTATCCCAGGTATTACGTATTTAGTTATTTCCTAAACCTGCCATGTATCAAAAGCGTTTTATAACTCTGTTAAAACATATATGTATCTATTTTTTTATTAAACTAAAATATTACCTACATTTTATTTATAAATTATAATACCTCATTTATGATAAATATGAATAAGAAAAGTGAGAAATATGTGTGTTGATATCGCCTAGAAAGAAATAATTCCCATACAATATATCATTACAACTGAGTGGCACGAATATAGTGTAATTTTCTAGACGTAGATAAGCTTAGTTTGCACAAGGCGGAGGAATATCCTGGAAGTAGACACTTATCAGGGATTCAGAAAAGTATGAAGTAATCGTGAATGGATTATACACTGTAAGTAAAAAATAATGGGAAAATTACCTGACAAGGTAATATTCGCAAGCTTGTGGGGGAAATATAGTTTTTCCTTACAGGACCGCTCTCTGGAGTAACATTCGCGTACATTGTAGTGGAAAATCCCATACCTGGATGGGAAAATGACATTACGACGTGTGCATCTCTTCAGCATTGTCTCGACAGCTAAGTGGAGGGACTGGAGGAAGAAACAATCTTTGAACACACTTATATTTACTGATGTTGTCACGCTGTCTTCACAGTGTAATGGATAGCGCATTGGCTTATCGCGAGAGAGGACAATGGTTAGCACCCACACACCAGCAAGTGTGTAGTATTTTAGTGTTGAGCTTTCGGTTACTATTCGTCACAGTATATAGTTAATAAAATACTAATACAGCGGGGTGATTTTATTATCCAATATAGTTAATTTTCGCTTACTTGTATGTACACAGCTTTTGTCAGGTTAGTTACTTTTTACTTCCAACCAATTTATATCCTTCCACCACTTGTTAATGTAAACCCTGCCATGTGAGTAATAAACACAGTGTATACATTCAGCATAACCAAAACCAAAAGTCAGAGGCCACAATGAAATGTATTTATTGGTTATTATGTCTGATGAAACAGCTTCAAAAAGTGCTTACTTTACCGTAAATGACCTATACTTGACCTGTACAATTAGGGAATAGTACTTAACTTGCTATGTAAACTTACTCTATATTTAAGAGATAATTAGCTCCCATTACATGTAAGGGAATTTTACCTGAAATATTTTTTCAGCGTACTTTTGAAGCAACATATAGTGGAACGGAAAGTAGAGCCTAACCAATTACGCGTGAGCAGCCTTCGCGGATAAAGTCAGTGCAGCGACGCCTCTCCACTGAGTGGGTGAGCTCAATGTACGACGACTGCTGTCGTCGGCGTGTATGTGGAACACCAGGCGAAGTAAGCAGACATTCCTGCTCTCGTAGCACCCCATCCGACCACCCATTCATACAGAGTCGCCACCACCTGCCAACTTCTGCGTGCTAAAAGCGTTAATTAGGAAGAAAAAAACCCTTAACTCTATTAGGATTGTTGCCGTTACATAGTGCTATTTCAAACAAGCAACAAGAAACTTATATACTCTGTTCACGGTCAACTGATAACTTTGAAAGCCCTGCTTAAGATTTACTCGTATGCACCACATGTATACTTCCGAAATATCTACAACTGACATAGCTATGGGACTGATCACTTTATTAATGCGCTCGTCAAGTAAAACTGTTAAATTACTACAAAAGTAAATATTTTACAAATTTATCAATTGTTTAACTTAAACGAAGGGAAAAAATAAAATAAAATACAAAATAATTTCAGTATTTGCTTATTTTTTACCTAGCGCTTATCATTCAACGTGAAGACATTGAACTATTTTCCCTCTCTCTTGTTACCAACTTTACTGGCCGCAAGTCAGTCAGTGTGCCTGCCCGCTGAAACGAACGCAGGTAAATGCAACGTCATTTTTTAAAAGTTGAGTTCGAAAGTACTCGGTTAACCGTGAAGAGCACTATACAGTTTTTTGAGGTCAGTTGTACACTTTTGAAAGCAGCGCTTACGATCTAATTTTCTGCACATTTGTATCCTTGCGCCATACGGAAAACAGTTAACTTTTCCTCGGACCAGCTGAATTTACGTGTCCACAACTGTGACTGTAAAATTGTTTAGAAAATAAATATATGCTACTGATAAACTTACTTTCATGTGTATGAAACAAACACTAGCTAAATGAAACAAATTCACAGTTCACAGACATAAATGTAATACCGTAAAGGGAAAGTGGGGTAGAGTGCGCGCCCAAGGTGCGCAGTGGCCAACCCGTGTCCCAACACGACTGTCATAAGCGAAGTGGATAGTAGTTGAGGTTCTCAAGTAATCAAGTGATTCGAGATATTCCTATACTTCCTTTAGCCAATATTTAATGCAATTGCATTAAATTGAAATTGTTAATAGTGTTTTATTCATATAATAGGGCTGATCTTTAGAAAACTGAGATATAAACAAAAACGTTAATGTGTTGTCCACGTGATTTTGACAACTGTATTTGTGTGGGGTAGGTCAGTGTTGGGTACGTTCACACAAGACAGTAGTCGCTCTGCCTCATATTTAGTGTACAACTTTAACACGACGTTAAGACGTGGGACTGATTTTCCTGCACTGCTGCCAACTGAACTGGGAGCACGCCAATCAGTAAGGACTTGCAAAATTCCCGTTATTTTGTAGCTGCAGACTAAACTCCAAGACGCTGTACGCTTGCTTGTCTTCTGCCATTGGCCGAGAGAACTTGTGTGGAGACGCCCAACCCATCGACGCTTGCAGCCAGTAGTTAACGGCTCAATAGTTGAACTACCAACCTACAGCGGAGAGAACACGCGGGTTAATGACGCCGCACAGTTTGTAGTAGCCAATGAAAATACGAATTGTTCTCATGTATAGAAATAGGGCAGTGAAGTGTAGCGAATTTTGCCCGTCTCTACCAATCAGTGTGTCAGTGACATAACATGTAGGTATTGTAAGAATACCACCTATACAGTCACTTTTTTAAAATAATCACAGGTTAAAATCATAGTTTTATTCTTTGCACAGAACAGCGACAACTAAGTGACTTGCAGAAACGAGATAACAAAATTGGAGGAAAAGAATTCCGCGAGTTAAGGCAACCTTTGCATCATTTTAGTCTCTGCTTGTCACTAATTTGCTTAAAAATAATTTTTGCGTGGCGCGTATCCTTTGATTCCCGAATTAATTTACGAGCACAAGAGTTGCAATTGTTAATTATTATGATGCGCGCTGTGCTTACTTGTGCGTGTTAGTTGACGTCAGAGTCAACCATTCACAGACGAGAGCTGCAGGAACTTCGACGAATCAGATTTCACACAAGGAAGACGCTCAAGCCACTGCCCACATACTCCTAGGGCAACCTGTTTCTGGCCAAAGGATTCCACGGCAGGTTGTATTGACCAACACGTTAGTTCGGAAACTATTTTGTGGTTGGATGATATGAAATTTCAAGCGTGTGAGGTATCTGCCAGCCATTCACGGAAGTTCAGTGCCAGAATAACTTAATTCTGATAGGCCCAGTCAAATGGAGAATGTAACCTCACACAGACACCCGGTAAATAGCCAAAGGATACCTGCTTGTGTGCACGTAGTATGTTGTTGTCTATCTTGAGCATAAACTGATGATTCCTATAGTTGTCCTAGACAATGGACACCAGGAGTGTCTGTTCACGAAAAAGTGAGCACTTTTAAAATCAACCTTAGAAACATGTCACTGACCCTGCCTGCATATCTTTCAACGAGCCCAGTAGAGTTAGTAACGATGGATGGAAAGAAGTTCCATATTAAACGTCGAATAAAAAGCGTTAAGTAACCATGTGTTATAACTGAAATTATTTCTTTTACTTTCTGTTACTAATGTATAGGAAGTATAATAAAAGTAACCAGATTTTTTAAATATTTACTGTTCTAATAACTTCACGCTTTCACGGTTTCATTTGACCAATGCATGAATAAAGTGATGAGGTCCTCGGCAATGTTGATACTATATAAGGCGGAAGAATACAACATGTACATACAAGTAGATCTCAAGCAGGGCTTTCAGAAGTGCTAATTTTACCGTGAGTAACCTTCACGAGCGTAGCCTTCTGTGGTTGTATAGGTTGGTACCCACGGCTCCCCTGTGACAGGGTTACACTAAATGCCGGGTGGGAAAGAATTACGGGACGCAAAACAATCATAAGAAGTCGTTCACTAGTAGGAAGCTCCCCCCCCCCCCCTCCTTTATTCTTCTCCTGTATCGTCTGTATATAGTTTTAAAAGAGACTAGACTAAACCAACGAGCGGCAAACTCCCCTTATCCTTCCAGACAAAAAAGTACAGGTCCCAAATACTGTTATTTCAGAGGGTAGTGCGTGTTTACCTAAGCCTTTGCAACTGATCCAAACAGGCGTCTGCCTTGAAGTGGCGCAGTCCCATTCACCTTGAATTTTTTTTTACTAGTATTCGTAACTAAACTTTATGACCGAACATTAAAAATAAGATCTTGACCTGGCATAGAGGAAGGACTACTTAACAGAATTTTTTAAGTTTGTATGTTTACAGTTATATCCGGTTTTTTATGCAGCACAAAAATTATCAACCCTTACATTTCCACTGTAGACGATCGTCAATTTGTTGCACACAACGCTTATATTTGACCGGTACTGTACTATGCAAGGCTTAGTGGCCAACGACCTTCCCTGTAGGTAACTCACTGGCTCACATCACTGATCTAAATTACAAAGACTACACCATATTGGTTGTGATAACGAAACAAGTTCTGTTCCAGTTTTAAAGTATAGCACACATTAAAGAAAATTAATTTGCAAACACTATATATTACAATATAACGTTTACGCAAATGTGCATATTTTTCTCTATTACTAGGGATCAGTTTCGCGAATAAATCTGCGGACAAGGGGATTTTTGTTCATTGATTCTCCAACAGTACGTGCCCATTTATCATTCTCATGTACACTGCTGTCCATTTACTTTGAACACCAAGTAGGATACGAGATACCAAAATCAGATTTATCGACCGAATACTCATTATACGCCGGTGACGAAAATACTCTAGTAGCTTGGTATGACATACAGTACATAGGGAAATCATTACTGTTTGGCTCGAGCTACGAAGAAGAGATTTTCGATGTACATTTGACGTATCCACATAACCATGGTGCTCCAAATTCCGTCTGGCATATCCCCATACCAATGCTGCTTCAATTTCCGTCTGGCGTATCAACATACCCATGTTGTTCGATGTCCGTCTGGCGTATCCCCATACCCATACTGCTTCAATTTCCGTCTGGCGTATCCCCATACCCATGCTGCTTCAATTTTCGTCTGGCGTATTAACATACCCATGCTGTTCGATGTCCGTTTGGCGTATCCCCATACCAATGCTGCTTCAATTTCCGTCTGGCGTATCAACATACCCATGCTGTTCGATGTCCGTCTGGCGTATCCCCATACCCATGCTGCTTCGATGTCCGTCTGGCGTATCCCCATACCCATGCTGCTTCAATTTTCGTCTGGCGTATCAACATACCCATGCTGTTCGATGTCGTATGGCGTATCCCTATACCAATGCTGCTTCGATGTCTGCCTGACGTATCCCCATACACATGCTGCTTAGATGTCCGGCTGGTGTATCCCGACAACCATGCTGCTTCGATGTCTGTCTGGTATATTCCCATACCGATGCTGCTTTGATAGCCAACTGACTTATACCCATACCCATACTGTTTCGACATCCGTCTGGCATATCCCCATATCCATGTTGCTTCGATGTCCGTCTGGCATATCACCACAACCATGCTGCTTCGACTTCCGTCTGGTGTATATACCCATGCTGCTTCGATGTCCGTCTGGATAATCCCCATAACCCTGTTGCTTCGATGTCCGTATAGCATATCACCGTACCCATGCTGCTTCGATGTCCGTGTGGCATATCCCCATACCCATACTACTTCCACCTCCAACTGGCGTATCCCCATACCCAAGCTGCTTCGATGTCTGTCTGGCGTATCCCCATACACAAACTGCTTCTATGTCTGCCTGGCATATCGCCATACCCATGATGCTTCGATGTCCGCCTGGCACATCCACGTACCCTAGCTGCTTCGATGTCTACCTTGCATAATACCCTTACCCATGCTGCTTCGATGTCTACCTTGCATAATACCCTTACCCATGCTGCTTCGATGTTCGTCTGGTTTATCCCAGTACCCATGCAGGTTCGATGTCCGTTTGGCGTATCCCCGTACCCATGTTGGTTTGGTCTCTGTCTGGCATATGCCCATAACCACGCTGCTTCTCAGTTATTATCTGGTGTATCCCCATATCCATGCTGCTTCGAGGTCCGTTTGGCGTATCCCCATACCCATGCTGTTTCGATGTCTTTCTAGCATATCCCTATGCCAAAACTGTTTCGATGTCTGTCTGGCGTATCCCCATACACATGCTGCTTCAATTTCCGTCTGGCGTATCAACATAACCATGCTGTTCGATGTCCGTCTGGCATATCCCCATACCAATGCTGCTTCAATTTCCGTCTGGCGTATCTCCTTACTCAAGCTGCTTCGATGTCTGTATGTTGTATCCCTGTACCCATGCTACTACAACGTCCTTCTGACCAACCCCCATACCCATGCTGCTTCGATATCCGTCTGGCGTATACCCAAACCCATGCTGCTTCGATGTCTGTCAGGCATATCCCCATACCCACGCTGCTTCGTAGTCCGTCTCGCATATCCCCGTACACATGCTGCTTCGATGTCCGTCTATCATATCACCGTACCCATACTGCTTCGATGTACGTCTGGCATATCCCCGTAACAATGTTGCTTCGGTGTCCGTCTCATATCCACGTACCCATGTTGCTTTGATGCCTGTCTAGCGTATCTCCATACCCACGCAGATTCGATGCCCGTCTTGTATATCCCCATACCCATGCTGCTTAGATGTCCATCTGGCATATCCCCATACTCACGCTACTTCGATGTCCGTCGTGTGTATTGTCATACCCATGCTGCTTCGATGTCTGCCCGAAGATCATCCGTTGCGGCCGCGGATGTCCTGTGGCAAGCTACTGGTCATGTACCACCGGACCACCCGTTTTCGACTGGTGAGAGAGGTCCGGTGAACACGCAGGCCAAGGAAATAGTGTGACATGGTTGACATACAGGAACCGTCGGACTTGTGTCATATGTAGAGATGATGGAAAATTGCGAACATTTTTGAGCCGACATATCTTCTATGACACTCTAATTAGTTTATGCTTTCATACTTGCCTAAACAATTTTTTGACACAGCTAAGTCGTTTGCAGACCAATCACGAAGTCGAACCTTATAGTATCAGAATCCTCATTGGTGCAGTGAAATATGGTAGTAGCTTCATACATGCATGACAGTCAATAGGGAAAGAAAACTTTCGGGCATATGTACAGTACCTTGAATCCTAGCAAATAGTCAACTTTTCCCGCGATAAACATCATCTCTAGTCATATGCAGTCGCGCATTGCCCTGTTCGCACAGGACCCCAGGGAGGGCCTGAAGATACAACACAACGACATGCTCCATCACCTCCGTAGTTGCCCGTCAGCGTGCCAGCGACGAGGACTAGCCGCGAGCAGGCGCACACGATAAGTGCAGGTGCTAGTCCAGTGTGACGATGCATGATGCAGAACTCGGACAGGTGTGCATCACGTGGTGCTACAAGGAGAAGTGGGATTCGTCGGAGATGACAATGGCACGCCGTTCGTCCCTCCAGACCCGACGTTCCACGCACAATTACAGCAGCAGTAATGGGCGCCTGGACATGACGCCCTGATGCTGCAGAAGGCGTGAGGACACAGACTGGCGTGTCACATACTTGAACTCCTGCACGAGGGTTTTTATAACGTGTCTCTAACCATCCGTAACTACCACGCTAACCAGACGTCTGTTCTCCCGCTCGATGGTGTGACGGAGCCGTTGACTTCCTACGGACGTTGCTCAGTGCGTCCCTCCTCTACCCTCTGATCAAATATCTGTTTCTCGGTAGGACACTTCCACAATCCCAGCAGGCCACGATTATCCCGCTGTGTGGTCATCGTGTTCTTCGCCGCGGCATGTTCACTCAGTCCGTACACACGAAGAACGGCGGGGAAATAAAGGCACGACCTCTCAGCGGCTCCCGACCTCCACTTGTATGTTATCAGTGTCGCCATTGGCGCACGTGCTGTGCCACTTTGTTAAACAACTAATTACGTCACTTTCTTACCCTGCCCTACCCGAGGTGGGCGGGGTCCCTCAGGCACGTCCTCCTTGGTTCTGCATTTTTAATGGCGAGCAGTGTAGTTGGACGCTACGGAGCCGTCCTGTAGTTATTTGTTTCCTATTGGTTACAAACTTTCCAGGGAGTGTTAGGCAAACTGTAGTCACAGAATACTTAAGAACACACTAGTGAAATTGCTACTGATACAGCAAACTCGCACCACACGCGCCTACAAAATGGCGGTTCTGAACGTCAGCATGTCGAAACTCCATTCGCCAGTAGGCGCTGCCCAAGCTAGCCGGTAGTCCGACCAATAGAGAAGGATTCGCAAAACGGCATTAGCCAATAAGGCACGAGGCTTGGTCCAGAGCTACTAGCTGCCAGTCACACGTGCGCACATATCTGCTGCGAACTATAGCTGAAAATTCCGCCAATTCATTTTTTGGGCAAGCTATATATAGGCTGTTCACCGTAAAGTGAGCACTTTTTAAGGCCCTTATAAATTTTTATTTCATACAATTTCAATCTTCCTGCTGCTTTTTAATATAAACATTGCAATGTGACCAATAAACACAGAGTATATATTTCACCACCATCAAAATTTAATGCCTGAGACTGCAATAAGATATATTTATTAGCCGTTAATGTATGTTGGAAGGGCCTTAAAAAGTGCTCACTTTATCGTGAACAGCCTATACTTCAAATGTGCGTACATGTCTGTGTTTGCAATTGAATTACAGTTTATTCAAGGTTCTTCACGATAAAGTGAAAACTTTTGAAATCAACCTTTTAAAAATTTCACTGCATGCATTTTAACGGCCACACTGACTGACATGAGCTCTCAAGAGTTGGTATTGGCGGAGAGAAAGTAGATCCATGTCTTAACGCTGAATTAACATTGGTAGGAAATCATTTGAGAATACTGAAATTATTTGTTTTGCTTTCTGTTTATTTACTGCATGTTTATTAGCTACATTGTAAAATATTAACTTTTCTAATCATTCCGCAGTTTTACTCCACCAACGCATGAATAATATGACCAGCCACATGGCTATGTGCATACAAGTATATCTTTAGCAGGGCTTTCGAAAGTGCTCACTTTACCATGAAAAGCCTTTAGTCACGTCCAGGTGAACTCTGTAACAGACCTGCAAGGAATTAAGCGCCGAATCCCATGTCACGTGGGCTACAGCAGATATGTCAGCGAATCCGGACGTTGCCGTGTCAAAGGCGAGCATGTGCGACCTCTCTCTCTCTCTCTCTCTCTCTCTCTCTCTCTCTCTCTCTCTCTCTCTCTCTCTCTCTCTCTCGTTCATCGTCGAGCCACTAACTGCCACTGATTGGCTCCGACAAGACGGGGAAGAAGGGTAAAAAAAACCATCCCGTCAGAATCCCGATTATTCCCACAGCCGCAGGCTTCGCCAGTGGAACTTATCACGTGGTTTGACAGCGCTGTCTGACTCTTCTTTTTTTTTAAATTGAAACTGACACCAGCAGAAAAATGTTCGTATGATCGTGTTTGTACGCTGTCGTGTTACACATTACCGTTCGTTGTTCTCATCTACGGATGGCTGCATTCAGTTTACAACGTGCATACCCTCGTGCTTTCCAGTTAATAACCGATACAATGGAACCAGCCTCGCCCTTCTGGTGTTGTCAGTAGTTCTCATCGTAAACAGTTGTGTCTATTACAATTTTCAAAAAATTGTAGCATAATTCAATGTAAATATTTTTCTTTTTCAGGACAGAAATTAAACTCGATATTTTGTTGATAGTTCATAAATTTGGTTATTGAAAAGTAAATGTGGTTGTTGACAAGTAAATGTGGTTGTTGACAAGTAAATGTGGTTGTTGACAAGTAAATGTGATTGTTGACAAGTAAATGTGGTTGTTGACAAGTAAATGTGGTTGTTGACAAGTAAATGTGGTTGTTGACAAGTGAATGTGGTTGTTGATAAGTAAATGTGATTGTTGACAAGTAAATGTGGTTGTTGACAAGTAAATGTGGTTGTTGACAAGTAAATGTGATTGTTGACAAGTAAATGTGGTTGTTGACAAGTAAATGTGGTTGTTGACAAGTAAATGTGATTGTTGACAAGTAAATGTGGTTGTTGACAAGTAAATGTGGTTGTTGACAAGTAAATGTGGTTGTTGACAAGTAAATGTGGTTGTTGACAAGTAAATGTGGTTGTTGACAAGTAAATGTGATTGTTGACAAGTAAATGTGGTTGTTGACAAGTGAATGTGGTTGTTGATAAGTGCCGAAGTTAGCGACAAACGCTGTCAGCAGCCCTGTGTTTAAAAATGCTCATTCTTCTGCGAAGCAGTGTTTTGAACTACAGTGACCATACTGTATATTTTCTGAACAGATGTTCTGTATTAAGAGCTTACTGTCGCCGCTTGAAATTCTGGGCAAACAGAACACACGCGAAGCTTGTTTATTACCTTGAATCGTTTTGAAATATTTTACTAGAGAGACCCATTCAAAATTTAGCCTAGTGTACAAAAATATTTACTAACTTTTTAGCCAAATTAATTTTGTGGGTGTAACATCGAATATGATTAATCCCACAGAAGAGCCAAGAAGGAGGAATTAACATAATTATGGTCACTTTAAATATATATTTAGTAACAATCATATAAAAATATTACGCAAATTTAATATTTTGACTAAATAATGTCACCAGAATACCATATATATTTTTCTTGAAAATTACTTGTTTCGCTAATAATTTTTAATTTTACAATAAAATTGAAATTTAAAAAGCAGGAAGTTTAATCTCCAACGGCAGACAAGCCAAGTGTCGGATTTCAAATAAAAATGCTTCGTTCTCCTGCGGCTTATCGCAGTGAGGACTATGGTCTCGTATAGTTCATACCGCGACCTGGCCTTGTAAACAACACTTGCAAGGATATAAGTTTAGTTGAGTTGGCAGCTTTTATATGGCTCATATAAGGGAATTACATCGCTTCATTAACCATTCTCGTCAACAAATAATAATTATTTTTTGCACGCATCCCAAAAAGTGCATGATGGAGTGTATATCTTGTCACGTGGGAAAGAACGTTTTATTGGGACACTGTCCACTTAGTATTCCAATGGCTGATAATCAGCCGATAATGAATGTTGTGCAGTGCAGTGGAATTGTCCGGTTAAACATGGAGCAATAGAAGGGAAGTTCACGGATGAAGGGGAATCCGTCGTAAGCAATATTAGGCGCTTCAAGGTGAAATCCGGCCGTAAGGAAGCTTTGTGACGGCTATTGAAAACAGCATAAATAAACTATGCGTGTCTTCTGTTTTATCAGCAGTTGAAGCGGTGACTTCAGGTTTTAATTTAGCAATCTTTAGGGGCTGTCAATTTTCGCGTATTCATTTTAGGTCAGGCTATACTTCAAACACATGTACATTTTTGTTTGCAATTGGATCACTGTTAATTAGCTACGCCCAGGTATTGAACGCTTAGCCAATAACAGACCTGGAAGGAAAAAATTGGGTTTGGCTGTGTTGGGGACACGGCCGTTTGTTTTGCGTGAATACGTCTACGTTGACGCGCTCGGACGCCTTGATGTTTTATTTACGTTCCTGACACCGCTTCACTCGATCATATGGGGTTTTAGGGGTATCACTGGATTGCTTTTCAGATGCTCTTTCCAATCGTATACGATTTCTGTATTTCGACTTGGCTTTTTAACGAGTATAGTCCGAAAGTGTTCTTAATTTTTTTATATTAAACGCATACAATTTCACCATAACCACGCCAAATAAATGTCTTTATGCACGCAATTGATTGATCTTGACGAGAGCTGTCGATTGAAACTTAAACGAGCGTCGTAGATTCTCCTAGTGAAAAGTTATACTACGCGGAAGTTATGAGACGCGGCAAAAGAACTCAAAATTGCGGCATCCCCCACCACCCCCACCCCCGCGAGATGCTTCGTAGTTCTCACTCAACGTAAGATATTCTTTGATCCTTTGGTAATCGAGTAGTGAAAATGAATTTTGAATATAGACGATAGATTCGGAGCTGCAATGCCAAACCATATCTCCCGATTTTGTTATCATCGGATTTTCTGGATTGCCTCCCACTATGGTTGCAAATTTAAATACGTATTCATGTCAAAAAGCACCGAATATCGTGCCCCCAGGTATGAAGTAAAACTGACAACAGATAAGGCAGCAGCATGTGAATACAAAGATGAAGCTCGAAAATACATAGGACTTTGGAGTCTAGCCTACACGTCGCTTAAAGTGAAGATTTCCTGTCGCTATATGCAGGTTCAAGTAGTATAGTTGCTGTTTTAATGAAATTCTTTTAAGTGCATGGTAGTTTCGGACGCAGGTATTTGCCTGCCAACGAAGTTTCCGAAACGATTAGCTTTCCCAGTAATTTTTTTTTTTTTAAGTTATGACTCGCTAGCAATCTGCTAGCCTGCTTCAGTTTTAACACTTCAATATTATGACTTTATGATTGTTATTCCATGTCTCTAAATTTGATTCAAATGCCAAACTTTAATGTAATGTATAAGATGCTGAACGTATGTTCAATGTGATATGTGTACAATTATTTATTTTGACAGTTGTGTTGTGTATACTATGCAAGTTTAATGATTATCTGTGGTTTCTTTGCATGAAAATTTGTCTATGTAACTAGCACTACCATTGTATTTCACAATAAAATCAGGTCACACCAGCCGGCCTTTCATAATTTATTGATTTTCGAACAATAGTCTTTTAGAACAAAAACTTATTAATTATAATTTGGAATCAGTTAGAGGCCAGCACGGGAAAGAAGACAGTCCTGAGTGTGGAAGTTAATTTTTGATATTTAATTGGTAAAAGTTTGATATTTACGACGGTGATCCAGAATTCCTCACGCACTAACACGCTACTGAAATGTTGAGCCTATATATAAGAAGAAGTACGTCGACATAAGCTGTATGATGAGTCCAGACGGAATTAAGGACGGTCCAGTGAAGGAGGACTTCTTGTATTCGACTGTGAGCCAGGGACGACGCAGAGTCTGGTATTGGGAGAGCCATTTCTGCGAGAGGAGTGCTACTAGCTGCGAATACCGGCGAGGTCCTGGTCCTACACCCACCTGCGCTGTTCCGGCCCGCAGAGGACAAGTTCCCTGAGGACCACCAGGAGATGTGCTGTCCGTGGTGAGCAGGAGAGCTGAGCTGTTCTTGGGTTCTACACCAGGGAAGGATGACTCCACGACATCGGCAGAGTTGCGGTTATTTTCCGCTATCGACGCAGCTAAGTCGCATTTTTCCCCAGGCAAATGTAAACCTATTTATGACACCAGCACCAGTAGATTATAATATTGGTAATTATTTTGATGTGCAACATGCAGGCTGGTTGTCTGTAATAAAATTGTGAAAAATTAGAATAGCACAATATTTCACAACTAAAGTCATGCAAAAGTATTATATAATTTAAAGTATTTTAGTTCTGTTTGGTTCTTGTTAAGTTCACTTAACAGTATTTAAATCACAGGATTTTTTTTGTTTCTATTGATTTATTCGAATTAAGACTTCTCTGTTTGCTTATTAGAATTAATGGTCCAATTGTTTTAAAATTCAGAGATAATTCAAATCTGGATGAATATACTGATTTTGTGTGGCAGCATATAGTTTAGCCGATGCATATAATTAATCTAACCTATCAGAATCACACCCATATAAAACTAAATTTTATCATTACATTACACATTCATATCTTATATTACATATCTCAGAAATAATATTTTATAGCCAATAAGATTGGCCGTAATAACGTAACACATTTCAGTGGTGTTACACAGTAAATACACGTTATTAGCCCAAGTGAAGTTGGACTTTCAATTTCCTTCCCTTGTCTTAAGGAGTCCAGTTTTATCTACTATTCCTGATAAAGAATTAAGAAGGATAAACCTTCACTATCGACAAAAATATTATTATTCCTTCATTTGTAAAAAAAAAAAAAAAAAAAACGCTACCATTTCGTATTATAAGTTGACACACGGACTTCTACACACTCGAGCAGCAGTCACTTGTTCAATGTCTGCCGCCACAGACAGAACTCGCTCATTCTCCTGTGTGACCCGGCCACACAGGAGAACCACCTTTTTAAACAAGTGTTTATATTCCACCGCACTCGGAGGATAACGTCTTGGGCTAAAATAAAATGAATTTATTGAATCTCGTTTAAAATGAGAGGGCTTTCAAAAGTGCTCACTTTCCCGTGGACAGTACTAAGCATTGAGCAAAATAAAAAATAAGAATATCAAAGGTAAAATCAGTGGCTCTTACAGGAACAATTTTTTTTCTTTTAAGGGGTTATGAAGCATTAAATAACACTTTATAGGTAAATTGAACTTTTAATTTTATGTAAGTCAATAGTGAAAAAAGAAGAAAGGGATATTCCAACATTATTGTTTTTACTAACTACGAGAAGAAATATTTTTATTAGTGATGTATTTGTGCTGATCTAGTTTTGACGCTAGGACGCCAGTTGTCCTAGAACCTACAATTTCATACTACTGATAGTTAACAACATTGGCAAAGACCGTTATCTAGAATTGCTCTTTCATAGTTTTTATATGCTGACTTCAAAAATGTATGTGGAATTCAACGGACATATTTGGAATACATATGTCTCTCGTCCTCTTAAGTGTGCATTTTATTAAGACATCCCGGGACCATCATGACATACGATTGAACTGTATAGATCAGCCTCTACACGGGCATCTGTTTGTGAAGGAGAATCGCGTACCATGGGCTATATGTAGTATGTCCCAGCTCTCCACCTGCCTGCCACACACACTCACCTCATGCAGGCTAAGCCTTTGCCGCATCTATATTTCATTTCCCTGGCGCCCTCTAGTATATCTTCCCTTTCCCCAGCTGTCTTCCCTGCAGCGCAGAGCTACACTTCTCCCCAGACCCTACACCTTCTACCGCGACAGTCACGAGACGGCATACCTTGTTTGATGTCATCACCAGCGACTCGGAAATTTTGCGCTTTAAGAGTCCCATGTACTGAAACGTCTTCTGTGAAATCGTTGTTTGCGCGTAAACGCGTATCTCGGTAAATAAAAGTTCTAGAAATATGACTTTATGTTAGAAAAGATAAACAAAAACTATTATTTATGGCACTGGTGTCTTACTTTTGTCATATTGAGTGTATTCTTTGAGAAAAAAAAATCCGTGAAAATAGTCAAACATCGCATTTTTAAAGCTTGTCTATGCAGTTTCCTTAAGCGGCAAGAGAAAAGTACAAAATAAGGACGTAGTTTAATCTGTGGGTTTTCATCGCGTGTAATAAAACACCTATGTCACAGATGTAATTTGCACAGCACAGCGTCACGACGGAAACACTGGACGCCTTGCGCGTAGGAGCGATGAGGCGCTAGGCGTGCGTGCGTGCGTGAAACTTTTGCATCACCGTATTAACCTGCAACAGAATAAGTGAGTGAGTGGAGTGAAGGGATTTGGGCGGCTCTTCACATCGCGGTATTGGGAGCCGATGATGGAGAAGCGCTGGAATGCAAGGGTGGGGGGAAACGGGAGATCCCCGAGAAAACCCGCCTACCAGCGGTATCGCCCAGCGCGATTCCCACGTGCGAAAAATCGGGGGCGACCCCGCCGGGAATCAAACCAGCTTCGCCTTGGTGGGTAGGTGAGTAGTCTAACCACTACACCACCGCGGCACCCCGACTACAGAGTAAATTCGCAAAATTAACGTAACTTTGATGTTGTTGATAGTAACAATAATAACGAAAAAAACATAACAGAAGCCTTACACAAGAGCGCTCATTGCTCACTGATGCCACATAACATATGGAAACACATATGAAGGATACAGAGGAAAAACGATGGTTGTACATTTTTACAAAAATGAGGTTCTGGTGTCATCTGATAGAGAATTGTCAGTAATGTCGGCATTCTGAAGCATAACGGTTAAAGAGAGGCGAGTACGAAATAACAGTCTCGGAACTAACACTTATGGGAGGAGTTTATAACTTCAATAATAGTTTACTCAGAACTATCAAATACGGACATTCATCTTTTTGCCCCTGTACCCTTCATATGCATTTCAATTTCTAAAATATACTTTTTTTTTTTTTCTGTAATTTCCAATAGCATCCCCGGCCGGCGTATACTCTACTAGGTATGTACTCTACTGCAAGTGACAACTTGCCAGACAAACAAAACATAAAATATATTTTTTAAATTAATTTCTTCATCACAACGAAAAGCAATCGCATGTGAACTCATCTAACGAAGTAATTAATTAAATAGAAATTATATAAAAAAATTTATATCAACTGAACGATAGTCAGAGTATGTGCAGACTGTTTGACACAATACACGGTTTAACTATAGTTACTGTCCAAAATGAGAACTCGCATGTAGGCGTCACGCTGCGGAAGTGAGTCGGCTAGATCCTGCAAGCTGCGCATATGCGGCCTAGCGCCTTGCTTATCTCCCTCGACTCTATTATTACCCTGTTCTTGTTTGTTTGCTAGCGATCAAATCTCCACGCCGACACGACGTGATAAATGACGAGCTGGCAGGACATACTGGGAAATGAACTCGGAGGTTGCCTCCTGGCCGACAAGTGCACACAAATGGTTTCTGCAGTTTCGCGTGGCTTTCTTTAGTCCTTAGAAACAATGCGTCGTTAACGAAGTCAGCCTGTCAGTCGGTATCACTGTTGTCATGCCATCGGTGGCACAAGGAAATTAATTATTTTTCTACGGCGAGAAGTTCTAGTTCATATTCACTGTTCCCAAGACCCTATGCACTCCATCACGGCGCCTGCCAATAAAATGAATATACGTGATTTAAAAAAAAAAAAAATTATTATTATGACACGGTAGGGAAAAGAAAAGTTCCTCGATGTTTGTGGGGAACATAAAAAAATAATGGAACTGTAATATCGTCGGACAACTTTTCCCTTCTTAAATTCCAGGTGTCAAATTCATTTTATGTACTATCGAATGCATTGTGACTGCAGATTTAAACTTTAGAAGGAATCTGTTTATGAAACTTGTAAACATAACTAAAACCCATCAAAAAATTTACGTATTTCCCCCCCTTTTACTTTTGATCTCATAAGTTATACGAGAGACAATTTCTCTTTATTGAATGAACACAGTTCTCGGTTAAGGTCATATTTCACTCTTTTTTTTTTTAATTTGGCTATCTGAAAGAGCTTTTGAAAAGTGTGCCCTCAATGAAGTTATTAGTTGTCAAATCATTATAGTTCTCAAAATATAACACTCAAAAGTTTCAATTTTCCCGAATTCTGCAGTATACTAGGCTTTGCTTCAAGATATTTTTTTCCAATCAAAATGCATTCAACGCAACCTATATGGTGTGCAGAACATACTGATTCAGTATGAATGTGATTTATAAACAGGTGAGCGAGTATTTGCACTCTTGATTTTTGTTGAAAATAGGAGGCAGACTTGTCGTAAATATATTTTTGTTCATTCAAGCGTAACTGATAACATTCGTTTAAAAATTGGTTTAAACCATAAACTGTAGAGGAAAAGTAGTTTTTGATCCTATCGTAGCATGTGACACAAATGCAGTATTTAATTCTAATTTTTGAACCTGCCTATAACACTCTTGTGTAGGAATTTAAATTTCGCAGCTGCCAGCCGGTAGACAGTGCTATTACTGAAATATTTATGATTATTTAACCCGTTCGTTGGTCGTGTCCACGACCATGGATACATTGGAAACTTATGATCGATGCAGTACAAGCAAGGGACAAGTAGCCAGTCTTCCTCGTGGCAAGTCTGATTTGTGTAATTATCCACAACTTCTCGACATGAATAGTTAATGACGACACTTTGGAGCACACAGCACAAGAAGGGTGAGGTACCGGACGAGGCGGAGTGGAGGCAAGTTTGTATCTATTGTCTATTCGCGGTTTCTTCGCTTTTTGAGAAACCACCCCATGTATGACGTATTTAGTTATTTTCTAAATGTGCCACGCATCAATCGTTTTATAACTCTGTTAACATAGAGGTAGCATGTTTCTTATTTTTCGTGAAATTGAAGTTCTGCCTATATTTTATTTATACATTATAATATTTAATTTATAATAAACACAAATAAACTCGGTGAGAAAAATGTGTGTTGGTAGCGCCTAGTAATAGATAATTCCCATACAAAATATCATTACAACTGAGTGCGCATGAATTCGGTGCATTGTCCTCTTGTGTAATTTTGTAGACTTGGTTCAGCTTAGTTAGCACGAGGCGGAGGAATATCACGGAAATAGAACTTAGCTGGGCTTCAGAAAAGTGTGAAGCAACCGTGAATGGACTATATAAATATTGCCGTAGTGGAAATAACGAGGGGTGTTTTGTGGGTGGTTGTAAAGGGGGGGGGGGGGGGGGCGCTGACTGACACCAGTGGCGGAGTGCGATGTAACAGACAGAGCGCAGACAAGCGAGCAGCGTGTTGCTAGACAAGCGAGCAGCGTGTTGCTAGACAAGCGAGCAGCGTGGTGCTAGACAAGCGAGCACAGCGTGGCAGAAAGCGAGCACAGCGTGTGCTAGACAGCGAGCAGCGTGGTGCTAGACAAGCGAGAGCGTGTTGCTAGACAAGCGAGCACAGCGTGTGCTAAACAAGCGAGCACAGCGTGGTGCTAGACAAGCGAGCACAGCGTGGTGCTAGACAAGCGAGCAGCGTGCTGCAGACAAGCGAGCAGCGTGGTTGCTAGAACAAGCGAGCACAGCGTGGTGCTAGACAAGCGAGCCCGCGTGCTGCTAGCTAGACAAGCGAGACAGCGTGTTGCTAGACAAGCGAGCACAGCGTGGTGCTAGACAAGCGAGCACAGCGTGGTGCTAGACAAGCGAGCAGCGTGTTGCTAGACAAGCGAGCACAGCGTGTTGCTAGACAAGCGAGCACAGCGTGGTGCTAGACAAGCGAGCAGCGTGCTGCTAGACAAGCGAGCAGCGTGGTGCTAGACAAGCGAGCACAGCGTGTGCTAGACAAGCGAGCACAGCGTGGTGCTAGACAAGCGAGCCAGCGTGCTTGCTAGACAAGCGAGCAGCGTGCTGCTAGCTAGACAAGCGAGCACAGCGTGTTGCTAGACAAGCGAGCAGCGTGCTGCTAGACAAGCGAGCACAGCGTGTTGCTAGACAAGCGAGCAGCGTGTTGCTAGACAAGCGAGCAGCGTGTGCTAGACAAGCGAGCAGCGTGTGCTAGACAAGCGAGCAGCGTGTGCTAGACAAGCGAGCAGCGTGCTGCTAGACAAGCGAGCACAGCGTGGTTGCTAGACAAGCGAGCAGCGTGCTGTGCTAGACAAGCGAGCACAGCGTGTTGCTAGACAAGCAGCAGCGTGTGCTAGACAAGCGAGCAGCGTGTGTGCTAGACAAGCGAGCAGCGTGTGCTAGACAAGCGAGCACAGCGTGTTGCTAGACAAGCGAGCAGCGTGTGCTAGACAAGCGAGCACAGCGTGGTGCTAGACAAGCGAGCAGCGTGCTCTGCTAGACAAGCGAGCACAGCGTGTTGCTAGACAAGCGAGCAGCGTGTGCTAGACAAGCGAGCACAGCGTGTGCTAGACAAGCGAGCAGCGTGGTGCTAGACAAGCGAGCAAGCGTGTTGCTAGACAAGCGAGCAGCGTGTGCTAGACAAGCGAGCAGCGTGCTGCTAGACAAGCGAGCAGCGTGCTGCTAGACAAGCGAGCACAGCGTGTTGCTAGACAAGCGAGCAGCGTGCTGCTAGACAAGCGAGCACAGCGTGTGCTAGACAAGCGAGCACAGCGTGTTGCTAGACAAGCGAGCACAGCGTGTGCTAGACAAGCGAGCAGCGTGTTGCTAGACAAGCGAGCAGCGTGTTGCTAGACAAGCGAGCACAGCGTGTGCTAGACAAGCGAGCAGCGTGTGCTAGACAAGCGAGCAGCGTGCTGCTAGACAAGCGAGCAGCGTGTGCTAGACAAGCGAGCAGCGTGCTGCTAGACAAGCGAGCACAGCGTGTTGCTAGACAAGCGAGCAGCGTGCTGCTAGACAAGCAGCAGCGTGTGCTAGACAAGCGAGCACAGCGTTGTTGCTAGACAAGCGAGCAGCGTGTGCTAGACAAGCGAGCACAGCGTGTTGCTAGACAAGCGAGCAGCGTGCTGCTAGCTAGACAAGCGAGCACAGCGTGTTGCTAGACAAGCGAGCAGCGTGTGCTAGACAAGCGAGCAGCGTGTGCTAGACAAGCGAGCAGCGTGGTGCTAGACAAGCGAGCAGCGTGCTGCTAGACAAGCGAGCAGCGTGTGCTAGACAAGCGAGCAGCGTGTTGCTAGACAAGCGAGCAGCGTGTGGTTGCTAGACAAGCGAGCAGCGTTGCAGAAAGCGAGCACGCGTGTTGCTAGACAACGGCAGTGCTGCTAGACAAGCGAGCACAGCGTGTGCTAGACAAGCGAGCAGCGTGTTGCTAGACAAGCGAGCAGCGTGTGCTAGACAAGCGAGCACAGCGTGTTGCTAGACAAAGCGCAGCAGCGAGCGCTGCTAGACAAGCGAGCAGCGTGTTGCTAGACAAGCGCAGCAGCGTGCTGCTAGACAAGCGAGCACAGCGTGTTGCTAGACAAGCGAGCAGCGTGCTGCTAGACAAGCGAGCACAGCGTGTTGCTAGACAAGCGAGCAGCGTGTGCTAGACAAGCGAGCAGCGTGTGCTAGACAAGCGAGCCAGCGTGTTGCTAGACAAGCGAGCAGCGTTTGCGCAGAGCTAGACAAGCGGCAGCGTGTGCTAGACAAGCGAGCAGCGTGTGTAACAAGCGAGCAGCGTGTGCTAGACAAGCGAGCAGCGTGCTGCTAGACAAGCGAGCAGCGTGTTGCTAGACAAGCGAGCAGCGTGCTGCTAGACAAGCGAGCACAGCGTGTTGCTAGACAAGCGAGCAGCGTGCTGCTAGACAAGCGAGCACAGCGTGTGCTAGACAAGCGAGCAGCGTGCTGCTAGACAAGCGAGACAGCGTGTTGCTAGACAAGCGAGCAGGTGTTGCTAGACAAGCGAGCAGCGTGTTGCTAGACAAGCGAGCAGCGTGTGCTAGACAAGCGAGCAGCGTTTGCTAGACAAGCGAGCAGCGTGTGCTAGACAAGCGAGCAGCGTGTTGCTAGACAAGCGAGCAGCGTGCTGCTAGACAAGCGAGCAGCGTGTTGCTAGACAAGCGAGCAGCGTGTGCTAGACAAGCGAGCAGCGTGTGCTAGACACGAGCACAGCGTGGTTGCTAGACAAGCGAGCAGCGTGCTGCTAGACAAGCGAGCAGCGTGTTGCTAGACAAGCGAGCAGCGTGTTGCTAGACAAGCGAGCAGCGTGTGCTAGACAAGCGAGCAGCGTGCTGCTAGACAAGCGAGCACAGCGTGTTGCTAGACAAGCGAGCAGCGTGCTGCTAGACAAGCGAGACAGCGTGTGCTAGACAAGCGAGCAGCGTGCTGCTAGCTAGACAAGCGAGCAGCGTGTTGCTAGACAAGCGAGCAGCGTGCTGCTAGACAAGCGAGCACAGCGTGTGCTAGACAAGCGAGCACAGCGTGTTGCTAGACAAGCGAGCAGCGTGTGCTAGACAAGCGAGCACAGCGTGTGCTAGACAAGCGAGCAGCGTGCTGCTAGACAAGCGAGCACAGCGTGTTGCTAGACAAGCGAGCAGCGTGGTGCTAGACAAGCGAGCAGCGTGGTGCTAGACAAGCGAGCACAGCGTGGTGCTAGACAAGCGAGCAGCGTGTTGCTAGACAAGCGAGCAGCGTGCTGCTAGACAAGCGAGCACAGCGTGGTGCTAGACAAGCGAGCAGCGTGTTGCTAGACAAGCGAGCAGCGTGCTGCTTAACAAGCGAGCAGCGTGTTGCTAGACAAGCGAGCACAGCGTGGTGCTAGACAAGCGAGCAGCGTGCTGCTAGCTAGACAAGCGAGCAGCGTGGTGCTAGACAAGCGAGCACAGCGTGGTGCTAGACAAGCGAGCACAGCGTGGTGCTAGACAAGCGAGCAGCGTGTTGCTAGACAAGCGAGCAGCGTGCTGCTAGACAAGCGAGCAGCGTGCTGCTACAAGAGGTAGCAATTGCCTCAATTGACGCCACAAGGCGGCTTGCAAACTGCCTCTCCTCTAAGTCGAAGTCGACGAGACACTCTCGTCGCCACAGCAGCTGCCACCAGCCGCCTTCGTGGATTACTTACGCACTGTTCGCTGTTAACGGCCCTGGCTATAGGCCATTCACGGTAGAGCGAGCACTTTTTAAGGCCCTACTAACATGCACTAACCACTAATAAACAATGTGTTTTATTGCAGGCTCGGACGATAACTTATGAGAGTGGTGCGTGAAATGTATACACTGAGTGTATTAGTCACACTGCATTGTTTATATTACAAAGAAACGGAAAGATAAAAATTGCCTGTAAGGAAAATTTTAGCAGCGCCTTAAAAAGTGCTCACTTTACCGTCAATAGCCTATTCCAAGCCGGGAGCCACGGACTGCAAATGACGAGTCAATGTTAAACGAAATTGCTTTACATTGTGTCAATTTTATATATAACTATTTCAAACAAAAACATTTTCATGTGACTTTCTCAGATTATATTGCTACATAAAATCATTTTTGAGAAAAAAAAATATATATATAACCATTTTTTTTTTTGTTATATGTAAATCTCAATATTGCATTTTAGAAGAAAACAATATTCAATACAACAATTGGCAAGATGTCTTAACGTAACAACATCCCTTCAGAAATCTCACGTATAATAGATTTCCTTTGAAATAGTTATGTATAAAATTAAGGAATTTGGTTTAACATTGATTCCCCATTTGAAGTTCACGGCTGTCGGCTTGGCAGCACTGCAGGGCCGCTTGAAATACGTTGCATTGTGATTGAAATCCGTTTTTTTTTTTTTTTTGGAAACCATTAAACGTGTCTCCGTGATACCAATATACAAAAAAAAACACACTTCAGACTAGATATACGTACAATACTCTCAATACATCATGCACATTATAAATGCTGTTCCCGATCCCTCATACATAGCTAAAAACGACTTTTTCACACTGCTGTATCTCATGATATAATGTTTGGAAACGGGTGAAACTGTTATAAAGAACTGCATTGAACTTTGGTACAGACATTCCAATAATAAAATGATATGGTCCATAGGTAGACGCAGCACAGGAACAGTGCACGCTAGTTCAGAGGCTTGCGCGTAGGGGCGAAGGCGCATGAGGCGTGCGTGTCAGTGTAGTCCTTATCGCAGCGGCGCTCTCCTGCCTCAAACACGCAAAACCCTCCAAGTAGGCGGTGATCGCTAGTTGCCACGTGGGCAGAGTCACAGGAAGTATCAAGGATTAATTTTGCAATAAAGTAGACTATAATCTTTTGTGTACTCGGCACGCACCTAACTCTTCGCTGGTTCAAGCTCCAAATTTATCACAGGCGAGGTAACACATTACTCGGTTCTCCTCTTCTTGCTAATTAGTTATTGGTTCAAACACGTCCAGGGCGTTGCTAAAAAAAACCGCGCCCTAATTGAGGAAGTAAACTAAATGTATAAGTTATCCAAGTCAAGCTGATCCTTGAATGAATTCACGAAATCTCCGAGTCATGGCGGACAAGATGGCCGCCGGGGGACCAGAATGACACAGCATGCATAGCTCCGAGCTCCGGTACCAGACGGCGATGCGCCAAAACATACATAATCATTCTGCTATGGAATATTTTAAAGTATTTTTTCAGGACAGACATAAAAGTCGATGTTTTGTTTCCCATTAAAAATTTACATTTCTGAAACATAAGTGTGGTGGTTGTAAAGTGTCGAAAATCAGCCAGAATTGCTGTAAGAAACCCCGCCCCGCCCCACCCCACCACACCCCACCCCTTAGTGGAGCGGCAGTGGACTCGTCCGACTTATGCGCAGTATTTTCTCATTCGGATTTCACTACATCATTCCATGAAAATATCCGCTCACTAACTAGGCTGACACTGTCATTCAGCATTTCCATCTCTTGAGTTTGCTATATTGGCTTCCAGAAAATTGAGAACTTCAATTCATGTGTTCAGCTTTAATTTACGACCCAGGCCCTCTTAAGGCATTAGCCTGACTTATGCCGGAATCACATAGACCAACCAGCAAGACACCACGACACGACACAAAACTAAACAACCAATGAAATGCAAGATAGATCTGACGTAAGTCCGACAATTTTGACGTACGACCAGCAGTTTTGGATTAGAAATTATTTATATTCTTCGTCAAGTCGTGCGGCCCGACGCACAGAGTGTACAACCTTGCAAAATGAAAATTTATGATAGGCTTTCACTACACTGGGAAATACGTAGCTTAAAAGAAAACAAATTATTAAAATTACTGTATTTAACTCTTACATATAATTATTATTTTACCTTTGTATGCAATAGCTATAAAACTTTGTCACCATCACGTATTCCAAATGTCCCGTTTGCCCACCGCCTTTGAAACTAGCCTAGTTAATCAGCGCCTTCTAAATGGATCCGAAAAATTCTATTGATTGTGTCGCGTAAGTAAACACTGTCGGGCTGTAAATTAGAGCAGGCACATTGAAGATGGTCGTGGTTGCGGGTTTTGTCATGTCGTGCTGTGCTCGTCGGGGCTATGTGACACTGGCATGACACTTTAACTACGTTGCATGTTTGATAAATTCGTTTTTTGACGAAACTATTACACGTGCCCCCCCCCCCACTTAACCCATTAAGTTTACCTACTAAAAGACATCATACACCAGACGAGGACGGAATGATATATACTTTCAAGACATCACGCACACTATAAATATTATTTTTGAGGCCTCCGACATCGTTAAAAACGACTGCCGTATCTGACAAAATAATACCCGAACACGAGTTAAAATACGATAAGAGCCTCTATAAAACCTCGCATCATATTTTCACTTTCCACCAAAAAAGCAAGAGGGTCATCGATTATACACAACATGTCAGAGTGGATATTTGGGTGGCTCTTAACACCGAGGTCTTGACAACCGATGAAGGTGAAGCGAGGTGAGTATGGAGCAGCACCGGAATGGAAGAGCGGGGGAAGCGGGAGATCCCCGAGAAAACCCACCGACCAGTGGCATCGTCCGGCACGATTACTACGTGCGAAAATCCGCAAGTGACCCCGCCCGGAATCAAACCCGTTTCGTCTAGGTGGGAGGCGAGCAGGCTAGCCGCCGCGGCCCCAATATGGCGGAACGTCGTTCGCCAATCAGCTCCTGGAGACCAACTTGCCAGACTGCAGCACGACCAATAGGCAGGGCCACGTGTTTACCGCGAAAAGATTTACGTGCAGGATAAACTTCAACTCCATAAGTGCATGCTTGCAAATTTCCTTTGGCTATTGGCCACGTGGCCGTACGAGAAGACGTTTTCTATTCGATCAGACATTTAGTATCCGCCACACTTACTGTCCGTGATTGGCTTGCAGACACCTAACACACACGCAAGTTGAGATCTTCCAACCAGGAAATTGCTTTTGCAGTACCACTAGTCGTGAAACAGGCGAGGCTACCAATAGGGAATATTCTATAATGTGTAATAACTAGTCGAACAACAACCCCAATCTCTTGAACTCACTCCAAAACTTCCTATCACTACGCATAGTATGAAAGGAGGTCACTTGCGCGCGTCTGTATGGCTGCGCTAATCGGGAACCACTCAGCGGATTTGGATGCGGTTTTTACTGTTATGAGGAAGGTTTGTGTATATTAAAAATTGCCGTAGCACTTATAAGAGCTGAGAATTAACGGTATTACTGTATCAAGTCGGGAAAAAAGTATGCCACCAGCGCTCTCTCATGGAATACGCTGCCTAATCATTTAGATATATACCAAAATCTAAAAAATACTTTGGAAAAAGAGGTTCATATTTCCTATTTACGAAAAAAGCGAAGTTAATTTGAGAATAATAATCCCCTGTACTGTTAATATACAGTTATTATAAGTAATCCAATATAATTATAATAAATAAATGGCCAGCGAAGCGGGCGAGGGTACTGCTATAATGGACAATAAGCGCATGAGTTCGCTTACATCAAAGGATATCCCACGTCACTTCGCTTCTGTACACTTAGCTATACGAAGCAGCACACGTGATCGTCTACAACTCACGTCGCCACATGCTCCCATTCTTCACCAGACAAGGCGAGCATGACTGTTCAGCGCCATAGTCCACAGTGTTTCCCGTACGACTAGCCTTCAAGCGCTCAAGCTAATGGCTGAGTTGCGTGTTGACTTCGTGTGTTTTTTTTCTGTGAGGTCTAAAAAAAAAAGGGTTCAATTACGAAATGGCTTCGCAGGCACGTCGTATGAGGCGCCACGACGTCTGGCCTGGCCGCCAGGTGGCAGGGCGCCCGCCTCACGCCGTCTCGTGCCAAACCAACAACGCCCTCTTATCTACTAAAGGCTGTCCACGGTAAAGTGAGCACTTTTGAAATCAACCTTGGAAAAAGTCACTATCCCTATATGCTGTTCACGGTTAAATTACCACTTTTGAAAGCCTTGCTTAAGATCTACTTGTGTATGCATTGTGTATTCCTCCGCCTTATGTACAATTAGCATTGCTACGGGTCTCAGCACTTTATTCACTAGTGCGTCAAATGAAACTGTAAAGTTATTAGGAACGTAAATACTCTACCAAACCTGCTCAATTTTACAACTCGATGCATTTAAAAAACAGACAGCGAAAGAAATAATTTTAAGTTATCACAAATGGTAACCTAACACATTTCATACGACGTTAAGATATGGCACTACTTTCCATCCACCGTTACCAACTTTACTGGGAGAATGTCACTCTGTGCACCTATTAAAATATATGTATGCAGGGGCAGTGATTTTTTCCTAAGGTTCATTTCTATAGTGCTCACTTTATCGTGGACAGCCTTTACCTACATATATTTTAACGGGCGAACTGAGTGATATGCGCCCAGTAAAGTTGGTAACGATGGAGGGAAACTAGTAACATATCTTAACATAGAATAAAAATCGTCAGGTAACCATATGGGATTACTTGAATTTTTTCTTTCATTTTCTGTTTTTTAATGCATCGAAGTGTAAAAATGAGCAGATTTTCAAAACATTTTATTTTGTAAAAATCTCGCAGTTGCACTTGACTGACGCATGAGTAAAGTGAGGAGGTCCATGGCAATGTTAATTTTGCATAAGGCGGAAGAATATACAATGTGTAGAAAAGTATATCCTAAGCAGTGCTTTGGAAAGTGCTCATTTTACCGTGAACAGCCTTAAATAAAGAATGATAGCCAACCTTCTGTATCCCGTACCATTTCTATTTAATGCATGCAATAATTTTGAATTATTTCCTGTCGACTGGGTTTTTACGTTGTCTATGACGGTTTTCCCCCAGTCTCTTCTTAGTTATAGTTTAGCTATAAGTACACTTAGAGAGGTAGTCATGTCATGGCCCCAATCGCTGGCCATGGCTGCTTAATCCCTCTCTGCAGTGACGCTTGTCTTCTTGCATGATTTCCCTTCCTTGTAGGTGTAACGAGTTCGCCCTGAGACGCAATTAGCTCCCGTCCTACCTTCGCGATACACTTAGTTATAGCGTAGTTAGAAAAAAAGATCGGGTAGGCCGCCGAACTGTGTGCAAAGCTCCAGCAGAAAATGTTTTATTAAAAAAACGTCAAGCTTGTCTGAGTGAGGTCTGCTTACAAATATCTTTTAAGAAACGTTACGTGTCTGTACATAATTTTCAGTTCCTCCGTTTCTCTCTTAAGCATGTTTTTGTGATAGTGGAAATGGCTCAAACGGGTGTTTTCACACTCATTTTTACGTGTGAACATTCCGATATAAAACATTTAAAACTGAATAGTGACGTGCATAAAACCTTTTTTTTTTTTTATTGTAACATCATAAAATGGTAGAGTCTCAGCTGAAAGTGTGATAGAGGCGTGTTATCGACGGCAAGACTGCACGCCAGTACCAGTGTTTTGCGCGTAGAGGCGATGAGACAGTTGTTGCGCAAGTCTCGGTCGCCCCTAGCGCTCGTACACTTTCAGGCCTCAGACGTGCAAAATTCCTTCAACAAGGCGAGGGGCCACCTTAAGATTCTATTTCACCCCTTTTCCAAAAAAGTCTTCGTTTTCGCGCCATAATTATGGACTCACAGTAATTACTGACAATGCGCGATTAAAGAAAATGTACTTTTTACGACTTTTGTGCTATATATTTTTGTGCTTAATTTTTAATTTTCATTGTGTGATATCTGCGTGTTGTAGAAAGTAAGGAACACACACACACACACACACACACACACACACACACACACATATATATATATATATAACCAATAAGTTTCTGCTTTTTTGCAAAGAGAAAATATCACACAGCGAAAGTATCAAACGCCTAGTAAATTATAAATTTTCTATCATCAAACAGCCGATTTCCAGTGGCGCAGTCAGTTGGTGCGCCATTGGCCTGAGGCGCGGGAGGCTCTGGGTTCGAATCCCAGGTAAGGCATGGGTGTACATTTAAATTATATCATAAACCAGTTTGTAAGCCGTCGCCTGATAGGCCTTCAGGTATACCAGCTGGAGACGTTTCCCCCGCCCCTTCATTTCGAAGCTGCTCCATAGGCCTACTCATCTCTCTTCACCCTCATCGGCTCTCAAGACCTCGATGTTAAGAGCAGCCGAAATCTCTTCACTCATTCACTCGCTCCAGGACAAGATACATCGCTCGACTGCGGGTGCATAATGTGCTGCAGTGACCGTAGATTGTGGCACAGAGCTGATTGGTTAGCGTTGCCGTGTTGATACTTCCATGTGTGCTTGTGTCTGCAGAGGTTGCCAGGTGTACACGCGCTTGAGCAGACAGTGTACTCGCAGTTGTACTTCAGCCACACTATCGCCCTCCCCGGCCGAACATAACCTTCGTGTGTGTTGTGTACACAACTGTGAGCACCGGATCTCAATAGGTAAACATCATACGGCACAGAAACCTACAGAAATTCGGTCTTATTTGCGTAACTTCCCCCCCCCCCCCAACGAATGCGTGAGAAGATACGACAATTGTAGAAAATCTTCACGCTATTTCTCTCGTGGGAGACTGCAAATTACCATTTCCCAACAGCGACAAATTAAAAATGCCAATCTCCTGCTATGCATCTGTACGTTTTCAGTTTGCAGCCACTTCTTCGCTTCCGTCAAGCAGATGATACAGGGGGGGGGGGGGGAGGATGAATGGCGGGGAAAGATCAGGGAAGCAATTTCCCCAGGAACCGCTCCAATTCTGTCAGCAGTGAAAAGGCGTATTGTTGACGTCGAGACTGATAAAAACTGCGCCCGCAGTTCCTCCTTCGTCTTCCCATTCACCACAGGTCTATCTCTCTCTCTCTCTCTCTCTCTCTCTCTCTCTCTCCTCGCAGCCAGTGACGTAAACTGGCGCGACTGTAGTCTCCGACTTCATGTTAACGACCTTTTCCGTCGCCTCAGTTCTCTTATCGAAAAACTTTCTGCTGCAACCCCTCCAACAGCGTCACTTCCTTCCACGCCATCCCCTCTTGAGCTGTCACCTTGCTTCAGAGACGGGAGTACGCATCAACCCCCTGGAAAGAACATAGTGGCAGGAGGCAGCAAAGTTTCCTCCCCGTTACGAGATAACAGCTCGGCGATAGTAGCTGGTAGCACGTGCTACCACAACCCGCCACAGAATAGATAACTATACAGAAGTGCTAAGGCGCGACGATTCCTTTACACATAGTCCATCTATGGTTACTTACAACTTTTCTTAAGCCCAGCTAAGGTTTTACTTCCAGGATATTATTCCGCCAAATGCAAACAGAGCTTAACCGAATATAGAAAATTACACCGAAGGGACAACGCGCCGCATACGTGCCCGCTTAGTGTAACAATATTTTATGTAAAGACTATTTCTTACTAGGCATTACCAACGCACCTGTTTCCTCACTGTTATTCTTCACATCAATCATAATTCAAATAATACAAATTATATATAAAATATAACTAAAGGTCAGTATCTCCAACAACAAGGCACATTTACGTTAACAGAAGTATAAAACGCTTTTCATACGTTGCAAATTCTGGAAACAACCAAACACGTCATACATGGCATGGTTTTTCAAAAGTTAAATTCAAAAAGTGTGAAGAAACCGCGTATAGACTATAGAGGCAGAATATGGCAGAGGGCCAGGGTAGGAATTACCGCTCCATTTTACAGCCAGCCGTTGATAAAGAGGGGTTGGGCACTACTCCAGTTTGTAATAAGTATTTATAACTCAATGTAGACTGCTGACCTCATTATTCTCCAGATATATTTCATTTATAGTACGCCTTTGCATAACCCCAAAAAAACTGTAGAAATTATTATTTTATTTAAATATTTTAAACCTTAGTCGACATGAATATAACTGTTACATAATGGTGCATAACTGTATGCAAAAAGATGAAACGAACAAACCACTGCACAGCCTCCCACGGTCCACAAGAGATCGGTCGCAGTAGCATTCACGTCGCGCATATCCAACGATAGCATCCCAGATGTGTTCGATAGGATCGAAGTCGCATGACCTCAGGGGCCAGGCAAGCAACATGAAGTACGTGGAGTGCTCAGCCGACCACTCGGTCACAACTCGGGAGACGAAGGCCTGTGCATTGTGTTGCTGTAGGTACAGCTCTCGTCTTCTGCAGGGCACATGATCTGCCAGAAGGTCTTTATTGTGTTGCTGTAGGTACAGCTCTCGTCTTCTGCAGGGCACATGATCTGCCAGAAGGTCTTTATTGTGTTGCTGTAGGTGCAGCTCTCGTCTTCTGCAGGGCACATCATCTGCCAGAAGGTCTTTATTGTGTTGCTGTAGGTACAGCTCTCGTCTTCTGCAGGGCACATGATCTGCCAGAAGGTCTTTATTGTGTTGCTGTAGGTGCAGCTCTCGTCTTCTGCAGGGCACATCATCTGCCAGAAGGTCTTTATAGTGTTGCTGTAGGTGCAGCTCTCGTCTTCTGCAGGGCACATCATCTGCCAGAAGATCTTTATTGTGTTGCTGTAGGTGCAGCTCTCGTCTTCTGCAGGGCACATGATCTGCCACAAGGTCTTTGTATCTGTAGTGTTCGTCGGCGAGGGACGATAGCAAGTGTACCAGGAGACCCATTTCCTCCAACGTAAAAGGTCCCCATACGAGGATACTACAACCACCTGCCTTAACTGTACCCTGCTGACAATGGCGTGTAAAGGCTGTTCACGGTAAAGTGAGCACTTTTGAAGTCACTGCCCCTACCTGCATCTATTTTAACGGGCGAACTGAGTGACATGCGCCCCATAAAGTTGGTAAACGTGGAGGGGAAAGTAGTTCCATATCTTAACGTCGAATAAAAAGTGTAGAGTAACCATTTGTGATAAGTTAAATTATTTCTTTAGCTTCTTGTTTCTTTAACGCATTGAAGTGTAAAAACTAACAGATTTGTAACACATTTATTTGTCTAATAATTCTACAGTTTCGCCTGGCCGACGCATGAATAAAGGGACGAGGCCTATGAATGTCAATTTAACATAAGGCAGAGGAATACACAACGTACGTACAAGCAGATCTTAAGCAGGACTTTCAAAAGTACTCATTTTACCGTGAATAACCTATAGTAACGACTCAACCGTCCAGGCGACGAGGATCCTAAGGACAGTATTCCCACGCCTACGTTTATCGTCGAGTCTAGTAACGTGCGGTGGAGTGAGGTAGGCCTACCTTGGCGGAGTGGCATATAGCGAGGAGATGGCTCTGAAAGGCATGACTGATCACAGGTCTCTGTGGTCCAGCAGTGAACTGGCGAGTGATCTGCTGCACTGTCTATCTACTGCTAACCTACTGCGACCACTGTCATCGATACATCGTACACCATGACAGTCGTACCTGGCGGCGCGGCGATCACAATCCACGAACTGACGGCTCACTCTAGGCACGGTGCCAGCACGAACTCGCGGCTCACTCTAGGCACGGTGCCAGCACGAACTCGCGGCTCACTCTAGGCACGGTGCCAACACGAACCACGGCTCACTCTAGGCACGGTGCCAACACGAACTCGCGGCTCACCCTAGGCACGGTGCCAGCACGAACTCACGGCTCACTCTAGGCACGGTGCCAGCACGAACTCGCGGCTCACTCTAGGCACGGTGCCAGCACGAACTCACAGCTCACTCTAGGCACGGTGCCAGCACGAACTCACAGCTGACTCTAGGCACGGTGCCAACACGAACTCACAGCTGACTCTAGGCACGGTGCCAGCACGAACTCGCGGCTCACTCTAGGCACGGTGCCAGCACGAACTCGCGGCTCACTCTAGGTACGGTGCCAGCACGAACTCGCGGCTCACTCTAGGCACGGTGCCAGCACGAACTCACAGCTCACTCTAGGCACGGTGCCAGCACGAACTCGCGGCTCACTCTAGGCACGGTGCCAGCACGAACTCGCGGCTCACTCTAGGCACGGTGCCAACACGAACCACGGCTCACTCTAGGCACGGTGCCAACACGAACTCGCGGCTCACCCTAGGCACGGTGCCAGCACGAACTCGCGGCTCACCCTAGGCACGGTGCCAGCACGACTCCGGACATGGAGTGCCTCACACTTCTCGCCCCAACTATCTGCGCTGAGGCCTTGTTTCCTCTCCATCCTGTGATCGACTGTTACTCAGACGGCCAGTGTAAATCTTCCAGACCCACTTTAATGTAGTTTCAGGTGTTGCAACAAGACATTTTACGATGCAACGCTTGTTTCGTTGCCACAGGCTATACTCTCGGCTACAGTAATGTGAACCAATTATGAGCTAGACCAGTAAGATGGTTTGCGAATCATTTACCCACAGGTAAGACCATTGGTCACTGAGCTTCGCAGCGTACAGTACAGATAAAAAAATTACCTACATATGCTTAGTCTGAACGAGACTAAGATCTGATGATATCCCAGTCATACGTGTATGGAAAATACTCCACTCGGCGGTGCGATCACACTGTCATTTCTCCAACATGGCACGTGTCTAATTCAACAGCTCATTTTTGTAAACAAATAAGGTTTTCTTCTTTTTCCCCTACATAGTTACACTATCATACTTTGTGTTACATTCTGTTTTTTTTTTGTAACCATCACACTTATTATAACCTAGCTTAAGTATGCTGGTATTAATCAAATCAAACATGTATGAAGAAACGTTACTGGAAAAATGCAGCTAAAATATTATACTCCAATAGCTTCTCAGCCGATTCCCGCTCATCTGGCATGCAAACAGTAGCATGGAAGGTTACTTGAAATATACAGTAGCTTATATAAAAAGATATTGCTGTCTTAATCTTTCAGCGTTATGTGTCCCATACTTCTGGATCCATTAAACTCGTACAAACGAAATCTTTGTGTACTTACTATGTTGACTAAATTCTCTAAGTAATAGCTTCAATCGTACTCCACAATTTTTACTTTAGAGTTATCAAAATTATTGTTCTATACAATACCTCAATAACTACGATAACAAATAGTTTTTGATGATTCGATCGTACTATCTAAGATGTTGAGAACCTCGTCAAAATTATTTGAATACGTAAGTGCTGGCTAATCAATAACATCGGTATTCTTGTTTATATTTGTATTGACTTTTACACACTTCCGCGGGGGGAGGGGGGAAGCGCAATGTTGAGTTCGTTTCGCTGCGTCTCATAACTTCCGCGTAGTATAACTTCTGACTAGGAGAAGCTACGACGCTCGTTTAGGCTTCAGTCGACAGCTCCCGTCAAGATCAATCGATTGCGCGCATAAAAAAAATTTGTGTGGCGTGTTTATGGTGAAATTGTATGCGTTTAATGTAAAACATGAAGAAAACTTAACACAATGTCGGCCTATGCTCGTCAAAAAAGCCAAGTCGAGATACAGAAATCGTATACGGTTGGAAACAGCATCTCAAAAGTAATCCTGTGATACCCATATGATCGAGTGAAGCGGTGCCGGGGGAAAAAATCCTCAAGACGTCCGAGCGCGTCAACGTAGACGTATTCACGCAAAACAAATGACCGTGTCCCCAACACAGCCAAGCCCCATTGTTTCTTCTTCAATTAAACCTTTGAAAAACCACCCCCCCCCCCTCCCCGCCCCACAAGTATGACTTGTATGGTTGTGCGCTAAATATGCCGTGTATCACAAGCGTTCTATTCTTGTATCGACATAAAACTACCGTATTTGCAGTTAAATTTAACTTTTACTTATGTTTTATATTTCATTTATAATTAATATGAATAAACACAGTGGGAAAATAAGTGTGTTGGTAATGCGTAGTAATAAATAGTTCTTATACAAAATATTATTACACTGAGTGCGCACGAATGTGATACGTAGTGTGTGTTAGTGTAGTTCTCTGGACTTGGTTAAGCCTAGTTCACATGAGGCAGAGTAACACTCGCAAGTGACGTCACAGCTGCAACTACAAGCACGCTTGAGTTAAGGCTCTGACACAAAGTGCTCATTTTCATGCCACAACTTCAGTTTCAGAGATATCATTGGAAATGTTTGGTTATAGAACATTTACAATTTGCTAGTTGTGTAATACTTTCATATCTAATTTGCACTGTGTGTTATTCCAGGCTTGCAAAAAGGAAGGAATTTACTGATAAGATATAAATATGTTCCTGACATTTTACAACAAGCAAATAACACCCGATCAAAATTACGCACATGTTAAACAACTCGTAAAATGACTATTTTATATAATCATACGTTGTCAGTGATTACTATGAATCCGACATAATGACGCGAAAGTGAAGAATTAACATACTCTTTTAACTTATTACAAATCAAGACAGCTTAACAATTTGGGATATATGGTCAAGATTTTATTTTAATTTATAGATACACAAATGACCCTCCAAAAGAGGGGTGGCCCGCAACTGTTATAGATGAGAACCAGTGGAGAGAAAATAAAGGGTACAAAATGGTGCATTTCATCATACTTACACGCAAAGGCACGAAGTCCGCCACTTAAGTATCCATACTAAGATAACGCGATTATTCGCTTCATTGCACTTCGCTTAAACCTGGCAGTAAATACGTAAAAAATTATTAGCGCGAGTATAAATAGATTCGGCACTGGAAAAAAAATTTACTGAAATTTCCAAACGTCATAAAAAGCGAAATGAAACGAGCAAAAAAAAAACGCATTCCTGAGGGGACAGTAAAAAAAGAAAGCAACAACACATTTCGAATTTGCAGCTGGTCACACAGTCCAGAATGAATATTATCGTGGGAAAAAGGAGGGAGGGGAATACATTATTCATGGCGTGCAAACTGATCCCCGGCTCTTGGTGGGGAGTGATGATGAAGGGGGGAGGGGATTGGGGGGGGGGGGGGGGGTGGAGCTTATTACAGGATAATACGCACACGAACGAACAAGCTTCGCGTTTATTCGCGATCGCGCGCACGGCAATGCAGTGAGTGGACCAGCCCGCGACATATGCGTGTTACTCGCCCGAGCACGCGAGCGCACAATAACCTGATTACACCGCTCGCTCGCATCTGTAGTTGCCTGGTGTGTACGGCTGTCATATGTAGGCCTACACTCACTGATAACTGTCAAGTAGACGTACTTGCGGGTACATACTGCGCGAGTACATGAGGGCACTGCCTAGAGGGAGGGCGACCAGCTGAGCGAAGGGATAGGGCTTCACAGTTTCTTCACAACATTTGGGAAATCACCCTATGTGTGACGTGTGATTGTTTCCTAAATAAACCATGTATCACAAGTGTTTTACAGTTCTGTTAACATAAAGTATATTATATGTGATTAAATTGAACTTTTAGCTATATTTTATATATAGATTATATTTCAAAACTAATTAATACGAATAACACAGGGAGAAAATAGGTGTGTTGATAACACATAGTAAGACAAAGTTATCATGCAAAACATTAAAGTAAGTGCGCACGTATAAGGTTAGTTGTCCCTTTGGTGTAAATCTGTAGGCTTAGTTAAGCTTTGTTTGCACGAGGCGGAGGAATCGCCTGAAAGGCAGGAATTCAGAAAATTTGGAAGTAAGCGTGAATGCACTATACACGATTTTAGTGGCGCCTCGGCTAGCTCACACAACATCGCTTTTAAACTAAACACTAGCAATTTGAAAAGAAGAGCCATGCTACAAGACAGCGAGTTTGGGCAGCTGTCGACTCCAAGGTCTAGAGAGTCGATGAGGGTGAAGCGAGGCGAGTATGAAGCAGCACCGGAATGAAGGGATGGATGAAAACGGGAGGAGCTAGCGGCATCGTCCGGCACGATTCCCACTTGCGAAAGTCCGGGAGCGGCCCCGCCGGGAAACGAACCCGGTTCGCCTGGGCGGGAGGCGAGCAGTCTAACCACTACACCACGGCGGCCCCAGGTACACATGTTGGCGTAAACAACGGCAGAAGCTAGTAGTTTCGTCATCGAGACAGTTGCGTACACAGTGTTTTATTTTGGGAGGGGATGAACCTCAATTTCTGAAGTGAGCAATTTGCACAATAAGAAAAACACATTTTCCCAGTGTACAAAACTACTTTAATTTCAAGAGCACGCTGAAGGGGCACTTACTGCAGTTGTCAAGGTCAGTCGCTGTATGGGTAGTCTCATAGTCTCACTGAGCCCACACCTCGAGGCCCGTACTACCTACCACCTCGCCTGCCTGGCCTTCACACGCTGCCAACATGTAACACTTCTGTAAGATTACTCATTAATAGAACACCTTGTCCTCCGCCATCGCCTGTGCAGCATCAACGCATGGAGGTATAGGCGATTCGTGATCAAGTGAGCACTTTTTAAGGCCTTGCTGAATTTTTCCTTCCGGTCGATTTCTATCTTTATGCCACTTTTCAATATAAACATTGCCATGTGACCAATCGCCACAAGTTTATACATTTCACCAATTTCAAAAGTTAACGTTTCAAGCTGTAGTACTAATATTATATTATAAATGCGAAAGTTTGTATGTTTGTTTGGATGAAATTTGGTACAGGGGTAGATTATGCTCTGGATTAGCACATAGAATACTTTTCATCCCGGAAAAAAACAAACGGTTTGTTAGGGAATATACAAAAACCATTTGAGCAGGCGTTGGTTGGAGGTCTGTTTTGTATATTCCTTAAGGAAATGTTCGTTTTTTCCTGGATGAAAGTACCTTATGTGCTAATATTACAGTAATGACGAAGAACAATTACGATAGAGTACTCGGTCATTATAATTAAGGTTTGAATTTCGCACACGGTTAGAGCCGTGGGTAATAGCTAGTAAAAGATATTTATTAATGGCCAATGCCTTTTGGAAGGCACAGCCCAACTATCGCCCATGCACTGCAGCCCAAACTTTGCGTGCGCTTTACAGGGAAACGATGGGTCTTGGACAGTTGCAACGAAATAACCATTTTTGTTAGTTAACTCACGCTGCTCAACAGAACAATATCAAAAGTTAGTTATAACTGACGGTAAAAAAGTTGTTTGCAATAAGACGGTTGCCTCCCTGGTTATCTTAATTTCGGTGGGACGAGTTTCCTCTCAGACTGAAGAACCCGCCAGCAACGCAAAACAATCTTCCAACAACTGTAATTTAATTTAACTCCGTCTCCGATATCTTTCAAGAAATCAGTTTATAAATTCCATTTTCAATGAGTATATTTCTCTTAATGTTCAGAAAAGGTATTAAGTGCTCATGAGCTTCCTACTTGGTTTGACATAAGAGATCACTTTACGAGGTTCGTCAGTATAATTTCGCCCATCCTGTATATGCAGCGAACAAGGTCGCCGTAGCAACTTGCTTTAGAATGAAAACACTCGGTGTTGTCTCTTCCAGTTCCATTTTTAGTCACTCGTTATTCGGGTTCTTCATTATTCCGCCTTCCTTTCCAGGGCAGAGGGAATTTCAATGTGTTTTTCCTAGTCCAATTTACCTCCAATTGGACTTCATTATTACGCTACTATTTTTAATTAATTTTTGAGCGTGCTGTTAGCCTGGAATAACTCGAACTTCAGCGTATATTTGCGGTTACACTTGCGGAGTCTTTCTTACACCGAGTCACAATAAGAACAACAGTTGTGTAAATAAAAGTGAACTTATCAAGCAGCAGACTACAATTGTAGTACAGAGCTGTTGCTGCAGTCCTACGAATTCCACACATGGGCGTCTGAAGCAAAGGATAAAAAGTACATTTTACGTAAAACTAGGTATACACATTTCATTATGAGAGAGAGTTTTACGAATAACAAAAGTGATTCTAAGCTAGCATTTTGTTGGCTGACGACGGTTCCCATTGGTAGAGTAATGCACGTATTGGAACACAGAGCAGGGCGAACTTTTCTCCCGCGCGTGCAAAGAGATATTACAAACATCATGTCTTAACATTTTATCAAATTTTACTACATGAACATTAAACAATTGGTCTATATATCCTTCCACAGCGTGGCCTACAGAAATCTAATTTAAGAAGCATTACAGCAGCTGTGAGAAAGGTTTGTTTGAGCCAGTGAAGTACTTATCTGTCTGTGGTTATGATGCTACGTAAAACGCATATACTGTAATGGACTTTGCGACAGTGTACGCGAACTTGACAAGTTCTCGCGATTGTCCCATGCACTCTAAATCTGAATCGAATCAGCGAGACATTCACTGTTTCAATCAGTAAACAATACCCGACTGATTCAACAGTCACTTCAGTGAATTTAACTGACGAGCCAGTAAAATATGCCAGTTTTCCTTCTCTTATTGATTGTGACATTTTCCACTCATCCAGCAGTCATTTTTTTTCAAACAACGTTTAAAAATGGCCGCTAAAAAGTGTATCAAGTGAAAAAACAACGAATAAACTAATAAAATCAATACAAAACACTTTTTAAAATGTGTTTCGTCTTTCAAAACACCATTTTACGAGGTAATATGAACATTCAGTCTTTCGACTGCATATAATGTGGTGAAGAGAGTGCACTCATATATAGACTACTGCTTGCTTTACCAATCCTAACCGTACCAATTAAACATAAAACGAAAAGTAAGGGCATGCAATTAAAATATTCACGATTTTGATAAAACTATAAGATATATATTTGACACTGAATCGAGTAGTTGAATTTCACTGCGAATCAGTTGTTTACCACAGATTCGAATTTAGAGTGTATGCTAACGGAAATACAAATAAAACGCTTGTGATACGTGCAGACATATTCAGGAAACAACCCAATACGTCATATGTGGGGCGGATTTTTAAAGGTTTGATTCAGAAAGTGTAAACGTTTCAATACGACGTTAAGATATGGGATTACATTTCATACTTCCCTGCAAACCAAAAGGGCTACCTAGTAGAGGTGAAGAGATTTCGATGGCTCTTAACATCGAGGTCTTGAGCGCTGATTAGGATGAAGCAAGGTGAGGAAAGAGCAGCGCCGGAATGAAAGGGCGGGGGAAATGGGAGATCCCCGAGAAAACCCACCGACATAGCCCGACACGATTCTCAAGTGCGAAACTGTGTATAGGTACTTACATACTCAGTGATTAGATCTCCGGCTATTTACCCTACACCTACTGTGAATATTTTTTCAAGGACAGAAATGAAAGTCGATATTTTGTTGCCGAATTCATAAATTTGGTTAGTGAAACATAAATTTAGTCGTTTGCCAAAACAGCCAGGTTCTGTATTCGATATTTATTCTTCTGTACAACAATTTGTTTAGCTATAGCGACAATGCTCTATATTTTCTGAACATAATATCCTACAGTCGGTCGCCGCTTATATTTCTGGAGAAAGACGACCGTGAAGCTTGTTGCAATTTTCTTTGACGTCGCCACAGAACGTGAAATGCCCGGCGGCTCTTCACACGTACACATGTACACTTCACACATGCACACACGTGTAGATATCTTACATCTATCATGCTGCGAGTGGTCATTTTGCCTGTTGTCGAAAAGGTACAAAATCCATTGCAAAGAAAAATTTTTTCTTTAAGTTTTTTAGTGTAAACTCATTTCGTATGGAATTCGTGTGAGAGATGTCTCGTGCTGAATTAATTTAGCTTCGTGCTAAAACAGTTTAGTGTGTAAAAAAAAAAAAGCTGTACAAAATTCAGAAACTCTGTTGATCACACTGCAACATATTTAGTGTATTTTTATCCACAATACGTTGGAAACCAGTTGCCACGATTATTTATTTTAATACTGCAAGTGAAATAGAGAACATTTTTGCAAAACATTTTCTGAATGTACAAAACATGTTGAATTTTAACGAGTACTGTAAATTGCGTATTTATTATGAACATTAAGACGCATACAATTACTGTATGTTTCACGAACCACGTGTTGTACAGACATACAATTACTGTATGTTTCACGAACCACGTGTTGTAAAGACATACAATTACTGTATGTTTCACGAATCACGTGTTGTACAGACATACAATTACTGTATGTTTCACGAACCACGTGTTGTAAAGACATACAATTACTGTATGTTTCACGAATCACGTGTTGTACAGACATACAATTACTGTATGTTTCACGAACCACGTGTTGTACAGACATACAATTACTGTATGTTTCACGAACCACGTGTTGTACAGACATACAATTACTGTATGTTTCACGAACCACGTGTTGTACAGACATACAATTACTGTATGTTTCACGAACCACGTGTTGTAAAGACATACAATTACTGTATGTTTCACGAACCACGTGTTGTACAGACATACAATTACTGTATGTTTCACGAACCACGTGTTGTAAAGACATACAATTACTGTATGTTTCACGAATCACGTGTTGTACAGACATACAATTACTGTATGTTTCACGAACCACGTGTTGTAAAGACATACAATTACTGTATGTTTCACGAATCACGTGTTGTACAGACATACAATTACTGTATGTTTCACGAACCACGTGTTGTACAGACATACAATTACTGTATGTTTCACGAACCACGTGTTGTACAGATACACAATTTTTCTTGTAGCGTTGCAACTGGTTCGCAAACAATTCTTTGTATAAGCTGTTCACTCTAAAGTAAGCACTTCTGAGGTCCTAGTTACTTTTTCCTTTCAGTCATTTTTTATCCTTTAACCACCTTTTAAAATAAATATTACCATGTAAGTAATAAACACAGTGTGTATATCCCACCGCACTCGGAAGTTAACGTATAAGGCTAAAATGAAGTATATTTATGGACTAGTATTCTAAATGAGATGGCTTCCAAAAGTGCTCACTTTACCGCGAACAGCATATAGAATGAACAGACAGTTTCTACTGTGAGTCGTGTATGCAGTAACAATCATAGATTTTTTTATATAACAAATCGAGCGAAATTGGTGCAGTGGCAGACCTCCGGACTTGCGTTCGGGAGATCGGGAGGTCCTGGGTTCGAATCCCTGTCCGGACATACTGCTGATTTCGGTTCCCCAGGGTTTCCCGGGATCACACCAGGCGGTTCCTTACAGTTTCCTTCCTCGCTGCTGAGCAAGTTGCTCCATCTCCAGCGACCTCGCCCTCTCTCCACGAGATCTTCATGTCATCTTGAAGATTAGTTATCTACATCTAGACAGAAGATGAGGTAAAGGCTGCTCACGATAAAGTGAGCACTTTTGAAATCAACCTTAGAAAAAATTCACTGCCCCTGCATGCATACATATACAACGGGCGCACTGAGTGAAATGCGCCCATTAAATTAGTTAAAGATTGAGGGAAAGTAGTCCCATGTGTCAGCGTCGAATATAAAGTGCTAGGTAACCATCTGTAACAACTTAAATTATGTATTTCGCTTTCTGTTTTTACTAAAGTATCGAAGTGTAAAAATTAGCAGATTTGTAAAATATTTGCTTTTCTAATAATTTCAGTTTCATTTGACCGACGCATGAATAAAGTGATGAGGCCCATGGCAATGTTATTTACATAAGGCAGAAGAATAAACAACGTGCATACAAGTAGATCTTAAACAGGGCTTTCAAAAGTGCTCATTTTGCAGTGAACAGCCTTTAGACCGATTCTTCGTCTTTTCCGCATGCACCAAACATTGACCTTCCCCAACGGAATACAACTTCATGACCATCAGTGATGAGCGTATTTGTTTATAGACATATCTTAATTATCAAAATACAATCACCTTTATATGTATAAAATACTTTCGCCAATTTTACTTTGATCTAATTGCTATAAATATTGGCGAGATGAAGCATCTGAACATCTATCTCGAAGTACTTGTTCACATAACCACTGCTCTCATCTCGGATGCTCTACATGTTGATTATGGTCGTCTCTCCGTTCCCCAACACTGAACTGTTTTTCTGCCAACATAACTAGCAAAAACGGCGTGGTACCTCCTCTAACCAATTTGCAATGTAGTATGATTAAATTCAACTTAGTAAAAGTATTTTATTAATATAAAAGTGCTTGTCATTTAAAAATTAAGATATAAACAAACACTTTCATCACTACTGACCATGTGACTTTGACACTCGTGTTCCGTTGTGGTATGTCAATGTTGGGTACATGCGCAGGAGACGATTAATCGGTCTACTTCGTCTTTAGTCTATGGTTGGGACACAGAGTTTGATTCTATGCGCAACCAGCGAGATCGGCCTGTCCCAGATTAACTCTACAATATTAGTTACAGATAGACCCATATAGACCAAAGATGAAGGATATCTATCCGCCCTGACTGTAGGCTATTCACGGTGAAGTGAACACTTTTTGAAGCCCTCTCATTTGTAATACTAGTCAATAAATATGTTATACTGAAGCCTTAGAAATTAACTTTTGAGTCCGGTGAAATGCATACATCCATACATACATATATACACACATATGTATGTGTGTATATATATATATATATATATATATATATATATATATATATATATATATATATATATATACACACACACACACACACACACACACACACACACTGTTCATTACTTGCATTAGAATATTTATTTTAAAAAGTGGTGAAAAGATTTAAAAAATGGCAGATAGTAAAAAGTAACTAGGTCCTGAGAAGTGATTACTTTGCTGAAATGCACGCAGAGTGTGGAACGTGTCTTCTTGTCTCGCATTGCTGGGTCTGCTTCTATAACTCCGCTCTGCACTTGTGTATGAAGCACCGCTCGAGCTGCAGCTATCGCTAGGGAAGGAAGGTTAGTCAACTTGAGACATATGGCGAGGTCTCGCTAGCTGTGTGCGCGTTCAGTTCCCGGACCGTACTATCAATAAGCGAATTTTAACGACTCAAGATATTTTGATTGGGGTTGAAATTACTGACAAAATATTCTAACACTTCTACCATAGTTAATGCAGTCTGTAAATGTCAGTTAAAAATTGCCAACTTTTTACGAATATCAGGGATATAAACGAAAAAGCAGCAAATATGCTAGAATAATAGTTTCAATATAAACAAAATAATATTATCTTCAACTATGTGATACAACAAATAATACATGTAAAAAAAATATATAAAAAAAATTCTAACAAGAGCTTTAAAGAAAATTAAATTATGTTATAATTAAAACTCTCTTAATTTCATTATTATACTGTAAAATTTTGCAAATTTTATAAATTTTGAGCGATTATTCTTGTTCAGCTTGTGGTTGTAGGAAAACAGTCAACGTTTTATTTCAAAACTAAATATTATGTCAACTACTGTGGTATGTGACGGTATTGTTAAATCAAATATATTGGAGATAAAACAAACCCCATCGAAATATATTAAATTGATATATTTAAGTTCCTGATTTTATATTGCAGAAATCTACTTACATCGAGACCTTTCCATATCCCTTAAAGCGGAGACCGCGGTGAATTAAAACTTGATATAGTCTATTCACGGCAAAGAGAGCACTTTTTGAAGCCCTCTCATTTGGAATAATTGTCAGTAAATATATTTTACTGTGGCCTTAACTTTCAAATCCGGTAAAAATATATACACTGTGTTTGTTACTTACACGACAATGTTTGTTTGAAAAACTGGTGAAAGGATAAAAAAAATTGCCGATAAGAAAAAAGCAACTAGAGCCTCAAAAGTGCTCACTTTACCTTGAATAGCCTATAGTGACAAATATCATACTACATTCGCAGTTTCTTCACACTTTTTGAAACAAACCTTTGAAAAAATACTCCACGGATGACGTGTTTGGTTGTTTCCTTAATATTTCATAAATCACAGGGGTTTAATAACTTGTGTTCATTTAAAAGTATCTTATTTCTGGTTAAATTTTACTTTTACTTGTATTTTAAATGTAAATTATAATTATTTTCATTACAACTAATATGAATAAAGACAGCGACAGAATAGTTTGTGTTGGTAATGTCTAGTAAATAGTTTGTGTGTTGGTAATGTCTAGTAAATAATAGTTCTCATGCAAAATATAATTACAGTGAGTGTGCACGAATGCGGTGCGTTGGCCCTCTGGTGTAATTTTCTAAACTTTGTTTAAACGAGGCGGAGGAATATCCTGAAAGTAGAACTCAAACAAGGCTTCAGAAAAGTTGGAAGTTATCAGCGTGAATGGGGTATATTGCATATTTATACTCCACCGCAACTCTCACACATAAATTGAAACAAAACATCTTACAGTTTTATCCAAAAATCATATGTTTATAATTTAACAGGATTAAAAAAAAAGCATCAGGCGAAACTCACAGGAAATACTAACATAACAAAATACTAACATTACAAACTAGTATACCAAGTTAAGGTCCAGTGAAAGTACAGATAGTTGAGTAGCGGGAAAATGTGTACACCGGTTTCATCCAAGTACAACTGAACAGGAATCGAAACAAGTCGGATAAGATTCACATATCAGGTGTGTCTTGTGTAGCATAAGCATGTGTGCATGATGTGTACAGCAAACCAACTGCAAGTAGGTTTGTGACTGTGTGGTTTTAGAATGTTTTACGTTTCCCGACAGATGCTTGCATCGGCATACGAAAGAAATTCATTCGTTATAGAACACTAAAGTCAATTTCTGAATATTTAACCACATTCTTTTGGTCCGAGTAATTATTGACTTCAGTGCGCCGAAAATTTGGCGGCTAAGATGAACTACTTATATTATATCTGAAAGGTGACTGGGTGGGAGAGAGTGAAAAGGGGGGGGGGGGGGGCTAGAATAGGTCGCAGGAACTGCGGAAGAAGGGGCTCGAAGAGATCCGTGGATAGGAGAATGTCATCTCGAGTGTTCAGAAAATGGCGGACAGAATTCTAAATTAGGTCTCGCAAGGACCGGGCGGGTCACCCAGTGAATTAATTTGAACGTCTCATTCTCTCTTTCTCTCTCTTTCTTCTCGCACTCTATCCTTCCCCGCCACATCCCGGGGTGCCGCCAGAATGGAGACAAGAGGTGGGAATGGAATTGGAAAAAAACAAGGAGCGGGGGAAGGGAATGAAAGCAACTACAAAAGGAACTTGACAGTCATCACGACTCAAAGAAATCTAAGCCGGCCCACAATTTAATTGAAATTGCTTTCCCCTATCCGACTCTCTGTTAGTGCACAAGCGGATGAATACGAGTGCCTATTACGAGTCCATAATGGGGAGGGTCTTTTCAATGTTCCATTGTTTCGGAGGACAGCTAGTAAGCGCGTGTTAACTCGCGTGTGCACTGAGTTCTGTTCTGTATGTAGGTATAATGAGAGCGAGGTGCCAGCCGGCTCTCGGCAGCAGGCACGGCCGACGAGTCACGTGGTCTCTCACGCTGTGGACAACCGAGGATACAGGCACACAGGACTGTCCAGTCCCCGAGTCCGTGTCACGTTGTCTCTCATGCTGCATAAAGCCGAGGATACAGGCACAGATTACTGTCCAGTCCCTGGGTCCATGCCACGTGATCTCTCATACTGTGTACAGTTGGGGATATAGATACAGAGGACTGTCCGGTCCCCTGGTCCATGTTACGTGATCTTTCACGCTGTGTATAGCCGGGGATACAGGCACAGAGGAATTCCAGTCCCTGAGTTCATGTCACGTGGTCTCTCACACTGTGTACAGCTGGGGATACAGGCAAAGAGGACTGTCCAGTCCCAAGGTCCGTGTCACGTGATCTCTCATACTGTGTACAGCTGGAGATACAGGCACAGAGGACTGTCCAGTCCCCGGGTCCGTGTCACATGGTCTCTCATGCTGCGTACAGCCAGGGATACAGGCACAGAGGACTGTCCAGTCCCTGAGTTCATGTCACATGGTCTCTCACGCTTTTACAGCCGGGGATACAGGCACAGAGGACTGTCTAGTCCCCGGGTCTATGTCACATGGTCTCTCACGCTGTGTACAGTTGGGGATACAGGCACAGAGGACTGTGCAGTCCCCGGTCCATGTCAAGTGATCTCTCATGCTGTATTCAGACGAGGACACAGGCACAGAGGAATGTCCAGTCCTCTGGTCTGTGTCATGTGTTGCAGATTGTTGCAGTCCATTGTGAGCATCACACAAGCTATATAGGGAAATGAACGTATGTTAGAGAACACAATATTTTTTCACGACGTCATGTAATTTAAGCTACTTTTTACCTGCACGTATTTATACATTAACTAATAAAGCAAGCCATGCATCTAACCAATAACCATCTTCCTAACTGCCGGAACGGCTTTACCTTTGTGCTGCTGAAGGCTGATTGCTGTTATAGCTACTGCGGACGAAACCGTATCTGCTGGTCCATGTTGCCCCGTTGTCGGGTGGATGTAGTCATTCCCGAGCTCGACTCTTCGGCTTCCTTACATGCTTGGTGGTTTACAAATTACTCCATTTGTTTGCAAACTGCTCCTGTGGCTCGTGTCCTGATCGTCGCTTCTGTGACCTCGCTCGCCTTGGAGGTACGTTTATTCAAGCGCCACAGCAAGGATTTGCCCATAACAAGATGAAAGATACTTATGGTCGGACCTGTATATAACGCATCAGTAGCACGTGTTTTGAGCATCTCCCTTATGAGAAATCTGATTTGCTGAATCTTCTGCAGCTCTCATCTGTGAGTGGTTAATGCTGATATCAGCGAACCCTCACTACGTTCACTGGATCGACACAAGTACAGTGTGCATCAAGAAAATTAACGACTGCAACACTTGGGCCCGTCTATTAATTAGGGACTGAAGGGGCTTTTAGACTTACGACATAGCAATTCAATACTCACGCATGTTTGCCAGTGTGCATTCAACCTCGACTTCGCACAATTTTCAGCTGTTAAAGCAGAAATGCCATTTTGCTGCAGCTGCTTTGTGACAACACACTCAGCGGTTACCACTCCAGTGCAGCTCTTCGGATTGTCTCGTTTCTCCTCTATAGGGAAATGTTTTCCGCAGTTTGTGTTGGACGAAAAACCAGCCTTTATGAAACGACATTTGTTTAATATTTTCGGTTTCTTGTATATTTTATTTGATGAATTGACGACTGGGATGTTAACATCCAGATAAAAGTTGTATTTTCTGTATTTTGTTGAATAACTTATTTTAATCAGTGTTTTATTAAATTGTCAATTTTTCTTGATTATTTTTGGTGGAAATTTTTAATAACCATTTTTGTGTAAAGATTGCATTTTCTTTTTTTGTTTATTCTTTGCACGGTTACAAGAATGAATTTTTTTTTTTGTTTTGCTTCTTTAGGTGTTTGCATTTTTTTTAGCTAAATTATTTTGTTTGTAAATTTGGTAACCTCTTTTTTCCAAACCAGCTTCGGCCATGGAGAAAGTACAATAGACTTCTGTGTTTTGCACACAATTTCCGCAAAAAAAAAACTGTGAGCCCATCTACAGTTCTGCGGCCTTTTCCTCCGGCATGCAAGTTAGTAGCTAAGATGGCAGGAGCGTGAGATGCGTTTCAGAGCAAGTATATGTTTATTATGTTCAAAATGGTCGCACGCAAAATGGTTATAGCAGGGTTGTCTGGTGCCATGGCCGCATTTGTAGCCATGGACAACCAACAAAGTGGAGAGACCATAAGGAAATCTAGGCACCGAGGTCCCGCGGTGGTGTAGTGATTTGCGCACGTGGGAATCGTGACGGTCGATGCTTCTGGTCGACGGATTTTCTCAGGAATGTCCCGTTTCCCCCGCCTTTGCATTCCGGCGCTGCTCCATACTCACATCGGCTCTCAAGACCTCGATGTTAAGAGCTGACGTGTGTAGCTGTATTGTAAAGTATTCTGCAGCGGCATGTCGGCTCAAGTCAGGCAACTCCGCTTGGCTTCTGCAGACGTCGCTGTTCTGTGCTCGTGTAGCGGGAGATAATTACCGGCGAGGCTGATCGAGTTAGCAGTAAGTCGGGCATCTTCCTAGCGAGTTGCGTGTTGATGCCGGGGCGGGGGGACACGAGTTGTGTGCGGCGAGGCGACCCAACACAATGAGATCTCCGACGACAATTGGTCCCAGCAGGTACTCCGCGGTGTGTGTGTGTGTGTGTGTGCGCGCGCGCGCGCGTGCGTATAATTGTTTCCCACGCATACCCGCCCCCTCGCCTACTGCACGCCTCACTTTCTTGACCCAGGCCGCCGAGAAACAAGTGCTGCTTATATTTTCACGGCAGTCTTATTTACATATATTTCCATAACTACAGCGGTGGACCCCGTAGCGCGATCTCGCCGCTGGCTGCGCATAACCAAACTCCGTGTGCCAACAATGAACTGCTTTGTCGCCAACACGACTGACACTAGCGACGTTTCGAGGAATCCTGTTTATGTAACATGAGAGGTTTGTATACTTTCTCTAACCAGTTTTTTTAATGCGATTAGAGGAAATTCAAATTAGTATAGGCTGTTCACGATAAAGTGAGCACTTTTTAAGGCATTTATGAAATTTTCCTTTCATCCAATTTCCATCTTCCTGCTGTTTTATAATCCAAACATTGCAATGAGACCAATAAACATACTGTATACATTTCACCACCATCAGAATTTAAGGCCTGAGGCTGCAATAAGATATATTTATTAGTGGTTGACGCCTTTTGGGAGGGCCTTTGAAAGTGCTCACTTTATTGTGAACAGCCTATAAAAGTATTTTATTCATATTTAAGTTACTATCTTTTGAAAATTAAGATATAAACAAACGCGTCCATCACTGTTGACCACGTGACTGACAGTTGTGTTGTTTTGTGGTAGGTCAATGTTGGGTACATGCGCAGAAGACGAAAAATCGATCCACCTCATCTTTAACCCAGCCAGTGTGGCAATAGAAAACTTTCTTGACATGTAAATAAATGTACACAATACTACTTTCAGAAATGCCAAAAAAAAAGTGCACTTGTTCGTGAGACAGACTGTACTAAACAATGCAGAGAGCTGAAACCATGAGCTTACATAGCAACCTCCAGCCGTACACGCCAGCGATCCACCATTACATCAATATTTCACAATTCATCGCCATTCCATAGTCAATCCATAGCGGGGTTTGCTATCCCCCCCCCCCCCCCAAACTATTCAATATAGAAAAACCACTCATTCACGACTGGCTCTAAGTTTTTACTTGGGTATTGCATTCATGTTTTGTTTTGTATGCATTCAATTGTCTGCATGTATACTTAAAGTCTTCTTTAACATTCTGTACTAGTGACCCGCCCCGGCCTCGCTCGGGTGTGATTTACAAATACGGCGTTGTTTAGGTTTACTAACTGCTTAAGGTAACTAACATAGAATTAATACTGTGCTGTGTTCGAAAGTGAACCGCTGTTCTATTTTTAATTAAATTTTAAAAAACAAAAATGGTTACTGTGGGTCATCCTTTAAAGACAAACATTGTGACAGATCCATATACGCTCATTTACATGTCACACTGCTAGTATGCAAATTAACACGTGTGTTGTTTTGTACTGTATGACAGCTACATATTTTTGCCTATGTTTAAACACTTATTTATTTTAATTGGAATATTTCTGCAATTTCACATATTTGTTTTGATTATTTTTAAATGCGCAAATTAAATCAGTACCCGCCATTCTTTTTCAATGATTGTATGTTACTCTATGGTAAGCAAGGATATTATTCTGAGCATTTCAGCTGCTCAAATCAAGTTTTTCACATTTCCAGTATTTATTATTTTTATTTCCAATACTTTTTGTTTTCTTTTATTTACAGTTGTAATTGTATTTGGTGTTAAGCTATTTTTGTGACGTAATGGACCGGAAGTAGCTGAGTTCCAATGATAAGACTTGATAACGGAGATGCCGGAAGTCAGGGGCTTCTGGGTACGGATCTGACGATCCAGATACGCGGTTTTAAGAGCCGGGATTTCATGGGCGAAATCCCCGGCATCATCATAAATTAGAACAGTGTTTTGGTACCCTGAAGTGAGTATAATATACAGGCTAGCTTAGCAAGTAGATAAGAGGCCAAAGCCTAGCTACGTTAGTTAATTTTATTAGTGGACGCTGTCTACGAGAGATCCTGCACCGACGCCACGACGCCATGCTGTGTGACTTCAGATTAAGGTGACGCCACCTAATTTTCGGACATACAAATTTGTGTTTGATAGCGTCTTTATTTATTATTGCCCTTAAAATGTTTGTGACAGTTAATCTATTTTTGGAAGTTTAAGCTACAGCACAGATGTCACTTATTAATTCAGCCCAGGAGTCATACGCGAACCGACTGGAACTAGTTACTGGAACAAAAACTTTTGAATTTACATTGACTTTATCTTAAATTGGGAGTGAAGAACTAATTTACTAATTTTGGTTGGAACTTAACTTTGTTGGAGAACATTTAAGACTTTGCTATATTTTTGAAGAGATTACGAACTTAAGTCAGATATGCAGGATAGTGATCGGAATGTGTAATGCTATGGTTTAATGGAGCTCACTACGTAGAACTTGTTTAAGAGGCACTCAACTACAGACACTTTTAATCTGAACACAGTTAAATAAATCTACAGTTTACCTAATTATTTTGAAAGCCGCTTAAATACATTAAATATTATTTTATTTTTCAGTTTAAGTAATTCTTGTTTTCGAATGGTGGTAATATTTTAATGACTTTAAATTAATTGCAGAACAGAATTTTTAATTAATTTATAGAACTTTCCATACACAGTTAAACAGTTTTATTTTCATTTTCATATCTATTTCTCTGCTTTGAATTAAAGATAATTATTAATATTTTGATTTCTTTTATTTGTTAATGCTGCACCACACCTATCAGATTATCCTTTACAAAGATGACAATACAAATGAAGCGCTTCTTGAAAAGTTTAAGAGTTTTATGTATTGTGAATGGCAGTGCATGCAAATGTCCTTACAGAGTTCCTGAGACGACCAGCACGTCGTTAGAGAGGAAGTTCTCACGGTAAATAGGTCAGACACGCATTCTTCTACACACATTCTTGGTTACACATATATATCTCTCATCTACACATTGGTCATTAACATTGATTGATAATCATAATTACTTTCTCCACAAAGTCTACACATATTAAACACCCCCAGTTTTCACGAAACTTCACAGTCGCTTTTAACGTGGCGGCTAAGGAGTTAGGTTGTTTCTCCACCGAGTTTTCCCAAAACACGACAACATATGCTGTCACTGACTTTTTTGTAAACCTTTTTCAGATCTACAATTCTATAGTACATTAGGCAAATTTGGTGTATCTCTTATGGTTAAGTCAGAGTAAATCATGTAAACGCCCGAAAAGATGTTTTTTCCCGACTTTATTATAAAACGCCGACATTTCTCTACTATCCTTACATTAAATACTAACTTATTATATACCTAAACCTTCCTCAAAAAATTCTCTATATGATGGTGAAAACCACGTCATAATCCATCAAGTAGTTTAGAAGCCTTAGCCGAATACACAGACACACACGGCCGGGTGACTTTGTTTTATACTATGCATAGAAGCAGAATATTGATATTGACCGCAACTGATATGGCAGACCATACCAAACTACCACACCAACCATACCAAATTACAATACCAACGACTAGGGCCACGTGTTTTCGCGAAAATATCTGTGCGCAGGATAGACATCAACAATCTACGTGCACACAAGCAGGTATAGTTTAGCTATTGTCCTGGTGTCTGTGCGAGGATAGATTCTATATTTGACTGGGCCTATCAGAATTAAGTCACTTCGGCACTGAACTTCCATGATTAGCTGGCAGACACACGTGAGAGTTCAAATCATCCAACAACGAAATTGTTTCTGAACTAACGTGTTTTCCAATACAACTAATCGCCGAATCGTCTCGCTAAAAACAAGTGGCCCTGCCAATGAATATACCAGCCTGACAATCCACACCAACTGTCTCTAAACCAACCAACTACAAGGACTGTCCATGCCAGCAGGCCATACCGAACACTCATACCTGCCGATTGTGCCAACTGACCAACGAGGCTGATGGACTCGACCCGACAAACCTTACCGACCATTCATTCACGTTGACCAGGCGAACCAGCATACCCAACCAGCCAACCATACTACCTGTACATACGGTCAGGCCACATTGGCAGACCTCAAATAGTTCTTATAAATCAAACAGACATGCCTCAAACAGAACTCAGACGACCTAAAACTATCCCAGAAATAAATAATACTTCGGATTGAATCATAACCCTCCTTCTGCACTTTCTCGTATACATTCTTACAGTCGAATGTAACAGTAGTGAACTTAAGAAGTCTTATGTAAAACAATAGAGAAAGGTTCAAGAAATTAAACACACGCTAGTATGACTGTGTGTACATGCATTTCTTTTTATACTAATTTCATACACTCGTCGATCTTTGCATGTCTCAGATGCTTGAAGATCATCGAAAGTACCTAATGATCTCATCTGATGTAACGCCTATCCTTCATTTCACTGTTGATTGAAGATCTCTCCTTAACATGTGATGAATCTTCACCTTCTTGCAAAGCGATTAAAAGCCCGAGTCTATCAACATATACCATTCGAGTCTTCGGGAACCTTGGTCCGTGTTCTTGTGGTCTTCTGCCTTATTGCACCAAACATGGCGGCGAGATGTGTCAGAGCATCGAGAAAATCACTATCGTCTTCGGTACCTTCCTCTTTTTCAACACCGACTTTCATTTCCTTGGCAGTTGGAGTTTGGTTGGTACATTGGTCTTTACAACTACTGCTGATACATTATTCGTCCAGTTCATATGCCGGATTAGCAAGTGTTTCTTTCACACGAACGGGCTATATGGGCTGATCGTCACTTGTATAGTCTTGTGCCAACATATCAGGCAGTGTATTAGACGGAGGTAGCGATCTCAACATATGCTGTTTCTCAGTGCGCAAGAGGTCTTGGTGTTTTTTGTATAGTTATCACTTCGAGCGAAGTGTCTGGGATCTATTTGTAGCAGCTAAGAATACCACAAGATGGCTTCTTCAAACAATCCAGGCATTACACCTTTTTATTAAAGATCTTGGCACAATAGCCAAAAGTATTTTCGAGTGATTTTTGACTGATCGATGAACGTTTGCATGTAGTCGTACTCGAGATATGCTCGATTTCGCATCGTCAGTGGCTAGCAGCATCTTCACTGAGTTCACTTAGACTGTCTCCAGCAGACTGATACATGCAGACTGACTCCTGCCGATTGACTTCTGTCAACTGTCTCCAGCCGAGGATGACACCTACAGGCTGACTCCTGCAGACTGATACATGCAGACTGACTCCTGCCGACAGACACCTGCAGACTGACTCGTGCCGATTGACTTGTCAACTGTCTCCAGCCGAGGATGACACCTACAGGCTGACTCCTGCAGACTGACTCCTGCCGACAGACACCTGCAGACTGACTCCTGCCGATTGACTTCTGTCAACTGTCTCCAGCCGAGGATGACACCTACAGGCTGACTCCTGCAGACTGATACATGCAGACTGACTCCTGCCGACAGACACCTGCAGACTGACTCCTGCCGATTGAATTGTCAACTGTCTCCAGCCGAGGATGACACCTACAGGCTGACTCCTGCCGACTGGGATGTGAGAATAAGCCCAACACCTTTCTCCGACACACTGCCGCGATGGTATAGTGGCCAGACTACTCGCTTCCCACCTTGGCGAACCGGGTTCGATTCCAGGCGGGGTCGCTCCCAGATTTTCACGGACAATGCCACTGGTCGGCGGGTTGTCTCGGGGATCTCCCGTTTCCCCCGCTCTCGCATTCTGGCGCTGCTCCATACTTACCTTAATTCACCCTCATCAGCTCTCACGGCCTCGATGTTAAGAGCAGCCCAAATCTCTCCACGCCACATTCCTCCTACCCCTTCCTTCAACCCCTTCCTTGCAATGTGTTAGATATCTAGTAGAACTATTGTAATCACTCTGCAGTACCAACTCTAGGAAATAGAAACGATAGGTAAAAGTATTAACTAAATCAACCCATGGTAAGTTGCTTATAACTGCATCCCTTATTCGCCCTTTTAATACAAGCCCACCAGTTGAAGAATTAAAAAATACAACACCTCCCCAAAATTATGCTCTTGTTGTGCCAGTGATTTTCAGTCCAATGGCGTATTCAGGGGAAGGGACGATAGGGACCTGGCCACCTCTGAAAACGGGGGAAAGAAAACAACTTAGACAATAACAAATAACAAAAAATGTGGACGATTCGGAATCTTAACACGGATTGTAAAATGTCTGAAGTACAGGATGTTGCAATGCATACATAAAAACGCTTGTATTTCTACTGGCCTAAAATTAACATCACTGAACGAAAATTGTCCAATCACAGAGCTGATTAATGCAGAGAACGTTCAGAAATAGTTACAAACATGATAATGAAACTTCTATCGTCTGTAATGAAAACTTGTCAGCCACGAGGAAAACATTTATTGTAAAGGTAATTATTTAAAACAACATGAAACTATTATAAAGAGTTTTGGGCAAATTAATTTTCATAACTTCATACCCAGCCATGAGGCGATATATATATATATATGATATATATATATATATATATGATATATATATATTTTAAATGTCATGATTTTTTTTGTAGATGAACCTAGGAAGGTTTTTTTGTATATAATTTTTATTACATAACCTGATTAACCTATTTTCGTAAACATTAATTTTTCATTTTAGGTGTTGCAAAAAAAGAAATTTATGGTGTGAGTAGTACTTAACGAATTTCTTATGAAGGCTGTTCACGATGAAGTGAGCACTTTTGAAATCAACTTTAGAAATAAAGTCACTAGCCCTGCCTGCGTATATTTCAACGGGCTCACTGAGTGGCATTCGCCCAGTAAAGTTGGTAACGATGGATGAGAAGTAGTTCCGCATCTTAACGTCGAATAAAAAGTGTTAGGTGACCATTTGTGATAACTTAAATTATTCCTTTCCCTTTCTGCATTCTTAATGTATTGAAGTGCAAAAATGAGTAGATATTTAAAACATTTACTTTCGTAATAACTTCACAGTTTCACTTGACCGACGCATGAATAAAGTGCAGAGGCCCACGGCAATTTGACTGTGAACAGCCTATAACAACTTACACGACGGAACGTAAGGACGGGTTTGAGTAAATCCCTTGTACCAGAAGCACCCAATCTTAAAATAGTGTATGTGTTATCAGAAACCAGCAGTATTGCCCAGCAACCACCATGCTATCCTGCAACACGTCGGATGTAAACGAGTTTACTCGGCATAATATGTTAAGGGGATTAAGCATGTATAAATAAGACATTTTACTTGTATAGGTCGTTCACGGTAAAATGAGCACTTCTGAAAGCCCTGCTTAAAATTTACTTGTATACACAATGTGTATTTTCCCACATTATGTAAAATAAACATTGTCATGGGCCTCATAACTTTATTCATGCGTCGGTCAGAAGAAACTGTGAAATTATTGCAAAAGAAAATATTTTACAAATCTACTAATTTTTATACTTCGATGCATTAAAAAAACAGAAAGAGAAAGAAATAATTTAAGTTATCACAAATGGTTACCTTACACATAGTATTCGACGTTAAGATACGGGACTACTTTCCATCCATCGTTACCAACTTTACTGGGTACATGTCACTCAGTACGCCCGTTAAAATATATGAAGTTAGTAGCAGTGACTTTTTTCTAAGGTTGATTCAAAAGTGTCCAATTGATTGTGAACAGCCTTTAACCTCGTGTCATCGACTGTGAAGCTTCAATCATCGTGGTCCTACCCGAAGAGAAAAACATATGTACGCAGGGGCTGCGGTGGCTGAGCGGTTAAACTGCTCGCCGCCCACCAAGGCAAACCGGGTTCAATTCCCGACCGGGCCACCTCGGACTTTATCAAGTGCGAATCGCGCCGGACGATGCCGTTGGTCGGCGGGTTTTTCTGGTGATCTCCCGTTTCCCCCGCCCTTGCATTCCGGCGCTGCTCCATTCTCACCTCATTTCACCCTCATCGGCTCTCAAGTCCTCGCTGTTAAAGCAGGGATCACACGATGCAAGACGAGTGCCAAACTTGCCGACCTTGCACGAGAATTTCTCGCACAAGTTTGTGTGCAAGGAACATCTTGCACGAAATGTGGAGATAGAGCAGGTCCTATTTTTCTCGTTGCAGTTGCGATCATATTGGTCCTTGTATGCTGGTCATGTGACTTGTACACGCAACCACAGAGTAAAAGAAAATCATCATCTGAGGTGTGAGAAGAGGAATACAGGATAATAAAACATTGCTGGAAAATAACTTTAAAGCGTGGATTAAAGTTTAGACAGTTCGCTGAGAAAAAAATTAAAACAATTATATTTTGGAGGGATAGCTTTGAAACAAATACTTTGTTGAAGTAAGCAATTTCATATATTATATTATAATACCTTGGCTGTTTGGTACCCACCAGGGCTATCAGATAATTTTGATGCGAAACAGTATTCATCTTATTTATCTGTACGTGAACTCGTTTCGCACGCAATTTAGTTGGAATTCTCGTACGAAATCTTGCGCGAAATGCATTTTTCATCGTGTGAAGCCGCTCAACTCAACAACTCGTATGCACCTACACTCGCGAGCTGGAGTGAGGTGGTGCTGGAGTGTGTTCCAGCACCATTTCACTCCAGCACGAGGGAGGAACCCAGATGTGTCGTCTGCCAATCCCTATACGGCGCTCGGGGAGGAACTATGTAATGTCCTTCCCTCCAGCGAGTCTGGAGAAGGTGCGAGACCTACCTTCCGCAACTCCTAGGTAAACAAGCTCGGTCGCGTCTTCGAAGACAAACACGACCAGTAAAAACACGCGTGGCGTTTTTACCCCATCCTTTCGTAAAATAGGTTCTCGCGTTTTACACGCTAACACACTTGGATAGAAACAATGGTTGAAGGTTTTGCATTTTATACTTACAAAAAGAATATCCCATATATGAGTAGAAGACATCTGGCGTGACAAAAAATATCTACGAGTGGAAAATTAGGTGCTATATGAAATCAGAGGTACCAAACATATTGTGTCAGAAGAACAACTATAGTTTATTTAAAGTACCGTCACATTTTTTAACCGAAACTTTGAAAAGTCACCCCATGTATGATATACTTGGTTTTCTCCTCTTATGCCACATATCACAAGCGTTTTATACATATGTTAATACAGGAGTAGCTTATGTTTGGATAAATTGGGCTTTTACTCATTATTTTTTTATAAATTATAATATTATTTTATAATTAATATGACGAAAAGTAGGGAAAATATAGTTATGTTGGTGAAGCCTAGTAAGAAGTATTTCTAGTGCACTATATTGAGGATGCACAAATACGTTGCGTTGTCCCTTTGGTGCAATATCATAGGCTTAGTTCAGGCTCCCTCCCGCCAGCCTGCCTGCCTGCCCCTGCCCCGCTTGAGATGCGAGAGAGAGAGAGAGAGAGAGAGAGAGAGAGAGAGAGAGAGAGAGAGAGAGAGAGGCGCAAGAAAATATATAAGCGTTCTTGGGATAAGAGGGAACCAGAAAAGGAAACAGCTCGCAGCAAACATTTTAATTGGAATTTGTAGTATGTTTTCACCACTTAACACTGAAATAATTAACATTAAACAACATATTTTAAAAATAATGAGGTAATTATAAAAATTGGTTATACATACGTACTTATAACAAACCAATTATAACCTGAACATAACAGCGCACATGAGAGCGCTATAAACGGACCACGGACATAGAAACGTCACAAAGTATACGCAGCATACTGACCATAAGGCTGGAGTACAAGCAGCTCTCTGCTGGTGGCGCCTCAAGCGCAGGTAAAACGAGTTGCTGTAATACGATCCCGCAGGAAGTACGGATTTCTTTGATGTTGGGAAACGCGCTTTCCAGGATCTAGTCGAAAGGTATTATGATATAAAGCGTTTGTGTGAATGTATGTCTGTGAGGCTGCCAGTGAAACGTGGTTTGGATAGTGTTGTTTCTTGGAAGAAACAAATTTGGTTCATTTCAAATGACCCTCCACCTAATAAGGATTGGTTTTTAAATAGAATTACAATAGTTCAAACAAATCGTCCATTTAGGAAATGTGAGAGAAGGCCTACTGCAAAGAATGAACGTTTTGACGAACCGGGAACTGTAAGTATTTCTTCTGATAGTTCGAATTCGTCCATGAGGTTGATTGGTTTATCGGTTGCAATCGTTAAATTGTATGATGTGCGCTGTACTCGTATCACACGTGCTTCTCGCCCACAGTGAACAACGTGCAGTGTTGGCTGTTGCCAGCATTAACCATTGACAAATGAAAGGCGCTGAAACCTCAGCAAATCAGATTTCTCACGAGGAAAACGTTCCAAACTCTGGCCCCTGATTCTTTGCAGTTTCGCTCGTGTCCGGGAGTAGTATAATCATGCGGTAACCCAAACCATTTTACCTATCAAAAATTTAATTGAAATTTTTTAAATTAATTTTTTGTAATAATAAATTTAAAAAAAGTTTATAAAATTTTATTTACAAAGTTACATAATCATTTGAATTTGCAATTATATTTTTTTTTATTTGGGTTGTAATACTATATATGTATATGTTTTAAATTAATCAAAGGGGATGAATTTTTTAACTTTAATTGGGCTATCCCAATGATATGTTTGTTGAATTATACAGCTTTTGGAATAATCAGAGGACAAAGACTTTTTTTTTTTTTTAACTTGTAAATATAATTTTTAAAATCGCCACAAAAATTTCGTTTCGTTCAAATTTTAAAACTTAAGTTTTCAAATTAAATTAATAATAATGTAAAAATTGTCTAGATCACGCCATTCACGTATGTTTTAAGACATAGCAGTCTGAAAAAGCTGTTTTTAAAGAAGCTGGAGATTTCCAAAATATTTGAAGCGTACGTGACATATTTACTGAAGTAGCATTGCGTCATCGTCTGGGGTGTTTTTTTTTTCTTCGCATGTAAACACACATAATCACAAATCAAATGTTATTCTTCAAACATGCTGGAGCACAGCTGAAGCGATGCGCCAGGAAATTGTGCAAAGTTCACGTTTAATGTTGCTTTCACTTTTGAAAGGACACTTCTGTTAGTTTACACAAATATATCTCTGTGCGTCGTATGGCTACCACCCATTCTTGCGATCGAGTTGACAGGCGGGAAAATGTTTTAACATGCCACGGTACCGTACCCCTCACAGATTGCAATGTCAGGTGATACTCACCTCATCTCGAATGCATACATGTTCAATGTTGAAGTAGAAGCGAGAATATTAACTGAAACCACTGCTACTGTAAGAGATACGAATGATATAGTAAATAAGGACCTCTATTATAAGTATGATTCGGGGGTCTATGAGGATTATCGCAACTCCAGTGGGGGTCCTTAATAACCCTAGTAGAGTCCGGACCTCCACGGATGTTACACCCACGCCTACATTTTTGTCTCGTTTCACTCAAGAACATAATTAAAGGCTGTTCACGATAAAGTGAGTACTTTTGAAAATAACCTTAGAAAAATGTCACTGCTCCTACCTGCGTATATTTCAACATGCGCCCAGTAAAGCTGGTAAGGATGGGGGGAAAGTAGTTCCAGATTTTAACATTGAATAATAAATGTTAGGTAAACATTTGTTGTTTAAAATTAAAATAATTTTTCCTGTTTCTGTTTTATTTCAATACATCGAAGTGTAATAATCAGCAAGTTTGTAAAATATTTATTTTTCTAATAATGTCACAGTTTTAGTTGACCGACGTTTGAATAAAGTTATGAGGTCCATATCAATGATAATTTTACATCAGGCGGAAGAATAAACAACGTGCACACAAGTAGATCTTAAACAGGGCTTATAAAAGTGCTCATTTTACCGTGAACAGTCCATACATGCGATATCTACGCACACAGTTTCCAATCACTTCAGCGACCAACTCACCGTTATTCTCACCAACCTATCAAACGTTTAGAGCAAAAAAAAAGCCTCAATTAGGCGGGAAATAAAACACAAATGAACTACTTTTCTTCCAATATTAAAATGTTTTTTTAAGCCTCCGATAAAAGTCGAAAGGATGCATCGGATAGTTAAAACAAATTACGTTCAAGACCCTACTAACATTTCAATTATTTTAACCGAAAAAGGCTACGTGGGACATTTCCTGCTAAACTTTATTATTGAGGCAAAAATTTGCGTTTGCGCGGGGGTAGCACAGCTTGCCCGATATCCATTTTTTAATAAACAAATCAATCAATACAAATCTCTCAGTGGCACGAAATTTCTAAAATAGAGAGCAGAAAATTTTAGCTAAAATAGTATTGTCTCGCCGTGTAAGACAATAGCATTTTTATTTCGAATTTTTGGAATTTTTTTTTACATAAAATATGTTTTTCATTTATTTGTTTATATTCGTATTCGTCGTTCACATACCGTCAAAAATCGCAATTATTTGCACCTCTGTCTGCTACGAGCGACAACCATCTGCTCTGCATAGTGACAAATGACAAACTGATACACTTGACAGATTTCCTGTAAACCGTTTGACCTTGAAACGGTTGAGCGTTGGTTGTTTGAATTCACAAATCACAGGTGCGCCTGTTTTTTTTAATTGGTATTTTCGAAAGTAACTGAAAAAATACGAATCTCCACGATCAAAATTTTGGCGCAACACGCAACCAAACAAGATATTGGCACAATGCGAAGTACGAGCGAAAATATTTGAAGTAATTATGTTTTTACGTTACCTGTCAATGACGTGCGAAATCTTCGGAGAATCCCCTGATGCACTTTACAGGCCAGTTCAACAAACGAGTCAGCTTTTGCGTTACGAAACGGTCACTTTCACATAAGTTTGTAGGGAAAATAATAAAAATCAATAGCCACGAGAACAAAATAGTTACATGCTATGTGCACTGGATCTTATTAAACTTGGAGGCTACAGTTAGCTTCAGTCTCCGCAATGGACCACTGTACGAGTATTTCGAATGCAACCTGGCTCGGCTATTCAAAATACCGTTCTCCAGATGACAGATGAACGGGCGAGTTTTCTGTTTCACAACAGCGGAGCCCAACAAGTGCACGCCTTGCACGTTTCACTATAAAATGCGCTGCTTCGTAACGACAAGCCGCACATTTACCCGGACATTTCCACACTCCCGCGAAGCGGAATTGATGTTCCACTCGGCCTTCCGGAAACGTGTGTTTACGGCGCGACCATAGAGCACAGCCGTCACGCTAATTTGTTTACTACAGCGAGCGAACAGATGACACCAAACACACGCGAACAGATCCATGAACTCATACACGAAGCTGCACGCAGCACCATTGTGCTGCCATCTAGCGGTGCTTCGGTCAAGTTCTAGCTGCCGTTGCGCGGAGGCTCAGCTAGCACATTTTAAATGTATAGTACATTTGCGTGGGTTGAAATAAGATCGTTTACTGGGTGGTGAAAAGGCTTCGTTGGAAACGATGGCGGATTCCTCAGCCTTGAGTATTTTTGGAAAGCAGAGATCTTCTGTAGCCGCCGTCGGCGACGGTTCTGATTTTTGGCGTGCGTCCCTCTTGTGTTTGTGCCATCTGTTCGTATAGACAAGTTTAATTGGGCTTCTGGATTTTGTTGAAGATTGTGCAATTCTAGTGCTTTATAAGCCCGTAATTCATTTGTGTACTGTGAAGCATTCTCGGTATGCTTAAATAAGTGTTGGAATTAGGTTACTTTCTGGCTGTCCGGGAAACCTACGCCACTTCAACCCTGATTACAGAATAGTGTTTTGGAAGGGAAGGACGTGGAGTAGCCGGGTCTGAAGGTACGAAATATTCCCGGGAAATTGTAGAATTTTATACAATCCTAACATTAATAAGGGTTTTTTACATTTATCAAGGCCTTCTGGAAATAAGATAAAGTTTAAATTTAGCAAAATTTAACATTTCTTACTCATCACTTTTCTTTTCTTCTATCTCATGGCTCTCACTTCAGTCCTGTAAATTCTTAACATTTTAATGCACGTATAATAGGCCTTTGCCTATATTCACTCGCTGCCATTAATATGCAAACAATATATTTTATTAAGGGCCATGGTGGCTGAGCGGCCAAGGCGATCTGAGTTCAATCCCTGGCCGGGTCATTCCGGATTTTCGCATGTGGGACTCGTGCCGGACAATGCCGTTGGTCGACAGGTCTTCTTGGGGATCTACAGTTTCCCCCACCCTTTCATTCCGGCGCTGTTTCACACTCACCTCGATCACCCTCATCAGCTCTGAAGATCCCGATGTTAAGAGCCGCCCAAATCTCGTCACTCCAATATATTATATTTTAGCCTTAGACGTTAGCTTCTGAGTGCGGTGGAATATAGACACTGTATTCTGTACTTTCACGGCAATATTTATTTGAAAAGGTGGTTAAAGGATAACAATATGACCGAAAATAAAAAGTAACTAGGGCCTCACAAGTGCTCACTTTACCGTGCATGGCCTAAAGGAATGGGTACATTTCAACAAAATGTCATCCGTGTGATGGTTCAAACGAAAGAGGCAAACGTCAATACAATCTGGAATGGACTCAAATGCTGCACGTTACATCGCAGAAAGGTCACCCACAGGTCTTGCAAAATCTGTTACCAAAAATTGCACAATTTATTACTATAGGCTGTTCACGATAAAATGAGCACTTTGGAAAGCCCTGCTTGAGATCTACTTGTATACACGCTGTGTGTTGTTCCACCTTATGTAAAATTAACATTGCCGTGGGCTTCTTCGCTTTATTCATGCGTGGTCAAGTGAAACTGTGAAATTATTAGAAACTAAATATTGTACAAATCTGCTAATTTTATGCAAAAAAAAAAACCCAGAAAGCTAGTGAAATAATTTAAGTTATCACAAATGGTTACCTAACACTTTTTGTTCGACATTAATATATGGAACTACTTCCCCCCTCATCGTTACCAACTTTACTCGACATGTCACTCATTGCACCCGTCAAAATATATGCAGGTAGGACCAGTGACTTCTTTCTAAGGTTGACTTTATCGTGAACAGCCTATTACAACATGGTGCAGCACCACCAGTCCTTAGCATTCTACATTCTTCTACACAATTCTCCATGCAAACGACGGCAAGTGTGTTGAGGTGTTATGGCACAATGTGTAAATGTTGTGCCTGTGCTAGGTATATGGAAATCCTTCTGGAAGAAATATTGTGATGCAGTACAATTTATAACGACACGTATATTTTCTCTGAGGAAAGTTTTTCTTGTTAGGACAAGTCTTTCTTTTTCTTAGGATGAGTCACTATTTTATTTTTTGTTAGAAGTAAACTTTTATAATTATTTTTTATTTATTGAAAGGGAAGTTGGACTTTTAAGAGCTTTTGTGGCTGGTTAGTTTCGAGATGTTTCTTTGATATTTTTCACTGCAGTGGGCGATCCATTCATCCAGAAGTAGGTGTTAGGAATTGGCACTTTTTTTTCTGGTCCTTCTTGAACTGTTGGGCTGAATTTGTCATTAGACTTTCTCTTTTACTTCCTATTGTGATCAACACATATTTCAGGTATTTCTTAAACATTGTTGCTAAATCTTGGTGCACTGCTGTGTTCACACAGTAACTTCGAGAGCGGTCGTAGAGTAGACACTGTCTGTTTGCCAGCTGGGAGTTTGGTGGTATCCCTAGGGGAGATGGGTAGACCTGCTGAAGGTAGCATTGAGACTCCGCCAACAAGCGATGGTGAGACGAGGGACAACTAAATATTTTTTCTTTTGTGCATTTCTTTAATAAGCATTCAATACTTCCTACTCTCTAGGTGAGGGACTAAATGAAAAATTATACATTTAGAATACTGAATATCGTCTAGAAACAGACGACATATACTTACACATGATCTCTATGTCAAACTATTGCATGTTAAGATTGCAAGCAGGCCACTAGGCTACCAAAATTATATAAAATGATAGGAGTTTGAGTACTCACAGTGTAGTACTCGTCGACAGGCGCGTGCACGCACGCACGCACGCACGCACGCACACACACACACAAAGTAGGAAGAGAGATTTCTCACGTGGTTGCACGATCGCGACGTTTCGCTGCCTAAGCCAGCATCATCAGGTGGTGAGTTGTAGAACACTGCAGTATGATAGAAGGGCACTGTTCGTGGAAAACCTAGCGGCCCGGTGGCAAACTAGAGTGTGGCGGGAAAATTGAAAAATTGCCGGTATAGCTGACGAGTGTGGTAGGAGCTGTGATTATCTTATGTTGAGGCCTGGTGGCTGCCTGGGTTTTTGTTATAAATTGGTGAGCTAATTCCCAACATCCGAGTTCTGAGCTATTGCTCGAAGGTGGTAGGGCTCTCAACTCTGGTACTGTATCAGGAATCAAAATACTTTGTTGTGTGATGCTGCGTGTGCTGCAAATGGTTCATCTTGTAGGTTATTGCTGTGACCAGCTATGGCTTGTTTGGGGTCTGCTCTGTGGCCATTCATCCTGTCTGAATGTGTTGGTGGTGAAGCCAATGTATTCTGTATTACAGTGTTGGCACTGTAGCTGATAAATTAGATTTTATGTTGCACAGTTGTAGTTGCCCATGATGGAGTATGTACAGCTAGTGAGAAAGACGTTGAGGGTTGGTGGATGGCAGATGGCACAGGAGCCACAACGTGAGCTATTGCATGGGTGGGATCCTTTGGGGGTGATAGTTTGGTTGGCATTTGTGGTGGGCTGCAGCTTAGAATGAACCAGTTTGTTGCGGAGGTTAGGTGGTTTTTGAAGACCAATCTGGGTGGTTTGGAGAGCAGGTCTTGGGTTTGTGGTGAGGAAGCCAGAATTTTGTATCCAGAGTGGAGAATGTTTCAGAGTTTACTTAAGCCTTCATGATATGGGACCACCAGGGTCCACCATCAGCGTTGTTGACTTTGGTTTGTGTTCCAGTATTTGAGATGACTTTCTGTATCTGTTTGTGGATGAGGTGCTTGGGGTAGCCCATCGAGGAATGCTCTGGCAATTTGTTCACACTATTTGTTAAGATCACTGTTGGTGGAGTAGATATGTTCAGCTGTTGTGGCGAGACTGTAGGGTAGGGATTTTTTGGCATAGTATGGTGGGTTTGGTGTGTACAGCAGTTTGAATTGTTCCATTGTAGAGAGAGAGTTCGGCGTCCAGGAATATGGCACGTGTTTTGGAGTATGACTAGGTGAACTTGAGTGAACTGTGTGTGTTTAAATTGTTCAGAAAGTAAATGACGCTGTCTTCAGTGCAAGTCCATATCATGAAGATGTCGATGAAACGCATCCAGCAGTGGTGGGGTTGGTTGGCGACTAAGGAAGTTTTCTTCTAACCTGCTCATAAACAGATTGGTACAGGATGGGGCCATATGTGAACTCATTGCTGTGCCTTTGACCTGAAGGTAGTGTGTTTTGACATATTACATTGTTGTTGCCGAGACTTAACATGGTTAGTTCAACAAGGAATTCCGTAGGTGGTTTGCTGTGTGGGGGTCTCTCCTTGAAGTAATATTCTATGGCCAACAGTCCATACGAGTGGGGGATGTTAGTATACAGAGATGTAACACCTATAGTAACCATGTATGTATCTTGGGGAATGGGGCCCAGGTGTCTCAATCGTTCCAGGATGTGGACAGTGTCCCTCACGTAGGATGCAAGCTGCTGTACCCAAGGTTGAAGGTGGGCATCTTCCAAGTGCTGAGATTCTCTCAGTGGGGCTGCCAATCCCTGATACAATGGGATGCCTAAAACTAATTTAAATTTAAAAACAGTGGGTATAAACTATAATAAAAATTCACAATTAAAAAATTAGAACTTTTAAGTTTTTAATAATTCACATTTATATACAAAAGTTTTATCATGTACCCACAATACTCAAAGTAATAATAATTATAAAATAAGCCAACAGTTACAGTAATTTCACGTTGCTGCATCATTTGATTGAGACTGTGTATCACTGAGGAAGTCATTCAATTCTGACATATCTGGTTCCAGCATTACCTCTTCCAGTGATGAAACTGCTTCTGTAGTCTTTTTTTCTACCTTGACTGGAACATGCACAACGAACAATAAGACATGCGGGCAAGAGATTACTCAGAACAGGCTACCAACATACTTACCAGGCTCACATCAGCAATAACTACAGTACACAACTTCATAGGCACTGTCGGTTCAGAGAGCCGAGATTTGGCCCACCTATCAAGTAGCTGAAACTATGAACAAGTCTGAGAGAACTACACAGGGAGCCAGCCCAATCTGGCTTGAATACAGTGGAAACCTGTTAAAACACTTTTGTTAACTTTAAAGTACTGTGTTCTTAAATAAATGAAACTTTAACTTAATATCTTCTATAACTTGTAATATTTACTTCATATTGAATACAAATTACGAACAGCGAGAGCAGTGATGTGTTGGCAACGGCTAGTAAGAAATATGTAGTTCACATTAAAAATATTGTTTTAACATAGTTTTCTGGTACGCTATTTGTAAATTAAATGTTGCCTATTTAAATATTTAGGTAGCCCTGATGGAAACATATTTAATTGTTTCAGTTTAAAATAACAGCGCAAAATATTGTGCATAGGCCCTAGTGACATTGTGTTTGTTTTTTCTACCGATGAAGAATCTGCCGGCTGAGCAGAGCTTGTCTCTCTCTCTCCGTCGGGAAGTTTCGTATCGCTAGTATTAGCTAGAAAATTATACACGTTTTCAATTTTAGCATATTTCATGCATATTACAGCAAAATAATGATTATTGAATTTGTAATTTACATCTGAAAAGAGATTTTAATGTTTCAATACTTATTTTAACACAGTGGAAACTATCAATTGAATTTCAGGGGACTGACATAAAAATTCTATAGATGCGGACATTCTGTACACGTAGAAAGAAAAAAAAACCCTCATTAAACTTTATGTTGAACATATTGATTGACCTATGTTAGTTAATTGTTGTCAAGTTTAATTAAAATAAAACAATGGAAATGGGAATATTAAAGAAAATTTTTTCGGTACACTCTCACACAAACTTAATAAAAACCGCATTATACACATCTTCAAAATCACTTGCTCAGAAATACATATTTTGGTTGTATAGGCCACAATGAATTTTTGTATTCCTGTAAATATTGTTAAGTTACGATTCTGTACAAACATAATAAATTCCAACTTATTTTGCTACTACAAAACATTTTGTGACACAGACTCAATGTGATTTGAGAAAGCAAAACCACTGCAACATGTTACACGAAATGGTGTCTATCAATGTATACTTGTGGCGCTGCTGCGGCGGTCGTGCGAACAATGTAAGAAATATTTCACTCGTAAAGCAGCGAAATCATTCTCTCATGTACGACATGAATATTGTTATTGATAGAGTGCAGTAAATAGGGTTTCAAGTATTTTTGCTGCCTTATTTAGACCAACTCGGTGTTGCGGCATGGACACAATTGCAATGCAAACAAACTGCTGCAAGTCAGAGATGTTACAACTGTCAAAATAAAAGCTAGTGAGAAAATCAGTGGCTCTAAGCAGCACAGGGAGTGAAGGTGCTGGCTTGGTCCACACAGGGAGGAAATGATTCTCCCTAGTGCCGGCGTGCCCTACTTGGATCTATCAGAGGGGTGGCATCTCTAGCAACATGACCGCTAGGACGTACGCATCCAAACAGACAGTGTGCAGGCTTATAACGACTTGGGGAGAGAGGTTTTGTTCCTCCTCGTTGAGTGAGTGATGTAACTGCTACAGAGCTCAACTTCCTCTTGAATTCCTAACATTCCTCATTGAGGTATATAGAAGGGCAGCTTGACCTGCTCTGAATGTAAGCCCCATAGTGCCTTCAAGTGTTTGTTCTTCTCGAGCCCGAGGACCCTGGAAAGAATCTACTCCTCATTGCCGTAGTAATGACCAGGAGGATGACGTTACCTTCCAACAACCTGTACAACAAACTCTTACAAGAAATGAGAGCGTTCTTCGGAAGGTATGTTAGTCGATTCTATTCCTCGCTGACAAGGTGTGTGTCTGGAAGAGTAAGAACGGAAAAAAACAGCGCGTTGCACAGGAAGGAGGTAGCTAAACGAGAAATGAATGACTGACAAAACAAAGTAACTAAATTTGATACAAGTTTATTCTGTCTAAAGGCGATAGTGTAATATATATCTTAACCTGTGCTCAACCAGTTTCTAAAGGACAAGGAACAAGTTTGCTAAGAATTCTACAGCGAAGGCTGTATCAAGTATGTCAGTAAAGCTTGGGATGGGAGACACCCCAGAAAGCAAAGTCCTGTGTGAATGAACCACTCAGAGTGTCGGTTCAAAACTCTAACGTAAAGCACGAGAGTAGTAGGGTTTGGTAGGTTCAAAGGCAATGGCACAGGCACTAGGTGCCGGGTGCAGTCATGTTGTGATGTCACCCGTTCACCATCTTTTTTCCTTAAAATTTCCCTTTACCCTTCAAAATTGGCTAAATTTTCCTAAAAATTTCCCTTTTTTCCTTAAAAATTTACCTAAACATTTCCCTTTTTTCCCCCATTTGCAAGAAAGGACCCCCATAAAATTACCTTTTTCCCAGAGCAGGTGAGACAGATTAGTGACACAGGTGAACGGGATTAGCAACCCTGGGGTCACAAGTCAGGAACTTTGATACCAGAAATCCAAAAGAATTTTTAAAAATCCAAAAAAATCCCAACAAAGTTATTATTAAAATTATTAAAAAACTACTAAAAATTGTTAAAAATTATTTAAAATTTCTTGTCCCTAGTGGTTTTTTTTTTTTAATATCCCTCTTTTCTTTAAAAATTTCCCTTTTTCCCCTAAAACCTTCCAAAAAAATTGCAATAAATGCATAAAAATCAACAAGCATGACCCCATGGCCTTAAAAACAAAGAGCTCGAGAAAAAATCATAAAAGTAATTGTCGGCACCACCAACATTTTTTAATTTGTGTTACTTAAGACAGTTTTGCATACTTCAAGTGACTGTCACACTAGCGCTGCAAGTGGTGGTAAACTGCAGTTACACGAAGTAATGGTGGACGGTTCGTGTCATTTTTGTGTGCTCAAACATTTTGGTCCTCAGGGCCGGATTGTAATGGAAAATTAATATTATAGGCTGTTCACTGTAAAGTGAGCACTTTTGAGGCCCTAGGTACTTTTTTTCCTTTCAGCTATTTTTTATCCTTTAACCACCTTTAAAAATAAATATAGCCATGTAAGTAATAAATATAGTGTGTATATTCCACTACACTAAGAAATTAATGTCTCAGGCTAAAATACAATATACTTATTGACTATTTTATTCCAAATGAGAGGGGGCTCAAAAGTGCTCACTTAACCATGAATAGCCTCTATCGGTGCGTGATAAGTGATACTGTATCCTCAAAATACTACAACTTACAGTAACATGCTGTTTCAGCAGTAAAAAAATGTTAGTGGCGCCAACAGTCATAAAGCATATGATGTTACAGACTACTACCACCACATTAGGTGAATTGACCTTGACCCCATGACATTGAAAACAATAGTAAAATAAATTCACAAAAATTTGAAATGTATGTATTTCATTTCAATACATGCAACTTTGGTGAAGATTATAGTCTCTTATGGATTTCGTTATTCACACTCGCGTTATCCTTGTGTGAAAATTAAAATATCATAACATTTATTACACCAACACACTGTGCAGGACGGGTTATGTAGGTAAATACACTTTTAATGACATGTACCAAAGTCACTAGAGACCTGCTTGCAGTAAACCTGGTACCAAGGTACTGATGAGAAATGGACTTCGCCTTTACAGGTCTTTGCATAAATAAACTTCCTACAGCTGAACTGCTTATTGCACCCTTCACTCAAATATGACATACGACAGGGAGTCTTGGCACAATTAAAGCACACATGTCACTATACATTATGGTTGAAAGTAATTGTCTTATCACAGAAGAGACATGGATGAAGACATAGTGGTTCAGGCAAAGACTCGGACGGACCTGTTGGAGATATAAGTGCTGGAGCTAAAGAAGCAGGTAACACCGACAATGATGTTCTATGTACCACTCCCGAAGAAGCTGATGGCACTGCCGTAGCTACCATTAGCTCTGGAGTGCCTGAGGACATCGCAGATGCAGAATAAGACATAGATGCGAAGAGGCAGAAGCTAGCAGAGACGATCAACCTTTCACGGCAGTCACTGTCAAACTGAGCCTCTCAAATTACCTCCCTACTGCTTATAATATATGAGTATGCAAGCCTTATGAACTCATACTGACTTTGAACCAATAGTATTACAAATTACAACCATTATTACATTGTTCGAATTACCAGGTTGCCACATGAATGCAGCTGACCAATTGGGTGAAGGCATTGAGACATCACACACAGACAGGTAGGCAGGCTTTAGATGCTAGTTACTCGATCAATTACCATACAGTTATATCATCAACAGTTTATTCCAGAAAAGCTTTTCATTCAGCTTTAAATCATGGTCACACCCGAAGCAGACAACGGGCTCCAGCAGACCGACTTCACAATTACTTCTGATTGCAATTGTGGTGATAAGTATGGTGTGTGTGTGTGTGTGTGTGTGTGTGTAGGTCGCAAGTTGAAATATAGTCCCCATACATAAAAATGAACTTATGTAGTCCTACCTCCAAAGCTGAAATGTGGACAATTTATTTAATAATCTCACTTTAATAAAAATTATATATCCAGGTATCTCTGTAAAATTAAGCATTTCTTGGGTAAACTGTATTTGCACTTTGCACTAAAAGTGCCTATAACTACAGCAGGCTCCCATCACGCTTCGCCATTGATCGATGCACAACTTGGACTTCGTATTGAACAATGCAGCACCATGACAGCCCCAACCATGCTTCCCAATGTGGATCATGGTATGTTCTTTCAATGTATCGCCTTGCAAAAACTGCACGGGACCAATGTTATAAAACTTCGTCACGCGAAAAGGACTCTTCGTACAGTCCACCCTCTCAAGCCGACGTGCATTTTGAACATATGTAGTTGAAAACTCAATCGCAGACTGCACACAGCCATCAGCCAGTTAGCGATCATGTAGGCCGCGGCTTCATGATTGCCAAGATCAAAGGCAGTTTTTTGTATTCGCAATTCATTTTCACAGTATGGGAGCACTCTCGAGAAAACACAAATACTCATTCACCCTGGAAGAACATATGCCGGTACTATTTATATATATATACAGTCGACTCTCAATGTATCTTAATGTAGGGGACTTACAAAAAATTTCCATACATGCGGGATTTCAGTAGATGAGGTTTCTGACATGTACATCAATAAAATTCAACTTCTAACCATATATAACTTTATGTTGAGTATAGTAAGAGCTGTACATCATCTGTGAATAAAGTTTAGCTAATAAACACAATAAAACTTGTAATTTTGAGACAGAAATTAATAAATAAGGCAATTATAATTGATTTATTCACTGTCTTTAATAATTAATCATCCAAAACCACATCCTCTGATTTTCTTTCGTGAGTTACACTCTACTCAGCTCGGTGCTTACATACCCATTATTAGACTGCAAAAGGTGTCAAATAGGCCCTTACATTAGATCAGTTTATTCAAAAGACGCCACTCTGTAGAAATTAATCAATATAAATCCTCCGATTTCTCCGCAAGAAGTTACTAAAATTAAGTTTACACTTATAATGCAAGTTGCTTGATGTTCAAACAATTTTTAGTGACAATGGGAGGTCAAGTATATGCTTCTGGGCATATAATTTTATTCCCTAAAATGCTGCTCCTTGTGTTGAATAAATATTACATTTTAAAATCATGTTAATTTTATACTAGAAACAATGAAATACCAACCTTACAGGGAAAAACTACCTTTAATCAGAAAAGAAAACATCTTTGCAAATAATAATTCCTTGTTAAAATGTTTTGCATAACATTTTCAGGCAAAACTATTTGGTTTGAAATACAAGTGATGATAGGTGCACCTATTTTGACCCACGGATAATTTTGATGAAATTTCTGCATTCCCCAGGCACACATTTGCTCAGTGGCTGGCGTGTGAAGGCAAGTGCGTGCAGCAGAATGACTTGCTTTTTTCTTTTGCTAAACAACAACTTCCCCTCTCGTTGGCATGTAAGGGGAGGTGTGCGGCTGAAAGAGACAGAAAGAGGGGTGAGACAGAGGGTGCTAGGTCGCCGTGCTGGTTGCTAGGTAACCACTTCCTCTCTCATAGGCATGTAAGGGGAATACGTGTTAGGAAGGCAGACAACGTACCATACAGCTGTAATAAACAGTGGTGCACGTGACGTTTTCATATCCAGTTACTAGACGTTTGCATAAACAACCAGCTTAAAAATGATAGTTGCAGGAAATCTTAGGCGATGGGACCCGAATTATACTTTGATTGACACAACATGCGATAAAAGAGGGTTATGTAATATTTGACGCATGCCGCTCCTACATAGTTTAATACAAATGATTAAGACTCATCTAACGAGTATTCCTACTACACCCAAGTAAGAGTCGAACCCCGCCAACTTAGGGCACGGACGTTGGGGATTGCCACAACCCTGGACGGCACTTCCAAACACATGGAAACGAAGGTTGCAAAAGCGAGCAAGCACACGCCCTCCCCTGCACTGAGAGCCTACAAGCCGTCAGGCACCTCAGGGCACAGCCAAGCAGGTGCCTCGGGGCACAGCCAAGTGCCACCGAACATGCACGAAGCAGAGAGACAGACAAGAGGGTAGCTACCCCCACTCCGGCCTCGCGCTAGAGGGACGTCACACCTCCCACCGCGGCCCGGTGCTGCACCTGTCCTTCGGACTATAAAAGTCTGTGCGTGCCCGGGCTCACACGGATTATAAAAGTCTATGCGCACCCGGACTCGCAAGTTATTCTTTCTGATTCTTGAGCTCGCTTCACCACTTCGTGTGCTGGGGCCTTCGGCAAGTCACCAAGTCTTCAACAGCCATCAGAGGCTGCTCCCATTGACGGCAACAGTCTTCGGCAGCCACCAGAGGCTGCTACCATTGCCTTCACCAGAAGCTCTTCTGCAACCGCAGTTACCAGAGGCTTCATTGGCGACGACTACCACCACTTATCAGAGGCTCTTCATTGCAGATAGCCTTCATCTACCAGAAGCTCTTCTTCTTCTATCATCACAACACCACCCGCTACTGATTCCTACTGGACAGTAGCCACCTCTACTTACTGGTAGGGGCAACTACACTTCCTGCTACTAGAGCAGAGGATCTCTTTTAATTAATTGTCTCGGCTAGACAACCCGCAGTATAGTTAGCTATGCTAAGGATTATAATTGCCGTCGAGGTCACTTACTTTCTTGTATAGCTTAGACCAGGTCACCTACACCTGTTCAGCATAGGTTACTTCCATATATACAGTCTGCTTGGTTAGGAGAGAGCACGTGTCACTGTACTTATTATGCAAATAATAAATACAGCTTTGTTCCTTTAACTGAGAGTATTCTTCCTAGAGTTCTTCACAGTGACAGCTAAGAACCATACGTGTTGTGCACAGCCGACCGAGACCAGACATTTGAATATACAATTTACCACCTGTTCTAGACCTCCGGGGATACAACAGCAGAGCCCCAGCCACTAGTAACTCATCCAACCAGGGAGAGACAGTACTCTTGAATTGTATCCCTAACGGAGCACCTAGGTGCTGACAGGGGTATTTGCTCGAGAGTTACGGCCTGGCCTTGGTTGCAACCTACACCTAGTAGTGGCAGGAAGGCGGCCCATATGACTCAACGCTTCTGGTTCTCCCGCCAGTGGTGGGGGGCCTTTTAGAGCACCAAGCTCGTGCCGGCAGTCACTGCTGGCAGAACACCAAAGTAGGGATTTATCTCGTGTGTGTGGTGCACAGCATCTACTGTTCAGTGGTGTTATAACCTCTATAGTTTAGAGAAAGGCACGGCTCGAAGAGAGAGGAGCAAAGGACAACCTACATCGCCGCCAAGTGGCAGTGTGTATTAGCCCCTCCTACTTTGAGTAAGCAAGCTGAACGGGACAGCGCTGCTTTAACCAGATTATTAGAGAAGCCAACCTCTCCCCACATATGAGTACATTTGCTTTCTGCCACATATACGAGTTCTCCAATAATATCATCCCGTTTTGCATGGACTGGTAGACGGCACCGAGATGGGACACAGGGTTTTCAACCCTAGGTTTTGGAGTCCGGAATCAGCCATCTGAAACCTATGATAGCATGTTGGCCAGCATGGTATCATTGACCTACAGCAGGTTGTCTGCACCTCCAGTTACAGCCAGCAGATACCAGCGGCACCATCTTCGGCCGAAGATACCATAAGTAAGCCAGGTATCCCAGACACCTCCTGCCAATCGATTACCTCCATTTTCAAAACCCACAGTGGGAAATAACCTAACCAAGGCAGTTATCCACCAACCAATCGCCAAACCGACTGTAGAAAACTTTGTGCCTAGCCGCAAACCAACGTGCCCCGTCAAGCTAATGGGCACTAAGCGGAAGGTAAACCAATAAACCTGTAACACCGTGTGTTTGGTCTAAGGCAACTCAAAGCCACGACGAGAGTGCCAGCTACTAATTAACCCGGAACACGTCTCATTATTTAAATAGGAATTTTGCCGGGACCACAAAAAATTGTTGGTGGAATGTAATTTATCAGTACATGCAATAACGACAGGTCGAAAGTCGACTATATATATGTGTGTGTGTTAGGAACATACATAAGATAGGAATATACACATAATTATGTATAGAAAAATATATATGTATTTACATAATTATGTATAGAATAAATTTAGTACCTGTGCATGTTCTTCTGGGACGAAAGAGTATTTGGGTTTTCTCAGAGTGCTCCCATACTGCGAAGATGAATTTCGAATACGAAGAGCTGCCTTTGACTTTGGCGATTGTGGAATTTATATCAACTTGCGAACACACACGCACGCACACACCACACTTATCACCGTAATCACAATCAGAAGTAATTTTGGAGTCAGTCTGCTGGAATTAATTGTCTGCTTTTGACATGATTTAAAGCTGAGCGAAGAATTTGTCTGGAAAATATAACTGCATGTCATCCTATGACTATTATTATTACTAATGCAATGACTCAAATATAACAAATTTGGCAAAACGAACATACACAAAATACAAACAAATTCTTATTGCCACAATCTCCTAAATATTACATGAATTACTATCCTTTACACAGAAATATAGAAATCAACCAAACAATTCCTGAAAATATAAATTATATAACATATTGCAATGCTACAGGCTTAGTTTAAAAGCAGCTGCCGTGAAAGGTGGATCATCTCTGCTATCTTCTGCCTCTTCACACTTAAGTCTTATTCTGCACCTGCAATATCTTTGGGCACCCCAGAGCTAATGGTAGCTACGACAGTGCCATCAACTTCTTCAGAAGTGGTATCTACAACTTCACTGTTGACGTTACCTGCCTCTTTAGCTCCAGCATCTACATCTCCAACAGGCCCGTCCAAGTCTTGACCTGAACTACTACGTCGTCATCACTGTAACTTTTGTGATAAGATCTACTTTTGACCATAATGTATGGCAACACGTGTGCTTTAATTTGCCAAGACTCCCTGTCGTATGTCATAATTGCATGACAGGTGTAGTAAGTAGTTCAGCCGTAGTGACAGTTTACTTAGCCATGGAAAGACCTGTAAAGACAAAGTACATTTCTCATCAGTACCTTGATACCAGGTTTACTGCAAGCAGGTCTCTTGTGACTTCGGTACATGTACTCAAAAGTGAAATTACCTATATAACCCATCCTGCACAGTGTGTCAGTGTAATAAATGTCACAATATTTTTACACAAGGACAATATGAATGTGAATAGCGACAATATGAATGTGTCCTGCTCTCATGACCCTGGGGTCGCTAATCCCAGTCACCTGAGTCGCTAATCCACCTCACTTGCTCCAGGAAAAATGGGAATTTTCAGGGAGTCCTTTTTTGCAAACAGGAAGGGAAATTTTTAGGGGAAAAAAAGGGATATTTAGTTGATTTTGAAGGGAAAAGGGGAATTATAAGGGAAAATTGGAAAATTTCACAGAGAAAAAGATGGTGGACGGGTGATGTCACACCATGGTGGTCCCCGGTGCCTAGTGCCTGTTCCGTTCCTTCGAACCTACCACACCCTACTACTCACAGCAACAACGGTATGTGTTGAAAAGCACAGGTTAAGCAACCCAACAAGTAGCAGCAGTAATAGTGCAGGCTGCATATGGCACAGTTCAGTTCAGGCAGCAAGATCACATCACCATGAACTGCCCTGATTCTGGCATGTGCACCAGTATTTCAAAGGTTCCTGAATATGCAGGGTAACTACCCCTATGTGCGGTCGAGATGTGCTTTGTCTGCTCGCTCGCTCATTGCTGAAGGGGTGGGTCCACCCAATTTCAGGCAGGTTGTCAAGGCGAGTGAGTTGTGGGTGGTCACGGTAGCCTAGGGCAAGCACCAGAATCAGAGGCAATTTGTGGTCAAACAACCGCCAGCGAGGCACATCAGTTGTGCATTACGAAAAATTTCCGGCCCCTTCTGTTTGTGCAACGTTCACTATAAGCAAACTGAACTGGAACACAGAATTTTCATCCAGGAAGCCAAATAAAAACCGAGTAGAAAAATTTTTCCATTCTGTACTCATGAGAACAGCAGTACATGGAGGGGAAATTCTGTCTTGTGTCATTCTGACAAGTTGGGTGTCTTCATTTAGTATCTGCACAAGCCTCCTTTCAAATCACATGTTCATATGTAAAGGCATTTCTCTCTTAAATCTAGTCTACCTTGTGGGGTTTGAGATTACCAACCAGTTTTATTACAAGAAGTGCATCAACAGCAAATATTAAGTTTTCTTAACTCGAAATATTCACAAAAATCTAGACAAAATTAATTCAACAGTTAATAAACTTTTCATATGAGCTATAGTGTCACAACCTGCACAGCAGTGGAACATGTGCATTATCAGCATTGCCACAACATGGCTGCAAGTGCGCAACATCAAAAAGAGAAACCTTACGTGGTACAGCTCCCGAGGACTTGAACTCCTGGACATCTTGGTTGAAGGCTTCCTCGAAGATCTCCTGCCGCTCTTTCAACAACTGCTGCTGCCGCAGCTCGTGCTGAACCACCTTCTCAGAGTGGTCCTGCGCCAGTTTCACTGATGCAACACCACAGTACACGGTCACCACAATGCAATAACTCCCTCCACAGGAAACATGCAGTACCCCCTAAATTACAGTTTCCCCTTACTTATATATATTCATTTATTAAGGTCATACTATTGTCCACATTTTGTCAATGTATTCAATTGCCCCCATTATTATCATTGCAATCCAGTATGTCTTCCCTCATTTTACTCTTTTTTTAATCCACATGGTCAATATAATTTTCCGTCTCACATGCTGCAGTATAGTTCGGAAAATTCATACATGTAGGTACTGACACTACAATCGCATGTCTAGACAGGGAAAAAAAAAATCAGGTCTGCAGCAGGATTATATAGAACAGCCGCCGCCCCCTTTACCCTGCTGTGCCAAAGACAGAACCCACAAGCTATCAAACATGAGGCAGGCATTTCAAAACATGACTATAGGCTGTTCATGTTAAACTGAGCACTTTTAAAAGCCCTGCTACGATTATACTTGTATGCACACTGTGTATTCTTTCACTATATGTAAAATTAACATTTCCAAGGGCCCGACCAATTAATTCCTTAGTCTAAAGTAAAACTACGAAATTTTCTAAAACAACATATTTTACTATTTTATGCTGATGCATGCCAGCCTGCTGCGCTACCAAGATGTGCACTCTATGGCCATCTGAGCATGCCAAGCATGGGGCAAAATCTAATTCATTGGTCGTTGAGACTTGAAATAATACTATTAAAATGACTCCATGCATTGGCTGGCCATCCACGTAATTGAACTTCATGTCTGAAATTATGTTCTTCCACATCCAAACACGAAGGAACGAGCCAGAGCAACCCAGACGAAGAAATAATATTAATTATTTAAAATGTACTATGCTACCCTGTCTGGCCAAGAAGTTCTAAACAACCCTCAGATAGCAGCACTCCCATGACCTCCTGATGTCACGGCCCGCCTGCCTCAGTACGGGGTGCATGAAAATGTCATCGCCTCCACCAGGGGAGATAAAAAATTGAGTGGTGTTTCCGCAGCAGATAAACCAGCCCCTGTGTTGGAAGGCTACGCTACTCCCCGCCCCTGGAGAATCGCTGACACAGGGCGATTTTAGTATAAATAGAAGTGCAGCACACTGGTCCAGCGAGAGATGCCGGACTCGCCAACCGTAAGGTTCGTGAGCTCTGCTACAGTCTGCGGAAGACTCTCTCCTCTCCTCAGCAACCTGCCCAGGGCTCAACCTCCTTCACCTCAGCAGTCCGAGGCAGGGCTCTAACCACTACCTCCAGCCAGCAGCTTGAAGATGGCCGCCAGCACTCCAGTCCCAGCTTGGACAAGGCTTCCTTCAGCTGACCGCACAGGGACAGCTCTCCACGTTTGGTAAATCCCACACCTGTCTGTACCCACTAAACCTTAGTCAATTTCCCTTGACTCCTGCGGTAACACACTGTTGCGCGATTTACATCCCCCTGGATAGAGCCCCCTTGTTATGCTCATGCTGTAAATAGCGTATATATTGGTTTTATTATTAATTAGATATTATCGTAAGAATTAATTATATTAGATTAATTTTCCCCAGGCTCGCCTTCGCCTCTTGATTGAGATCCATTCAATATAATCGTCAGTGTTTAATATTCCTTTACCTAGCTTGTAGCATGTAATAATTTAGCTGGGTCTCTGCTAACGTATTGTTTTAAACGTAATAAAATATTACATCAGAAACTTAAACCCCTTGTGTGTCGACTACCGTAATTTTAATTTTAGATCCTGTGTCATTATTTTGTGCTTTAATCGCAGTGCTGTATGTTCTTTCAGTTGTGCAATAATTTTGAATTATCTCACGTCTCTGTCTGGCTGTGTAGTGTGCTGTATCCGTAGTGTGCTGTATCCCTCAGGAGGCAGGGCCTGATAAAGGCCCTAATACTTGAGATTCTAGTGCACCCACCGCAGATACAAGACACAAGGTTTAGTTACTTGGGTTGCCCTTGTGAACAGCAGGTCCGCGGGAGTGACTGCAGATTTTGCCCCATCCAGGACTGCAATCCCGACCAAGGTAGTTCCTCGAACGCACCTGGAACAATCCATAACCAACTTCATCCCCGCTCGACAGCCAATGAGGCCGCGGTGGATAATCCCTGTCAGTGTAAGCCAGATCATTCACCACACCACTCTCTCACCTCTCGTATCCAACTGAGCTTTTTCACCCTTATTGAGACAGCTGGCATCTCGATTATTGACATCCCTTGTGGTATGGAGAGTAAGGCTGCCCAGAAGGGATAGTTTAACACTCCGATTCACCCCGGGGTTTGACTCCCCTCCACCTCGTAAGGTCTGATAGGGCAGTCAGCGCCCTAACCACTTATTACCCCAGAGGAGCAAGCGTCAATGCATAAAAAAATAGAAAGCGAAAGAAATCATTACAGCACTGATAGATGTTTGCCTAGGATTTGTAATTCAATATTAAGATATGGAACTATTTTCTCTCCATCATTAGCAACTTTTCTGGGTGCTTGCTAGTCAATGTGCAGATTAATTAATATATATGCAGTAAGGAACAGTGCATTTTTAAAAGGTCAATGGTTGATTTCAAAAGAGCTCAAACTGTGAACAACCTATAATCTCCATGATCAAGTGCATATACAAATCAAGCGATACACATGCACAGCGACAGCAGACAGCCATGATGACACCTACCTCTGAGGGAGTCGAGCTCATCGAGTTTCTTCACCTTGTAGAGTGCAAATTGGAAACCGGTGCTCCAACTGCTTCTCCTGCAGCTCCTGGGTCTCTATGACGTCCTCCAGGTTGATGAGCGCACTCTCCACATCCTCACACAGCTCCTGAAGGGTGCCTGCAAATCACACAACAAACTCCTGTCCACAGCTATCTCATACTGGTGATGGACAGTTAGATGTAGTTTGGTAGGTAGGTACATGTAGGGGCATAATCTTAAGACAAGTCGCGACACTGAAGTGAGAAGTTGCCACAATTAGTGATCAATATAATTCATGAAATAGCCTCAGTACACTTATCAATGCAGCGCTAGTTACACATGGCAAGTATACGTGTAATTATAATATTTATTCATAAAATGTCCATTAAAAATATTAAGAACATCTTCAAATTGTTTGTACCAGATAAGATAAATTAATGCAATTTTTGAAGCTTAAAAAAAGCAGTAAGAGAATATTTTGACAACAGAACGTATGTATATGTTACTAGATAGACGCAGGTTAGGGGATTTAAGGAATGTGTATGGCTGGCGTATTATCCGTGCTCTTACTTCTTACCTCCATGGTATTATACAAACAACACAAACGTACACTCTTTGGTACAGCACTGTGACTACTTCATGTACTAAACTGGTCCAAGTGAGCATCAACTCACTGACATTTGAAGACAGTCAAGTGTCAAGGCCTGTCCTGTGTTCGTGGTACACACATATGCTGTTCATGGATAACTGAGCAATTTGAAATCAACCCAAACTGCTTACGTATATTTTAACAGGCTCACTGACCAGCAAATACCCAGTAAATGTGGTAGTGACAAAGGGACAGTACGTAGTTTCATGTCTTAATATTGAATTAAATGTGTCGTAAACACTTAAAATAACTCCACAATTTCACTTGGTTAATGCACGAATAAAAAGTGATCATGCTCACGGCAATGTTAATTTCATGTAAGCTGGAAAGATACACAGTGTGCATACTAGTAGCAGAGTTTTCGAAAGTGCTCAGTTTACCATGAACAGTGTGTACATAGGATGTAACATCTCGTTGACGAGGTCATAAAGATGGAGCAAACTGCTCAGAGAAGCAAGAATGGAGAACCAATCAATCATGGCTTGTAACAAGGAACCATCATTAGCACTTACCTATAGTAATGTTGGAAAACAATGGCAAACTGAAATCAGGATGGTTAGACCACAAATCAAATCCAGTCCTCCCAAGCACGGGTCAAGTATGATACTACTGTGCAACCTTGCTTAGTTAGATGTGGGAATGACACCAGCATTACAACGGCTATGGCACTGTATCCTGCTGTTAGCGTAAAGTTGTTCAGGCACTCTTTGCGAGTTGATCAATGTCCAGTGATAGGCATTACAACGGCTATGGCACTGTATCCTGCTGTTAGCGTAAAGTTGTTCAGGCACTCTTTGCGAGTTGATCAATGTCCAATGATAGGCATTAAATCTCTCCAAGATAGAAACAGAGGCAAAGGGAGACAGAATAAAATTGATGTTCAGTGCTGCTTTTTTATAAGAGCACAGAGTTGACGATCAGTACAATATATGTAAAACTGGAACTGTTGTTTTAATTTATAATCATAGTGTCCAATAGGATAAGATTGAAAATAAAAGGAACGTAGTAAAAATACTATAACTTTAAGGTTGATACAGAATATCAACATTTAATTTCCCTAACGTTTCCATGTTTTTCACATCAAAATGGAGATATTTACAACCTTTCTTGAGAGTTTATCTTTAAAAAATAAAACCTACATAACATAATATTCCTAAAAACAGTCTTACAGCATGTGAAGTATAATTCTTTATTTGCAAGGCAGTTTCTCTCACATCACAAATTTTTCTTGGTACCCATAAACAAATTTATTGGGGCTGCTAGTGAGAACGGTTTGGTTGTAAAGTACAGAAAATATTTTACCTTAATGCATACTAGTGGTTTGAATTTCCAAGATCCCCAACTTTTCCAAGTTTTTAAGGTTTCCCGACCTGTAACAACTGTGCATTATCAGTTCTTAGAGATCTAGAACCATCCTGGAACAGAACATTAAGGCTCCTGCCTACCTGTAGCTTTATTCTGTGTTTGAGGCCGAGAAGCCCAAGAGCGATAAGGATGAGACTGCCACGCGCAACAAGTGCACCACTGTCACTAAGCTCAAGGCTCTGCGCTGGAACTCTCACCGGTGACCCTACTGGAAATTCTGTAGTAAGGTACAGTACAGCACCATGTAGTATTTTTGCATGTGTCTGATGCATATACTTTGAGATACAGCACTTTGAAAAACCTGTTTTTAGCCATTTTGGAGTACTGTACTCTGAAATGGTGTTTCTAATGGACGTGATGTCTTGAAAGCTCTCATCTAAAATGTATTCTTTTTGTAGATGAGTACACGGGATGCACATTTAATAGTTTCATTGAAAAACATGTGTATCTCATATACACTGCAGAAGTTCACATGCCACATAGGCGGGCAGGAGCTGTATGGGCTCTTACCAAAAGTTCAATGATTGTGTTGGACCTGCCTCTGCAAATTTTCAGTACACAAACTTCTGCTGCATCAGAAGGGATCAGCAAAGACGATCAGGGTTCAGCTGTTATCGTAGTATAAGGGCAAAAGTGTGAAAAGAAAGGAGGGGGGTTAAGTAATTATACAAACTTCTAATATTCAAGTGACTGAAGTACTTCAGAAATGACTTATGCCATATTTTGGGTTCCCACGGTTTCCATGATAAATTTGATAATGCAACTTTAAGTGATTTGTTAAATATTTTCTCAGTTGTATATGCAGTACATCGAAAATACTGCTTCTTGGTGGGGGCACCTTGATTTCTGCATGTGGGCCTGTTTCCACTGCTGGAATTTGATGGGGTATGCAACACATACAAATTATACTTGCCTACGTGCTAGTGAAGTGATGGGAAAGGGTGGTGAAGAGCTAACCTAACTGTTCCATGAGCAACTGGACGCTGTTGAGTATCTGTGGTACGGCCACGAGGCACGAGCTCATGTTGCCAACATCCTTCCACTGCTTCTCCAAGCTCAGGTGCAGCTCGCCAATCAGTGCATCCACCATCTACGGCACACGGAGCACCACTATAGTATGCTATTTGTTCATCTTGTACAGGTATACCACATTTACCTGAATATAGGATGAACGAATACACTTTTCCTGTAGAGCAAAGTAAAAATGTGGAGTATGTACCATTTTCAGAGATTACACTATGTTCTGGTAAGTATTAGAGGGTGCGATGGTCAGACTACTCTCACACCATATAGGATCAGGTTCAAATTCCTCAACGAGGTGAGAGCAGGATTCTCCCATGTGGGAAGCGTGGTGGATGTTGACACCAGCTAATTATCTTTCTCAGAGTGCTCTCGTTTCTTCCACCATTTCATTCTTTCACTGCCCCATCCTGACCTTACTTCACCTCATCACTGCTAACACACACCTACGCACATGCACACACACACACACACACAAAATCACTACACATTCCATAGGAAAGTATTCCAAACTGCAAGCTCCCCAGAAGGCTTGAACAATAATGCCTGCTCAGGCAGCCAGTCGTCCAGTCTTCTGGACAACAGGAGCTCAAGCTGTGGTTGGCTATTCAAGGCTTCTGAGGGCATTGAGTAGTGCTAGCATTCCTACTGAGTACGAGGAGAGGCTCTGTGTGGTGCAAGTCCATTCCCTACACTCACCTGGACCCTGGGAACCCTCGATATATGTGCGGGGCCATACTAGCCACAGATTGCATGCCTTGTAAAGGCAATCTGCACTGAAATAACAAGACATTGAGATTACATTGACAACAGGTAAGCTGCACGAACATCACTGCCTTTAGGCACCCTCAAGGGGATCCCAGCCACCTGATGAGGGGGTACCAGAACTGTCGGCTGTGTTCCGGCCAGCAGCAGGAGGATGAACCATCTGGCTCGTTGGTTTGAGCGGTGAGATCATCCTGGCATGCCGGGGTGTCTGCCATGCAGCTAAGCAGTACCGGCAGAGGACAAGGTGCAGGGTGCAAGGCATAGTCCCTCGCAGCGAGGGATGGAGGAGGATTTTCTAAGAGCAAGGGTTCAACTCAGTATATCCAGCTCGGGAGCCTTACGAGAACTTCATAACACAGACAATACGGAAGGCATAACTGATGGGGCGCAGGCAAAGCATAAACAGGAAGCAGCCCTTAGCAAATCACTAATATTGTATTGTAAGTATAAATTAAAATTTAAAATTTAATGTTTACTGCAGAGTAACACAAGAAGCTGAAAAAAAAGTTGATGCTTAATACCCTATCCTCTTTCGCCTTCAGTCAATGGCTCTGACGAAAGCTAATTGGTGGAGAATTAGTTACGTTTAGTAACTAGTAAAAACATTATAGACAGTTGAATAAACGTAATGTTGCCAGGCTGGGTTGGGGGTTTCCCATGTTAGACAAGTTAGACTTTGGTTCTCTTTGGCTTAGTGACTAATAAGGGAGGAGGGGAGTTAAACCCCAGAGTAAACATAATTCGAAAAGATTCTCTGTAGGAGACTTAGTTTTCTTACCGTTAGGGCCGCCAAATATCGTGATGCCAACTTCACGGGGAACATGGGCTAAAAAGGCACTAGACAGGATCCTTAAGGTCCTATACTGTACCAGCTACGAACAAAATCAGGAGCTATTGAGACAATTTTTATGCGTTTAGTTACCTGATGCTGGACGCAAACATGAACAATCTTTCCAGTTGCCATACTTATTCAGCATGTGGGTTTGGACGTAGCTGCTGGCTGGGCAGGGCGAGGAGAATGGCTGTACTTCTGCAGTTATGATAGAAGTAGTAGACTCCGGCAGATCAAGCCTATGCCACGCTCAATCAATTCCTAATATAGTTTCTCCGCCCTGTCGTATTGCCTCAATTCCAGTATGTTCTTCAGGGGTGACACTTATTAATGAGCAGAAAAGTGAAACTGTAATGTATTAACTGAAGGTTCTGCCATGAAAGTAACGTCCAGAACACAGGGTAATACCAGGTGTTCCCAAGTCCGGCCTTTGCAAACTGGGACTTGAACGTTGGGTAGTTGGGATGCCTGGTGTCCTGGGAGCGACACCTGCTAAAGGACGGTCAACCCTGAATGTTGCGAATCCTACTCCAGCCTTCGCATGATGGGAGTAGGTTTGAACACCCAATCCGGTCGTACCTAGTAGCAAATTCAAGAAAAGGAAAAACTGGTATTTATTATGTGTTCCTAACCCAGTGTACTTCCAGAGCTCAGTGAATTCACCCTCCGTTTCCAACATCCAGCCTTTTCAAGCTGGGACAACTGAGAGACAACTGGACTCTGGGTGAGTAACCCTCAAGAGGCCAATCAGGTCTGAGCACTGTGAGTTCTCCTCCGGCCTTTGTAAGTTGGGAGTCGAACTGAGTACATGGTTTGGTTTTGTCTCTTAAGGGATTTAGATTTACTAGTGCTTTTGGGGCAGTCAAAGACCTACCTGTTGGCAGTATCTCGGTTTGCCTCTTACTGTATATGTCTTCTACCGTTAGGGTTTCCATGCGAACACCAGGTGTACCTTTACGGCAGTCGATTACTAATTCTGAATGAGAGTTCTACATTAATTAATTAACAAACAAATTTATAAAAGGGTGGAAAGGGTTCACACAAATAACTTTAAAATGACACTCGCAAATCTAGTCTAAATACCTAGTTTATGCAACGGGTGTTCTGATTGAACCTAACATTAAATTACAGCACGAGTAACTTGATTGATTCAACAAGTGATCCAGAAGGGCTGCCGGCATGACCAGCTACCACGAGAAGTGCTGGAGTAATTACCAGGTGGGAGTCCGGGGGAAGTCTTCAGATGCCTCTGGTTGATGTCAGCCAACAGTGACAGCGTCTTCAAGGTGGCTGCTGGCAGTTTTAGAGTAGCGTCTTCAAGAAATGTCTTTGAAGACGCGGCGTGGAGAGGTCTAGTGGTCAGTCCCTTTTAGAATAAGTCTTCGGCTTTTACAGGCTGGGAGAGAAGGGTGGCTACCACGTACCCCTACTGATGCCCTCTCCCTTATGCAAACTGGAGGGCACAGTGACAGCCCTGAACCAAGGAATGGCTCCTCCTTTTATGCTAGTTCTACAAGCTTGTTGGTCCTCAGAGGGGTGTGGAGGTGGCTAGCCTCTCTCCCCAGAGATAGTTCTTGCTTGGTGGCAGCACCCCCCTTTTCTTACCCTCTGTGTCAGAGGCACTGACATACCTTACTGCCTCTGCTGGAGGCTGTGGTGCTCCAGTGAAATGAGTGCTGGGCTCCTCTAGCAAACTGTGGAACTAGCTTGCCTTCCTGGAGGGTGTTGATGGCTCGTCGAACAGTAAAATCCCTCGGCAGGGTAGGGCGACAGCTTTTTGGAGCAAACAGTACAATTTAAACCTACGAGACTGTAGTCGCTCTTGATGTGCCATCGACGGACACTGTAGGCACGTGTTTCCTTGCACCAATGGCAGTATGACTTGTCCATATAAATGATGGTGCTGGATGATGGGGCGAAGTCTAATAGAAGAGTGCACATGCCCAATGCACAAAACAAGTCATGCGTAGTATAAAAATATTTATTAGAATTTTTCTTTATTACCTAAATATTAATTTAGTACAAAATAGAATAGCACCACCAACTTAAATTAAGCACTTGAGAGACACTTAGTGATGAATAAATGTAGAGCGCAGACGCGTACCTGAGCATCTCTGGCATTCTCCTCGGCCTGCCGGTGCAGCTGGCTCCACTCTGTCTGGTAGCTGTGCAGCAGCTCCGCACCTGCATTATAGTTCACAGAAGGGTCATCAGCCAGCACCCTGTCCTGCTGTTCCTTCACCGACAAGCCCCTGAAACTGAGGAGCCAACCCATTCCCTCCAGTCGTCTGCCTCTTGAGGCACATGCCCCGCAGCGACCTACACTGCTTCCTCAAGGAGCAGTTTCATCACTACTTAATTTTAGTGTATGTACTTTTCATATTTAAATTTGGTTTTGATAGATTTAGTCTGTACATAGATTTTTTTAAATATTGAATTTTACATTTTTTAAATAAAACTAAAGTAAATTTAAGTAAAAGAATTTATCAATTATTAAAGTTATTGTGTTAATGGTTTCATTTCATTCTTCATCTTAAAGGTTTCTGACAATTCAGTTTTCTTCAAATATTTTATAGAAAATTTGTGCAAAATGTGGTTTTCATGATATTTTATATTGGCGTAACTATTTGTAAATATAGGCTGTTCACTGTAAAATGAGCACTTTTGATAGCTCTGCATAAGATCTACTTGTATGCCAGTTGTGTATTCTCCCGCCTTATGTAAAATTAACACTGCCAAGGGCCTCAACACTTAATTCACATGTCGGTCGAGTGAAACTGAAATTTATAAAAGTAAATATTTTACAAATCTGCTCATTTTTACACTTTGCTGCATATAAAAAACAGAAACCAAAATAAATAATTATGTTATTACAAATGGTTGCTTAACACTTTTAATTCAATGTTAAGATTTGGAACTATTTTTCCTCTATTGCTACCAACTTTGCTGGGAACATGTCACACAGGGCGCCTGATAAATTATATGCTGGTAGGGTCAGTGACTATTTTATAAGGATTATTTCGAAAGTGCTCACTTAATCATGAACAGCCTTTATCACTATTTTAAATATTAAAATAAAAAATTACTTAGTGAAAAAGCCTTGAAACCTTATTGCGGTCATCAGTAGGGACCTGCAAAATTCACATTATTATTCAAGGATTGACTGAACTGCAAGTTACTGACTTCAGTCACTGGCCGAAAATATGTCTGTAGGCTTTCACTACCCGCTAATAAAGAGCATGGTTCCTACCAATGTCCCTTCTGAATATTTTCTATTAATGCATGTAATGATTTTGAATTATTTCCTGTCGAAAGGGTTTTTACGGTGTCTATGTCAGCTTTTCCCTCTCTCTTCTTAGTCACAGTCGAGACTGTCTCAATTTAAAGAATACTCTTTTGAGAGAGCAATCTTTCGCACAACCTGGCGAAAACACTAATTTGTGCTCTCTCACGCTCTGTCATAGTGAGACAACCACTATTTCGTTCATTTCTGACACGCAGGCAGCTGATGCCAAAAAGGAGAGAAATTGTGTTAAGCTAAAATCACGTCACTCACTATTGAAATTTATATATAAATAACTGCAGTACTATCAGAATACTTGGTAGCACACAAAATGCCAGACTTTTGTCAGAAATCGTTATTTATATTTTTATCAATAATTATTTAATTGACTAATAAAGTTGAAATTATTCACTTGCAGTTGAAATGTGCAGTGATTTTGGCATAGGAAGAAACTCTAACCTAATTCTAATGGAAACAGTGTAAACAAATATGGCACGTGGTCAGTGTGTGCAAGAGCGCACCAGCAAAAACACAACTTCAGCCGTGTCTCAATTGGCCCATTGAGCGCTCTGACTTCGTAATGACATGGTCGCGAGAGAGCGCTCTCTGGGCCAATCGAGACATGACGCCAGGGATGTAGTAATGGTACCAATTGCAGCCATGGTTACCCAATCCTTCGCTGTAGCGATACATGTCCCCTTGCATGGTTCCCTCCTATTACCCTGCAGGCAAATGGACCTAGCCCTAAGACGCAGTGTCTCAACATGAAAGTGTGCTCACTCTCACTTAATCTGGCTCACTCTAGCAAATTGAGACTTGTGCTCTCTGAAATCCTTACAACGGCATTATTTCTCTTGACACAAAAGGTAATAAATAGAGAAAAATAAAACATTGCTGGCCTTTCACTTTCCTCCAGTAAATGTACAGTGCTTTATGAAATAGTAACGGTAATTATTAAGAATACGGGCTTTTTCGAAAATCGGAAAACTAATACCTGGATATGTTAGATATGATTATTAGTAATCATATCACTAGGAATTTTGGAGGGGCTTCAAGAAGTTTTCTGTAAAAAAAATAATAAAATGTGATAGGGAGGAGGGTTATCAAGATTGCTGTATTTATGCTATAAAATACGTATAATATATGTAGAATATATTTACATCGGGTCGTTGAATTGTTTTACATGTAAGAATACCATTTATAACAAATATTTAAGGTGTAAAATGTCATTTACGGGGTATATTTATAGCAGCGCTGAGGTTATACAGGTAAACAACACAGGTATGGAGCAGTGTCAGGACATTATGTAATTCTGGTGAATTACTCAAGGCTTACCTGGTCTATATTGACAAGAGGATAAAATATATTACTAGCAGAACAAATATACATATCTTAGATGATACAGAGCCCCGTTCAGAGATGGTGTTTATAATAAGTGATGTATAACACCCCGTTATTTTTTCCTTACACTACGCATCCATGTTGGTTGACATCAGGTGGATTGTGAGAAATTGCTGGACACTACTTGCTATTTGATTTGTGTCGTATCGTAGGTTTCGTATTTACGAGTGCTTAAACACGTGTTTTATTGCAATTCATGTTGTTTTGAAGTGTTAAATCTAAAAATTGTGTGAAATTAAGTATTTCTGTATAGTGTGGTCAAGTGGATCAACACTGTGGTGTGCGTGTTCATATACACCGTGTGAATGGTAAGTGATTAGGTGAGTATTAACTAAATTAATTTCTAGTAAAAAGGTATAATTCCACTCCATTAATTACAAAGAACACGAATTTACTAGGTACATCAACATTTGACCAATAGAAACTCCAAAAACGAGTGGGGACGGTTATGAAGATCAGAGACTATTGTTGGTATTACACATTTCACAATCCAACGATTAAGTTATGTCAATAAAATATTCTTCTAACACTGCTTTAGAAACAAAAAAATATGTGTTTAGGCATTTCAGGTTAGACATGGAAACAACACAGCTGCCAGTGTGCGCGAGAGCGAGCACCGAGTGTGCATCGTTCTTCTTTCTATCTCCTCCGAGTTTCGACAGCAGAGGTCTCTCTGAGACGCCAAGAGTGGGCGAGAGAGTACTCTCAGCAAATTGCATAGCCTAAACTCCCGTCCCTCCGCCGGACATGCATTAGAATTACAGGGTAATATAGAAAAAAAAAATCACTTTGAGCACGCCTGTGAACCCACCTCGCCGTTATTCCCTCCTGCACAGTCTGGAATTTGTCTCGAATACTTTCAAACATGTTCCTGCTACTCCGTAAATGCAGACGACTTCAAAATACTTCAAGCGACGGCGTCGCAAAAACATTACGTTCGTTGCTTTCACACTAATGTAGCCTGTGAGTGCAGCTATAGGTTCGTTTCTTTCAACAAATAAAAAAAAAGCTTTTGTGGTGTAGTGCAGCTACACCATAGAAAAGAGATATAGGTATAGAAAGGTCACTCTCTTCAGGAGTACCCATACACTATTTGCAGCGCTTGGTGACTGCCTACAGAACTACGCACGAGTGGCGGGAATTTCGAATATGCTTGTTGCAATTGTGCTCCATGAACCAGCTTTTCAGTATTCATATATATATATATATATGTATAAATCTATATTTACATATTTATAAATATAACATAAATTTCTCCAATTTGTAGTGTTTAATAAAACATTAAAATTTAAGGTTTGTATTTTCTCTTTATTTATATATATACATATAGGTGCTGCATGGCTAATGGTGAAAGGTGTTTTGGGGAGTGGTGAGGTTTAAAGGTTAATGAAAAATTTTGGTAATGGGTGAAATTACCCAACTGGTGCCAGGCGTCGCCTGTGATGACGATGCTGCTGGACTCTCTTGGGTTTCTCATGGTGCTGTGGGTCATTTGCCCGTACTTAGATTTTTCTTCACTGTTGATTGTTGCCCCTTTAATTACTTACATACCTTTTCCGTTTACTAAACGTTAGGCCTATTAAAGGCTGACCTACTCGTCTTAAATTATATTTTTGAAATAACTTACCGACTACTTGACTGGATATATATATGTATATGTATGTGTGTGTCATATATACGTGTGTGTTCACGCACAAAAGTTTTCCAGGCAGGATTTTTTTTTTTTTTTTACCATTTACCCTTTTACTCTCAAGGACGAAACATTTAAATAATGTATAAGTACAAGATAAAATAAATGCAGAAGTTTAAAACGCTTTCCATTAAGACATTATTTGTAATATAAGCTTCAATAAAACTGAAATAACTTAACAGACTCATGAACTGCAATTACAATAAAATTACATAAGTTAACTTAAACACGCAATAGTAGTTTCTATTGGACATTTTCTGGGATGCCATTGAATTCATTCTCTGTAATGTACTGTAAACATTAATTAAACTGAAATAATTTCCAGTAAATAGATGAACTGAACATCCACAGCTGCAGTAACTATACACCGAAGTAATTAGCATACATGTTGAATTGAGAACACTATGTTAATTAAAAACCAACATTGTTTGTCAAATATTTATTCATACACTACACACAGAATTCATACAAGTCTCTATATGTTTACACATTTTCAATACAATGTCTACTGGAAGGCAGGATGCTCTAATATCCAAAAATTTAAACTACAAATTATAATTACTGGTGAGGGTATTACTTCCCATTAAAATGTTAGGGCCGGCTTTATTAATGAAGAAAAAAGATAATTTAATCAAGATAAAAAGTTAAATTATGTTTTCAATTGGGATAGTGATATAATTTGTGTTTCCCGATGACGTATCTTTCTCTGAGAAAATGTTAAACTGATTTTGTAGGAACACACTTCTCTTACTTAGTTTACAATTCAATATTTCAATTTATAAATACAGTATGTATATTGTGAGTAGTTACAGCAAGTCTGTATAGTATTTCTGTGGTAACTTAGCGAGTAAACAAATATTAGTTACTTAGATTTAATCTAATGCCATTTTATCAGAATCCTACCTCTAAGATAGAATATTATTATGTCAACCAAAAAAGTTGGGTAATTGGAATAAAATCTTGGGGAAATGTGTTTCTAGCAAATGGAAGAAGAAAGAGCAAACAAGTCTAAATTAATTCTCAACACTCAGCGAAAATATCAGTAACTGTTAAATTAACAAAGTCAATTATAACAAAAGAAATAATAATTAGGCATGCGCAAAACTCTCTTTTTTTTTAATGAGAAGCGAAAACAAAGCAAAGTTTACAACATGCGAAGGAATTTCAAAGGAAAATCGAAGTCGGATTTATATATATATATATATATATATATATATATATATATATATATATATATATATATATATAATTATGCCTAATTATTATATATATATATATATATATATATATAATATATATATATATATATATATATATATATATATATATATATATATATATATATATATATATATATATATATATATATATATATATATATCAGTATCAGTATCAGTAATAATGAGTTCAAACTTGAAAAAATGTACCCTACTATAAATATATATATATATATATTATATGAAATATTAAAATATCAAAATCTGCAAGAAAGTAATCATTATACATTTTGATACTACAAACTTGACTAAAATTACCATACTCCATATATCCAGTCCCATTTGGCGCCACAACTGCACAGTGATTTCAGTGGGTGACTAATCAACATTTGGACTCTTCCCTTTTCTACTCGGGGGACCCTTGTCAATGTCAGGTAAGATCCAACGTAATAGATTGAGCTGTATCCTGCTGCAGAGCATGAGTGTGTTGTGTAGAATGCTCGGTACTTGCACACCCTATTGTAGTTTTTCCCCCTTCACTTATGTTAATGCTGCACTTATCAACATTGCATGCTGATGAAATACCTGTTAACATATAACAAACACTTTCACAGTTTACCCCAATGAGATAACATTTTTTATGTAAAAACCTGCAACAATTTCATATTTCCTAAAATATTGTTAGCCTACTCTGTTCATTTATTATCGAGACCAGTGGTTAGTAGGGAAAATTAGGTTTGTTATTAAAACATTAATTCCCATTATATTTAACTTTACTTAAACTGAATCTGTCTGATTAAAAAGTGACAAATATAACTAAGAGCTGATTTTGCAATTTAGATCATTTACTTACATATAATTAGTTATATATTAATTATTTTACTAATTCCATGTCAAAGTTTTCTTGTTTGTGCACATGATGTCCTATTAAAGTACTGCTTGGAATTAGTAATAAATTTTAAGCAGTCCTGCTGTGTTAGGTGCAACAAAACACACCTTTCCAGCATTTGTAAATTATACATTTTAGCAAAACAATTTCCTCTATCATTATACAATTCCATTAATATTTGCCTTCTTGGAGAATGTCTCTAAAAACCATTCATTAAAAATGTACATTTACATTACCATTTTCCCAATTAAGGGTGAAACTTTCCTTTCACATTCTTAAATATTAATGGAATGGGACAGATATGAATTACTGCAGTTTATCTCACAATTATCATGTTAATGCTAGGGGGGGGGATGTATTTTCAATGTATGCTCTACATCAACAAAACCTGTTTACACAAGCAAGGTACCCAGTTCAGTATTATGATTATACTGGTAGACATGTTGGTTAATTCTGGGAACTAGCACTAGTGCAATATGTGTAACCATAAATGATTTTTTACAACCCTATTCCTCCATACCCCATGTACAAAATGAACAAAATACTGGGAAGGTAATATTATACAGTACATGAACATTAACAAACAAAAATATTGGCCATGCCACTGCTTGCCAAAACTCAGATCATTATAATTCAATCTGTTGGTGTATGTTCATTTGGTTATCACCATAACGACTACAATCTGCATAAAAAGGAAACAATGCAGTTCAGAAAAGATACCATACAGGCCACTGAAAACCAAACAGGCGTAACAGTACACACGACTGTAAAATAGATTAAATTCCATAGGAGAAAAAAAAACATTGAAAATTTTATTATTTTTCTGGTGTCATCTCTACTATCGTTATTTCACTACGGCTTCTTTAGTAATGCCAGAGAAAAGTTAACAGTACTTGCTACAAGAAATGATGATTACATTAGGCCTACTTACCCTGGCTGGCCACTTGTGCGCTGTGCGACGGAAACGAGAATGAATTTACTTCTGATGGTACTTCAGTAAAACCTGTAATTAAAATTAATCAATGTAAAAATATTTCTTAGATTTTGAAACTACACAATTACCCTGTCCTTAAATTAAAACACAAATACATGTAGGGGTTAAAACTTCATGCAAAATTATTGCCCAGTAAGTTATAGCACAACCATGTTTATGATAAAATGTTATACTAGGCCAAGCTAAGAATGAAGTCAACATTGAGCTAACACAAAGCATGTATCGGTTGAAAATATGTATTTCGTGTGAAATTTTTTTCTTACATGTTCTATGTCCCAATTGTCTTTCACATGCTTATGTGATAAATAGAGTACAATAAAATAAATAAATAAAACATAATCCAGAAAGTGTGTATTAAATCAACCTACAGAAGGCATATTAGGAAAACCATTGTGTTTGTTATTAAAATGAAATAAGATTGTTGAGAAGTCACTGTTTTAGTATTTTCAGTAATGCAAATGATTTCATAAAATTTTTGAATTATCTGTCTAATGATTTGTGTATTTTCGTAATTCTTTCTCTGATGTTTTCTGTATTTACTCATATTCGTTTAGTTAAAGATTTTCATTTGACAATCGGTAAACTAGCCAAATATAAATTAAACAAACCATGGACTAAAATTTACTTCCACATAATTATATTACCTCCATAAAGTTGTTTTCTGTTTGTATCCAGAAACCTAAACAACAAGTAAAGTATACCCCAACAAAAAATAATTTTTAAGTATTTAATTTATGTATCTAAACATAAACGAACTTACAAAACTATAGACACGTCATAAGTTAATTATATTACTACAGTTGTAAACTACTTACCCGGTAATCAACTATTGGAAGAGAATAATGTTTGAGTATCTCGGAACCTGGTATTGTGCACGCAGGAAAAAAGTGTCGGCCACACACATAAAATGACATATACATATCTAATTGGTGTTTACTTTCCAGTTTATCACTCTTAATTCTTGCGATCCAGATATTAAAGACATCTTCATAAACTGGAAAACGATGTCGCATTGGCACCGTATCAGTGCATCCTGCAAAACAACACTTTTAAAATACGACCCATTATTTCGTTTCCTATAATTCGATAGACCAGTACATTTTAATGCTATACAGCTACAATCCATGGGTCACAAAAATAAAAAATCACGTTTCACCAATTACGTTAATCAAACTAACGGTAGTTTCTCAACATATGCACCATTTTTACATGCTTTCATGTAGATCGACACATACATCATCAGTTGTTTAACATACTACTTGCGCCTCATGGATGCCAACAGAGTTACAATGCAGGTTCAGCCATCATCGATAGAGTGCCCATGCCATGAGCTACACCAGCTTTCCCTGTCGAGTCGGTGCAGCTCATGGAGATTAAGATGATGCTTCTTTAGCATAGATTAAAGATGAAGTCATAATTGAACTGATTTTCTGCCAAAAGTCTAGCAAAATTGGTGTGGTTTGGATTTTAGGTTAGAAAATTGATTTGTAAACAAATGCTATGAGATGAATGTATACTTCCTATAACAAATTCCTAATGTAGTTAGATTACAATAAAACTGGTTAAAGTATTTGATTAAAGTAAAAGTGCTTGTCATTTAAAATTATGATATAAACAAACACGTTCACCACTTATGACCATGTGATTTACACAATAGAAAACTTTAGCATTTGACTTTTCGTATACTTGCCTCAGACAAAACTACCAATATACAATAGAATTGTAAAATCAATGAGCTATATAGTAAACATATAGTGCAGAAGTATTTCCAAACTGAGACCATTTGAACCTCTGTCCACTTTTAATTTCAGTCAAAACAAAGGCCTGTGGTTGGGTGTAGCGGTAAGGAATATCCCACATACATACCCAAAATAAACGACAAATAAAACACAATTGGACATTTTCACTCACTTGCTGGCTGGAAATATGGTGTAATTCGGGGATTTTGCTTTGCAAGGTTAAATATTGCATAAAACAAACAGCTGGGAAGTTGTATAGTGTAGTGTTGAGGCACTGGGGCATCAGGTCATACTGGGTTGATTGGGAATATACAAAGGCGGAGAATAAAATTTGGAATCAGGTGTTTGGAATAATATAACAGCTAGGCGCCAGACGTCGCCGTGGCGGCATTACTGATGTTGTGGTAGAGCTGAGTCCTTGTTACTTCAGAGTGCTGCGGGCCGATCACAAGGCCAAACTTTCCTGCGATGATCTTCCTGTTCACCTGATGTGGAGGCCTTGTTTGCTAAACGAGGGGCTATTCGGGTGGCCCAATCACCGCATGGAATTGCAAATTATTGACATATTGAATCGGCACAATCAGACTCCCTACACGTAGATTGTAAGGGCCAAACTACACGCCCATGAATGCTAAACAGGATACTATAAATATGTTGCAGCACACATAAAAACCAATAATTAAAGCCCATTCACATTAAAGTGAGCACTCTAGAAATCAACCTTTGAAAAAAAAACCACCATCGGCAACTCTGTATGTATAAACATGTGCGTCACCACACAGGCTGAGAATGAACACACCCAGTTATGTTGGCAGTGAAATGTGAAAACTAGTTCTACGAAATAACGTGGTATTGCAAGTGTAATATTAAAATTAATGGCTACTTAAGCTGTTTGAAGTTAATTTGATACACTTTAAAGTAATTATTGGCGCAAAGATAATGTATTTACTGTAACTCATAATTATATTGTGTCATGTGATCGGCACAACGGTCAAAACCAACAGTCCATTGTTGTGGTTCCTTCATTCTTGTTGCTTGGCTTTGATTGTGTGGAGTGATTCCAAGGCAAACTACAAATTTGGAGACTGGAAGTTGCTGTGTTTTAATATTTCTCATTTATTTTTTAGCTTATCTGTAATCAGCATTGTTTTATTATAGGTCGTATAGTGTTGAATTGTGTTGTAGTAATTATGTGTAAAGTTATGAGTTCCAGCAAACTACATACAAATATTCAGTGCCAGTATTTTCAATTCAACATATTTAATTCAGGTGGTGTGTGGTCCGCCCTAAGAGTCCACGAAGCTTTACATTTGACCTTTATTCATTATACTTCAAACAGCCAGGAAAGGAAGGCAGTGAACATCGGCAGCACGGCCCGGAGCATCAGCAAGAGCCTGCTCTACAACTTCGCCACCGCCTCTGGAGATGCCTGGTGCCGGGCAAAACCTAACCTATTTACTAAATTTCCACTTTAATGCTCCTTTTTCATTTCTCCAAGCCATGGAACACCCCGCCTGGTGTCAATAGGTTATATGTTGCCCGGCAACAGGTTTCACCAGAGGCGGTGCCAAAGTAGTAGAGGTGACTCTTGTTGTCTACTTCAGGTTGTGCTACCGACGACCAATGCCTTCCTTTCCTGGCTCCTATCTGCATCATTCCTTCCTGCTACCTCAGCTGCCATGGCGATGTCAACTGCATCTTTGTGGGTGAGTTAGTTCTTAGCGAGCAAGGTGTGCTGCACCATCCTGTCTCATGCTTCGCACACCAGCCGGTCTCGCAACATCTGTTCCAAATTATGAAATTTGCAATGTGTGCTCAAGCACCGTAACTCTGCAAGATAAACTACAATATTATCGTCATGGCGCTGATCATGTTTCAGACAATTGTAGATTTCAACAATTTTGCTTGGCATCTGCTTAAAATGTTTCGTGAGTTTTGTAAACACCACACTTATTGATACCTTATCTGTTGTTTAAGGCACCAATAAAGATGTAACCAAGTAATATAATTCTGTTCCACACACTGTAAAAATTGCTGCGCGCTTTGCTTCATCATTTTCGACGCTAATAGCAATATGACGTGAACTAGCACCCTAGGCCATTCTCCTCGTCTACACGACCAACACTCATCGGCCACATAAGTTGTCGCCGAAAGAGCTAATGCGCTTAGCGCAGTGTACACACCAAGGGTACCGGTGCAGTGATAATGAGCGATGTGTAAAAAGCAGAGTATTTAAAGTGTGAATGTTGTGAAAGGCCATTAAAAGCACCAAGTGCATTTTAGCGCACCCAGGAAAATGCTCAAACTGATTTTTAAATGTTTTGTTTATATTTGATGCGTCTGTTCCCCATGTAAACAAAATGGTTTTATGTATCTTTTGTCTCATCTAGACATGTGGTTATTTTTGAAATGATTAATAATCTGTGTTGTTGGTTTTATTGTGTGCATATTGTCTGAAATATATTCTTGTGATGTTCCTTGTTCCTCATGCAACATACACATGCATTACCATGCACGCCATGCAGAAATATTACGGTAAGGCACTGCCATCCATAAAAATCATGGAACAGCTTATGTTTGTTTTATAGTGTCTTGTGTGTAATTTTAAAATGGTTTTTAATGTCATGTAAGTGAAAATAGGTGTGATGTGTGCAGAGAACACTTTGGTTTCAGGCCACGGAGATAGTGCTTTACACTCGTAGCAGTGGTGCAGTATATAATAAATTATGTTGTGGTTTTCCAGTTTTAATATCACAAGCGCCTATTGTCAAGTTTATAAATAAGTTTTTATATGTATAAGAAGGAAGTAGTGGACAGTACTATAGCATTGGGAGGACAGTATTGTGAGGTTAGGTTGTCGTGAATGCCAACAACATAACGTTAACATTGACAGCGCTGGTTTTCTAATCCCACGTTTCTTGCAAGTATATAAAAGCTGCAAATATGAGAACTTTGCTTATGAACAGTGAAAAGACACAATTAAAATTTTTGAAGTGGCATATAAAACTTCAAATGGAACAAATTATTTCGCCCTCAATCAAAAGCAGAAACTGGGTGTTGTGAATACAATAAGGGTGCAATGTTACCAAAAGCCACTAAAACCAATTACTTCTATACCAAACACTTTTAGAAACTTTAAAACTCTCTTTATTAATCAGAGTAATACTTATTTCATTTCTTAAGGAAACGCATGTGTTTCACATCTTTGTAAAGGGAAGACGTAAATAAATATTCCAACCATTTCTTTTAAACACACATATTTATTTAGTATTTGTACATGTGGTGTTTTTTTTTCATTTGTAAAACAGTTTCTTTTCAGTATAGGATATTACACGATCAGTCATATAGCTTGAGTCACGACTTGCACAACTATAGGATGTTTCACAAAGACAAATGTTATACAGGTTGTTTCAAGTCTTTAAACACAGGCTGTTTCTAAATACATAGCAATCTTTACACAGTAATTACAATGTTACACGAATTATTTCAAAGTACATAACACATGTTATAACAAACACAAGTATAGGATATTTCACAAAATACAAATGCTACACAGGTTGTTTCTAAGCTTACAAGTATAGGATGTTTTACAAAATACAACTGTTACACCAGATGTTTCTCAACAAATTTTATAACAAACACAAGTATAGGAGGTTGTACAATTTACATATAAATTCATTTAATACAGATTATAAGCTATTTGCAAGTAGGGGACATTTCTTACCACCAGATTATATTGTTTGTTTGAACACATGCATCTTTAATCTGATGAATCTAAAACCATTCTTTCGAATAAATTTGTGTATGTTTTGACATAGTGTGAGTGTACATCTTCAATGCTACAGGGAAATAGCATTGTTGCAGTCATAGAGAACACAGGAAATGTTGTATTATCGCTACATTGAATCAATTCATGACATTTTTCATCCCCCAGAAGGAAGTAAATCACTTTAAAATGGAACATTCCATCGCACAACTCCATAAATGCATGCAGTATACCATTACACCATTAACTATATGATATATTAGACTTGCCTTGTTTGACACTAATGTAATGGTTTCCCGGATGAAAAAACATATTTATTGTAGGAGATCCAATACTCAAGTGAGAACAAATATTATATAAACACTGTACATATTGAAAAACCTCATCTGCCATTTAAAGTTAAAAAGTGATTGAGGGCTAAACTTATGGTTTGCTAATTTTTTTGCTCGATGTACATAACACTTTGATGAAACACACCCAGTCCATAATAAATATCCAAACTCCTTGTTATCATGTACAAGCATATGAATATCTTTGTCACATTCTTCGAAATACTGAAATGGTTTACTATTATCTTCTATATAGATAAGATGTTTCAAACTCTGTTCTTCCTCACAAAATGTTGTTACAACATGCTCACCCACAGTTTTAAAATTAGTTTTTTCTCTCTTAATTATGGTCTATACTGATTTACAGGACATTTTGAACTGTTGAAGTCAGTTATACAGGATTCAAAACTATATGGGTTTTTACATGTTAACAATTGATCATGCCAGTATGAACATTTGAAATGAATATCTTACTCATACATTTCCTTAAAAGTAACATGTGAATATGGCAATTCGTACCTTACAGAATACAAACCATGTTCGACGAATGAGTACTTACCACTTAGGTTATAAATTATTCTGAATTAGCTACTTCGCATGCATTTATGTTGCACATTGATGGGAAAGCCAAACTTCCTTGTTCGAAAATAAAGTTGTGGATGTCTCCATCACAGGTTTCCGTCCAGCGGATGGTGGTTCCGAGGTGAGGTCTGGTGAGTTGGTAGGCAATTACTCCAATGTCACATTCCTCTTCCACCTCTTTGGTAAGGCTGGCTAACATCAGGTCTTCTAGTGTGGATGGCAGTTCACTGTCTGGGTGGAGATACCTTACAGCACAATCGTTGCATGCCAAGCCTTCACCAAAGTGAGTGCCAAGACTAGTATCGAAAGTGTAGCACCAATGTTCGATATAGTTACATACTTGATGATGTAACACTCCATCGAAAGGTTTAAAGAACACTCTTCTGTATCCTATTTGCAGGACCTTCTATATATCTATAGACTTGAAGACACTAACCATGACTGACACTTTATTGCATTATTCAATCCTTTGTATAGTCTAGCAGATTAAACCTTCTTGCACTTCAGGAACATACTAATTGTTTAACAACAACTAGGTTATGTCGAATTTACAGCGAAAAATGTTGCTTAGCCATACTTCGCATTTCCACATTCCACAAGGTGACATTTGAAGTAGACTACTTCCTTGCATTTGCGCGATGTGTTGCTTATTATGGCATGTTTCTGTCCAAACTGTAGAACTGTTGTAGAACTCCCTACTTAATTTATATTTTATATGTTTAAGTACTGGTTCTTTGGATATTACTTCACTTTGAAATCGGAAGCTTAATTCGTTTGAACTATATAGTAGTTCGCTGTCGGGTTGCATGTTGAACACTAGGCAGCCTTCTTGTTCATAACACAATACTCGTTCTTAATAGATATTTCCTGTAAGACTTTTCTCCATTGCAGAGCTGTAATTGGTAGAATTTATTAGCTTTAGACTTGAACCACACTCTCTTGTATCTGTACACCAAACTCTCGTAAACCTTAGCTGAATTGAACTTCTCCATATTAATGTATTATGTAGGTATGAGCATGTAACAAACCATTTTTAATTATATTATTATCTTTAAATATACCATGGATCTTGGTAAATGTATTATCTTAAGGCTTCTCGTTTACACTGAGAACATAACATTTTGTTCGAACATGGATGATTATTATAACATTTTACAAGTGAATTGATACTTGGACATTCGTAATATCATCTAATGTTTATAACTTCTGCATTAGTTAATTTAATCATACATTCCTTATGTGTTTTTCCCAAAACATAAATGGGATATTCTTTGAGGAGCACATCATTTACATGTTTGAATCTGTCGTCATATTCTAAACACCTGAATTCCATTTAAAATCATGTACTTCGTATGTTTGATGGCAAAACCTCATTTTCACTTCTGCATTTAGGACAGACCATGGTTGTGGTGAATTGATGCTTAAAACTTTAGTGTCATCATCATTTGCATACAATATAGAAAATTCTTTTAAAATATAAGAATTATTATAATGATTTTCAAATCCATCCACATAAATAATCATTATTACGCTATTTCTTTTAACAAGTTTTCATTATAAAGTTAAAGTTACATAATATCATACTATGTAAAGAATATCTCTAAGCATTTTTTTTTTTTGCAATATCTCAGTGGTCGCTTGGAATCCACTTCGTAAGCCCCCTAGTTTGACCTTACTACATTGGGGATAACCATATCTTCTATTAGCAGTTGCAACCTTCGCGACAGGCAATCCCTCTGCTTTTTTGTTGGTTGTCATCGTTCACAAGAGTGAGCATTCCATTCGGACAATATTCACATGGAAGGTAAAGGATAATGTCCTTGTCTGCTCTTAAATTTTTCAGGGAGGAATGGATAAACTAAGTGTATATCGTGGCATGCGAAGGTGATAAGAAACTCTTTAGGTAGCCCCCAAATTGAGAGTAGTCTAGAATCAACAACATTTTTGCCCATCCAAAAACTAAAATCACATTGAATACTACTACGCACTCCTGATAGCAGTTACCGCAGCAGTGATCCTCGTGCATTGTACCTGTTGCAAGATGATGCTGGTGCAGAGTGAAGTAATCCCTGCAGATGTAGTGGTGTAACTCTTGGTGCTGATGTGGATGACTGGCGTAACTCTCAGTGCTGATATGGACACCTGCCACAGCTCTTAATGCTGTTGTGGATGCCTGGTGTCATTCTCAGTCTGGTGTGGACGTCTAGCATAGCTTGTGGTACTGTAGGGGTCTATTGCAGTGCACACATGCACACACACACAATGTTCTCTTGTAAACTCCTAGAGTAACACTGAGAAAAAACTAATTTATTACTTCTTATATAGTAATCGAATCCAAAATGGCTGCCATTTTCCTTGGTTTTTAATTAAAATAGGACATTTTCCATAATATTATTAAATTTGCAATATGACAGCTCTGATAGAACTCCTTTCTGGCTTGAAATGTGGTCTTTAATTAATATTTTGTCGAAATGTATTGTTTTTATATAAAAATAGCTTTATATTTGTACAAGTATACACATTTCTGATAAATACGATGGTATGTCCGAAAATCTTGTGTGTGAACTTTATAAAATCATACTTTATTTACACTTACATGAAACTTTGTGTTCTAACATTTGGTTTTGTAGGGAAATGTACACAAAAAACGTATTTTATTGGCTAATAGCATTCTAAAAATTATATGTTAATTTAACATACATCCAGAATTGTGTCTGTTGTTTCACTTGGATATTGCTTAAAATATGCCTTTTTGTTGCAATATTATTACTTTTGCTATAATACAAACTCCTAGTGGGTTAATATCAAGTTCGAAATGCAGTTTTTCTATTGTTAATATTTTGTCGAAATGTGATATTTGTAGATAATATAGACGTATACCTGTGTAGGTATACAACTTTATGATATACACTATCTACCAAAAAGTAATTGGGCATCTGTCCACAATGTTTGCTCAGTGGTTGTCAGCCTGTTAGAATCTTGTAGGGCCAACTTTTATGGCTATAACAGCAGCCACCCTATATGGCATGCTCTCTACTAGTGTTTGCAGGACATCCATGGGGATTCGTCGCCATTCCTCTTGCAACCATTCCATGAGTTGAGCAATGGATTTTGGTCGCACCTGACGAGCCCTCACCTGGCGATCCAGTTCGTCCCAAAGATGTTCTATAGGGTCGAGGTTGGGGCTCTGGGCAGGCCAGTCCAATCGGCGAACATTGTTGTCGGCATACCACTGCAAAGTAGCCCTTGAAACATGGCACCTGACATTGTTATTCTGGAATTAACATGGGTCCATTACATAAAAATGCCACAATGTTGGGAGCATTTCACTATCCAGAATGTTACAATAGACCCCTGTGTTCATGCTACCATGGACAAACACATGCAGAAGGCCATGAAACACAATTCAACTGATGTACTGAATTACCTATCTTCACGGGTGCCCAATTACTTTTTGGTAGATAGTGCATTTTGTACAATGAAAATCTTGGTTGGGAGCATTTGAAAAAGGAAGCTATTAAAGACAGTCTTTATTTTCACATACACAGAAATTTGTGTTATAACTCAAAATTTTGTAAAGAAATGTAGATGTAAAAATATAGTTTTTAGGTTGAATATGTACACATGCTTGTTTAAACTTCTTCTCGAATTGTGGTGGGTATCAAAAGCTTGAAGATTAGTTAGTGTGAAAACACTATGTAGGATGGAAAACAGTTAAGGAAAATTAAACATTTTCAAAAACTAAATTTTAGCTCTCCGAGAGCAGAGTATGGTAAGCATTGGTTCTCATAATATTGTTACAAACACAATTCTATCACTACTTGGAAATATTTAAATTCTAAATCGGATCATGATATTTCTTTGAAATTTGCATAAAGTTTTCCCGTAATTCCATTTTAATATGATTAGACTATTATGTTTTAGTGGATTAAAAGTAATTTGAATAGGGAATACGTATCATGTAATTATATTCCGTTTTTAGTGTCTGAAATTTCCTGGGAGCTGCACCCTGATTACTAACATCACATATTGCAATATTCAGTTTGCTGAGAAGCAATTTTATCAATGTGTAATGTAAGTGAGCTGAGTATGAATTTCTCTTGTGTCATTATTGTACCACAGAATTAAATTTGATACTAATTATAAATTCTATTTTAAAATTGTATGTTGCAGTGACATCAGTATTGTATGACTACTTCGATGTTTATGTGTCATTCTTACAAGAATGGGAAACAAGGCTTAATGCTTTTCCTGGGATATATTTTTGCGACTCATAATTCGATCATAACACATTTAAACTCATGACTTGAGAATACAAATACTTCTGGGAAATGATAGTAAACTGTTTAGTTTGTGATTGATCAACAGAGTGCAAATAGATATAAATAAAATTCACTCATTTTGCGTACCTTCGTGGACATGTGCTACGCTCTTTACACAGCTTGAAATGCTACAGAGGCATCCAAGGCTATAATGATTAAAAACATGTAAATAAAATATATTTTGATTACACTACTGCCGATATTTACTAAGAATATGTAATTGTAACACTGCAATTTGTATGAGAAACAGTATTTATATCTTAACAAATAAATATTCTAGCAATATTTACGATGACAAGTTTTCACTTTTTGACGTCATCGATCTTCGTTACATATGGATCTCCGCAGGTACATAATGAAACAGAAACCACGAAGTTGTTCGTACTCATGAAATACAATAAGTGATTCGCTATCACTTGGTGTATATCGCATGTTGTGGTCTGTGTTTTTAATCAGGGTCCTGGGCTATGACCTGGCCATTGGGAGCTGACTTTCCAGTTCAGATGATTGCACCTTAGCAGAAGAGATGGGGGGGAGGGGGTGAGCGGCCAGAATCTTTCACCATAGGAGCAAATGGTTGCTTGTGGACAGTCGACCTGGCTGGAGCGATGCAAGGCAGAGTGGACATCTCATACATGCTGAGCTTTTCGTTCATAATATACATTACATTTTATTGCATATATTTGTATAGGTGCTTCGAATATTTATTAAATGAGTGATATGACGATACAGCATGTGGTGAGAGCACAATTAATTTCTTGAAACAGGTGTGGTCCACCGGCGTACGAGGTATACTAGGATTGCTGCATGTCGACACACACAATGTGTTTGTAGGAGCAGGATCCAGTATGCTTGAAGCGATATTGCGACACAGTGCATTTTTAATTATTTAATTTGAAGTTGTGGTATTGTATGCTACAGAGCTTCGCAACAGATGAACAGAGAGTTTCATGTGACGGTCGTGCGAGCTAACGGAAGACGTGTTTGTAAAAGGAGACACTTAACGTGTTTTTAACAAACGTTTGCTTCATGTAAGTTAAATTTATTTCTTCGTGCATGGTTAATATTTGTTTCGTGTTGTATGGCTATGTCTTTTTTAAGACGACGAGTGAAAGTATTTGCATTTCGGTAATAATGTAATTTTATTGTGGTCTTCAGGGCTGATGAAGGGCGATGTGAAGTACGTGTGCTTAGGTTATGTGGATTTTAATGTTCGTTATTCCATGGATTGCTGGTGAGTTTTAATTTTGACTTCAAAATTATTTTCTTTTTTTTTACACCTATCTTCTTGGGCGATAAGTGAGTAATTTGGTGAGTAACGTACATTTTGTTCCTGTGTTAATATTTAAATTGTTTGTTTGTTAACAAGTTTGCATATTTTGAACGTGTGTTTGATGAAAATTGTTTCACTTATTATCTGGTAGGGAAATAGTTATGTGGTTCATTCGTTACATGTTGATCAATCGGTTTAAGTATTTTTAATGTATTAGTGTCATAATTGTGGTTTGTGAAGTAATTTTTAATGTTACATGTTGTTTCATTTGTATCGATGGAATATTAATTTAGAACATTAATTTATGTCATAAATTATTACTCGCGTGTGCTTTGTCTACATTCAGAGAGCGAGCTGGATGGAGCTCCTCTGCTGCTCTCTCCCATTAGTCGCAAGTGCTCATTCCTCGACCGACATTTGAACTGAATGGATGTGTCTTGCTCCTGCTGAATACCACAATTAAAAATTAATATATCCCTTCACCAACATTAGTTGCAAGTGCTTTCACTAGTCACATGTGTTCCATTCTCAGTACACCTCCAGATGTCATAGGGTGAACATCAATGCCACTGCTCTCCAAAGAAATTAAAAAAAAAAATTAAGGATCCTTATGCCATTCTTGCACCAAACTCAACACTTATATACGCCCAATTTAATACGCGTCACACCTCAGTACACCTCCAGACGTCCTACAGTCAACATCGATACCACTGCTCTCCAAACAAATAAAACAAAGACACTTATGTCACTCTTGTGCAAACGCAACACTTATGTACCCATTACACTACACCTCTCCACTCAGTCGGCTGCCGGGTGTTATAGAGTGAACATCGCTGCTCAGTTACACATACCACTCCAGAAATACAAATATATATGTAAAATAAATTTTTAAGAAATAAAAATTTTGGGAAATTTTTCAAAACGGGTTAAGCCTTAATTCGATTACGCAATCTACAGATTAATCTAATTAGTACTAACCTGAGTAAACAATTTATCGGAGTACCCATAAATCCATAAATCCATCAATTAATCCGCTCCATGCACATGTCATTCACCAAGTGGGCCAGAATCAGAACGCTCTTACTACTATCACCACGCGAAAATCTGGGAGTGGCCCAGCCGGTGATTGAACCTGGTTCGCCTTGGTGGGAAGCGAGCAGTCTAACCGCTCAACCGTCGCGACCATCACTAAAGATAAGGTAGAACAATATTATCGTCTTGTTCGCATGTATCCAACATTGAACTACCAACACAACTGTCAGTCACTTGGTCAACAGTGATGAACGTGTCTGAATTTTCATAAGAGAAGCACTTTTATTTAAATAAAATACCTTCAGCAGTTTGAATTTAATCAAATTGCATAAAAAATTAGTTAGAGTAAGTATACAAACATCCCAAAGCACTTGTTTACACAACCAGTTTATTAACCACAAATCTTATCCACATTCTGTATGACAGGTGTGCTGACAGAAAAAGCAGTTCAATGTTGAGATAGAGGGGCCGCTGCCTGCGCTCCTTGGGCGCGCATTCTACTCAATTATCACTCATGTTTGGAAGCCAGCGCTGAAAAAGTAAGAAACTGCAATTCTTGCCATCTTAGTGGGCAAATACTTTACTAGAGTGATGCATTCTTTTATTACGATAACTTGCTCCGCAAAGAAACATAAAACATAAAACGCATGGAATATCTGGACTAGATGCCTATATCTCGAAACATTTGGCTCAATGTATTTCTGTATGATTTTGTTCAACAACTTCCTGGTTCGTTTCATGCATAGACTAAAGATGGGTGTTTAGTGTATGGTTTCATGATAGCGGTGATGCTGTATTGCAACAAATGTCTTGACTAGAGTAACGTATAGGTAAATATATACGCAAATGCATCACTGTGGTAAAATATTTGTTCACGAACTTGCTGTCCAGGATTGACCTTTATTGGATTTTTCTATATTGCCTGCCAGAAACCTATACTTTCTAACTATTCTTTTTAACATTAATTTATTCCCCTCGCCCTGATAAGAGTCATGACTATTTATTCAGAACGTCAAAGTTCAATGTTGTCCTAGAAAATATTTTTGTAATAAATTTTCTACGAGACGTCTTTTTGAATGTTTATTCCTGACTATACAGTTGCCGCTAATGAACCTCCGGGTCCGGAATCCCTTAATAACATGACAAAACATTTGAAACAGATCAGCCGGGGGCGCAGCCACGAGGAGGGGGTTGGAGTTCTTAAAAACTCCCCTCCCCCCTCCTCAACAACTTTTTTTCCCATTTCGTCGGCAACAAATAGTATAAAATTTATAAATGCTCATTTAATTCCGATAAAAATATGCAGTTGCCATTCACTGTATTGCATTTTATTATTCTGTGAGGTAATTTCCTACTAGAATTTTCCCTCAACCTCCCTCCCTTCCGTTATTATAGTCAATGCAATCCTACTCCTTTTCCCTCAACCTCCCTCCCTTCCGTTATTATAGTAAATGCTATCCTACTCCTTTTCCCTCAACCTCCCTCCCTTCCGTTATTATAGTAAATGCTATCCTACTCCTTTTCCCTCAACCTCCCTCCCTTCCGTTATTATAGTCAATGCTATCCTACTCCTTTTCCCTCAACCTCCCTCCCTTCCGTTATTATAGTCAATGCTATCCTACTCCTTTTTCCTCAACCTCCCTCCCTTCCGTTATTATAGTCAATGCTATCCTACTCCTTTTCCCTCAACCTCCCTCCCTTCCGTTATTATAGTCAATGCAATCCTACTCCTTTTCCCTTGGCTCCCTTGACGAATCTTTGGTTATGCTAATGCCATTAGGTTCATTTGTTTACTTTATTAATTTAATATTCGTTCCATCCGGTCTTATAAACATCGCGAAAGACCTAAGGATATGGCACACATCATGTTTTAGAATATCATATGACAAAAACCATAACAATATTATCCAATACAAAATTGCCATAGTTAAAAGACATAAATTAACAGTAATACACCTTCGCACCTCCATGACTCTTCGATAGAATCAAAATAACATGACAACAAAAAGCATTTCAATTACCTTCTAAATGCTTTAGGATCTTTGATATTATGGATTTCAATGGGCAATTTGTTGAAAATGTTCGTGGCTGCGTATGAGGCTCCACTATGAGCAATTTGTAAGCGCAATGAGGGTTGGTGTATATTGCTAGATAGTTACTGTTCTACTTAATTATCCATGGTGAAACTCAGCAAGGAATAAATGTACTGCACGTTTGTTTTCTCGTTGTTGTTGTTAATAACAAACAGACAGTTGAAGTGTTAGTTGAGACACCGACTGCTCTCTCGTCGGAAGATGACGACGCAAGACGGCGGAGCCCTAGAGGCAGCCGTGGCCAGCGTGAGGCTGCACGCAGACTGGGTGTGGTGGCCACACATGCCGGACCAGTTCCTCAGAAAGTCCGCTGCTCTGTGGGCCGAACACTGCCGCCTGTCCGCGGACTTGGCCCCACCCCGCTCCGTCAGGGGCGTCATCCCTGCCAGCCGTTTGGCGAGGTATGGAGACTACCTGTACGATGGCGACGACGACCTGTCGTCTTCAGCAGCCGCGGAGCCGCTAGCGACCAGGGACGATGACGACGCACAGCCGTGGGCGTGGGTCGCCGTCGACCGTCTGTTCCGGAGACTCGCCGAGCCCTGCCTGTAAGTCCGCAACAGCTGCAGGCCATCGTCGTGGGTGGCCGACAGGGAGATGCTTATTACTCATAACAACTTGGTACGCACTAACTTTACAAGCACTTCTCCACAGGCCCTAGGATGAATTAACACCTTTTACCTCATCTCGTAATTATCTTGTGGTGATCCACTGAGCAAAAGATAAGACTTGGTAAATAACTGTTTGGTAAATAATAATTTGCGGCCTTTTGTGTGAAAACTTCTTGAATATTTCTATTTAGGGCAATGTGGTTAGGCCTATAAATGGAGGGTTCAACTCGCAAGTAGTTACGTCAAGTTATTTTTTGTATACAATTGCTGGTAAAATTAATGATGGTATTATTTCTGACAGAAATTTAAATGCCTTCACTAGCTTGATCTCCTACGGAAAATATTGCGAATTAATTTTTTACATATCATAATGTTCTCTGGAAGAAGTAATACAATTTTTTTTACATAAACTTCATGTGTCATAAACATACCGACATGTACTTAGGGATATCTAGTTGACACTGAACCCTCCATATTGTAGTAGGAATTTATTTCCTTTATGGACTCATATTTATGTGTCTCGAAATTATAGTGTATGATTTAAATACAAAGCTGTAATGATGTGTTAAATAAAGCGTTCAGTCACAAATATTGATGACCTTGTTCATGCACATTAGTGGGTGTCGTATTGTGACACACAGAGCGCGTCTGCCTCGCATTGGGACAGTCACAGGTGCCATCAGCATTGCAGGCGAACTGTGAGCCTATTCCATATTGTGAACTCAGCCATTCCTCACTCATTGCATCATGTTCTTTATTAGTCTCGTCACTTCAAATATAAATTATTATTATTAGTTAGGGTGAGTAGACCTCTTTAACACAATGCGCACTAGGACTGGAATGCTATTAACACTTTTAGTCTAGATAGTTTTATTTAATCCTCGTCCAAATCTGCTTTTACGACGATCAGACAGTCGAGCGGCTTGGTGAGCAAATATTCACAGGCTTATTGTTTTTCAGGTATTTTGTGTAAAAAAAAACCCTTGGCGTTTTTACTTAACGTGGTCGTGTACCACAATACGTGGTTATTTCTTGTATGCGCACATGTTTACATGCCTTAAAATTATTAAGTGTGATTTTAAAAACAAAAAGTTAAGAGTTGTTAAAGCGTCCTGGCGCAAAGAATGATGAACATATTAACATTACTGTTACCATGGACGCACTTGCAAATAAATGCAACGGGGCTGCAACGTGTCCCATTGCAGCGGAACGATGACGCACTTCTGTAATTTGAAGGGAGGTGGCGCAATAGCTGCAAACCTTCGGACTCGCATTTGGGAGGCTCTGGGTTTGAAACCCGGCCCGACCATTCCGTCTCTAATGACCTCGCTGTCGACGAGACGTTAAACCCAGCTGCCTTCCTATGAGCCTCACCTGTTCTTTCCCGTTTAAATAAGTTTCTTATTAGACTCGGTACAAAAAATAACCGTAAAGCAAATTTGTTTGGTTCCGCGGTTAAAATTATTTGCGTGGAGTTTGCAATACCGTCAAAAGTTTTTGGCTGAATGAGTTCATAAATTCCTGACCCAAATCCGTTTTTACGATGATCGGATAGTAGAAGGAATGAAATACGCTTGCACACTAATCCGATTTGCGTTTATAGGCTGTTCACGATAAAGTGAGCACTTTTGAGGTCCTAGTTACTTTTTCCTTTCAGCTGTTTTTTGACGTGAATACGTCTTTAAATTTGCGGCCATGGTGGAAGGTAATCCAGAAAATCCGTCGATAACAAAATCGGGGGATACAGTTTGGCATTGCAGTTTCAAATCTATAGTCTACATTCAAAATTCAATTACGCCACTCGATTGCCAAAGGATCAAAGAATATGTTATGTTGAGCGAGGACTGCGAAGTATCGCGTGCGTATTTGGGGGGGGGGGGGATTGACGCAATTTAGAGTTCGTTTCGCTGCGTCTCATAACTTCCCCGTAGTATAACTTTTTACTAGGAGAAGCTACGAGGCTCGTGTAAGATCAATCGATTGCGTGTATAAAAAACATTTTTGTGGCGTGGTTATGGTGAAATTGTACGATTTTAATGTAAAAATTAAGAAAACTTAACACAATGTCGGTCTATCGTCAAAAAGCCAAGTCGAAATACAGAAATCGTATACAGTTGGAAACAGCATCTCAAAAACAATCCAGTGATACCCATTAAACCCCATATGATCGAGTGAAGCGGTGCCGGGAACATAAATATCAAGGTGTCCGAGCGCGTCAACGTAGACGTATTCACGCAAAACAAACAGCCGTGTCCCCAACACAGCCACACCCCATTGTTTAAATATAAATTCTAACCACAGGTTAAAATAAATATTACCACGTAAGTAATAAACACAGTGTATATATTCCACCGCACTCGGAAGTTTACGTGAAAGTCCAAAATAAAATATATTTATACTGTTATACCAAATGAAAGGACTCAAAAGTGCTCACTTGACCGGGAATAGCGTACATCACTGAAGGTGGCAGCCACATTTACTTTAATCTCGGTGCGAGAAACGTCTGTGGCGGCAATTTCGTGGTTACTTGTTGTCTGTGATGCAGTTACCTCACGTGATATCACGTGCTGAAGGGAGGAAGCCTTTCAGATAGCAACGTACATCACTGAAGGTGGCAGCCACATTTACTTTCATCTCGGTGCGAGAAACGTCTGTGGCGGCAATTTCGTGGTTACTTGTTGTCTGTGATGCAGTTACCTCACGTGATATCACGTGCTGAAGGGAGGAAGCCTTTCAGATAGCAACGTACATCACTGAAGGTGGCAGCCACATTTACTTTCATCTCGGTGCGAGAAACGTCTGTGGCGGCAATTTCGTGGTTACTTATTGTCTGTGATGCAGTTACCTCACGTGATATCACGTGCTGAAGGGAGGAAGCCTTTCAGATAGTAACGTACATCACTGAAGGTGGCAGCCACATTTACTTTCATCTCGGTGCGAGAAACGTGTGTGGCGGCAATTTCGTGGTTACTTGTTGTCTGTGATGCAGTTACCTCACGTGATATCACGTGCTGGAGGGAGGAAGCCTTTCAGATAGCAACGTATAAACAATCCGATAATGCATCGTAGCACTGCATGGTGCCGTGCTATTATAGGCGCAAACATAAATTTAAAGAAAAAAAAAATTAAAAACTAAGCTCTCCAAACTTGAATTTTCCAATATTTTCTTGTTTTGGGGGGGAATGGGGGGAGGGCTTGTAACGTGGTTTTGCTAATTTGGGGTGTTCACAGGTCAAAATATTATTATGATATCCTTGAAAAAATATATTTAATATCAGTATTTTACCTCGGAATCTAATTTTTCTAAAATGAGAAATCTGCCAGCTTATAAGATGAATAGATCTTCGTAGGATTATCCTTACCAAATAGCCATCTTAACAGCAAACCTCCCTTTTAGATTGTTCTTCACTCCTTGGAGCTGGCGCACATTTATGAACTTTGCCAAAAACATCGTGGTTATACGGTAAAAAATCAATACTACTAAATTCTTTGGTCACTATAAGTCGCGTTCTTGGTTTAGCCGAAGACAGTCCTGGCCGAACACCGTAATGACTTGAAATGTTTGAAGAGCGGGGCAGTCTCTAGGTTGGTGCATAGCCCGTCATTATAGAACGTCTCTATGTGCTTTACCAGTTTTGTGTTCAACTGAAGCGAAACTAGTAGCTGGAGTGCTGTTAACCAAGAGGTCTTCAACGCACAGGGAGCTGCTTCCACTGGCTGGAGAATTGAAATTACATTTCAGATCCTACGCTTTGAATGCCATGCTAAAGGTTGTTCATGGTAAAGAGAACACTTTCGAAATAAACATCACCGCCTATTAACTTCCTCCTGTGCTAGTCCTACAGGCATACGAGCGTGCAAGCTCCTTGTTAAGTTAAGGACACTGCCTACCTGCCAGCTGCCTGCAGCTACGACATTTAAATAGGAAACTCCATGTTAAGGAAATTTCACCTCATTACGTTAATTTTGAAGATAGGATCTTTCAAACCAAATGTATTCTTCACGAATTTTTTAGGACAAGTTCTCTACAGTGGAGATGTTTCCATAACATGTGCCATAGAGGAATTTTTTATTTTTACAAAGAAGTACACACTGCCTATCTATATTGAAAATATACGCTCATAGGGATTTTATCAAAAATTCGGGACGAATACATTTTGTTTTCAACGCCTATCTTTAAAACTAACGCACTAAGGCAAAATTCCCTTACCATGGGATTTCCTATTTAAATGTTGCAGCTGTAGGCAGCCCGCAGGCAGTGCCCTTCAGTAAAATAGTTCCAAGTATTTACGTCGTATTGAGAATGTAATGATTTTTTTTTCGTTTTGCTTTATATATATATATATATATATATATATAACAATATATAACAATATATATATATATATATAACAACCGCCCAAATCTCTTCACTCACTCACTCGCTTACTAATATGCAAGTTCGTATTCTTATATATATATATATATATATATTCGTTCGTATTCTTATATAATTATATATATATATATATTCGTTTGTATTCTTATATATATATATATATATAAGAATACGAACTTGCATATTAGTAAGCGAGAGAGTGAAGAGATTTGAGTGAGATCGTCCGGCACGATTCCCACATGCGAAAATCCGGGAGCGACCCGGCCTAGGTGAGAGGCGAGTAGTCTAACCACTACACCACCGCGGCCCCTGCGTGTAAGTAACACATTTAAGTTCTAAAAAAATTCGCGTTTTCACTTGACTGACACATGAATAAAGTTATTATTCCAGTGGCAATGTAAATTGTGCATACAAAACGAGGAAAATGTAGACCATAATTAGGCCTATTAAAAGTGCTCTGTTAACTGCAAACAACATATACCAGACCTGTGTATTTCAGGAATGTGGCATGACAAGAATTTCACTACACCAGAATCTTAAAAAAACTGCGTAAAACTTGGTGTTGTTAGCTGTTAATATTCCGCGACTATGGAAATGCATCTGGATGGATTAAATTATCCAAAATCTATTTGGAACTGATAACAAAGCAACGGCAGTGATCAGTATGGAAGTACCTACACAGTAGGTGATGTGTGTGAAATAGAAATGTGAGGGAGTTTCTTTGACCCGGTAAGCTGGAACATTATGAGCTCTGGAAAGTCGAATTCTCAGACATCTGGTGAAGGCAAACCACAGAGCTTCGTGACAAACTGTGACTAGAGACTTTCGATAGTCATCGTAGTGAGTGACTATCATTCGCCGTTATCAGGAAGCACTTGGGTCCAATGGACAAATCACAGCACGCGTCCTAATATCTCTGAGAGGAGTTATGCCCGTCGTTTACAGTGGGGGCAGAGCAAGTAGTCCTTGAATTCTGGAATAATGAAAAGGACATCATGTGGCAATACGAGTCACTTCATGGCAATTCCGATGTGCTTGTGTGGATGAGAAGCTCTTACGAGTGGTGCTTACAGAACTGCATTGCTCTCATTGTGAAGTTCAGGGTAGGTGCAAACATATTATGGTGGCAAAGTCTTGGTCCACCAGCTCCAGGGCCTGCATAATTGTCACATCCCGTTTCCAGCATGACGGTGCGCTCGTCCATGAGGCAGAGACTACAATTGAGTGAAGAACTGGAGAGCAGATGACTTTGACTGGTTGACTTAGTGGTATTTAAAACCTTCGGTACTTGCTAAAGAGTCGGTTGAGATGAGAGTAGAAACACCACAGAGCTGGTAATCGTGTTGAACAAGGAATTAAACTACCTATCGCAAATTTGCCGGGAGTCTTCCTCAAAGGGGTAGAATTTTCGAGACCGGCGAAATGTGTACATTCATCATCCTGAAACAATACCACATTCTGGCCTGTACATTGCACATGAACCCGTTAATAAGTTGCTATACAAGATGGGTCGTTAATGTATGCTAGCCCGGCGAAATCGGATTCTTAAGAAAAATAAATAGTGAACCATATATACGACTTAGAGTCTACAGTGATCCTTATGCATTGATACAATGGAAATAACTTGCCATTAAGCAACGAAAATTGGCATAAAGGTAAATCGTAGGTAACCACAGAAAACGGTGTTATGGATAGTAGGCCGACACCCCTTCGTACATTAAATAGGCAGCCTGTACCACGATCGCACATGACGTGCCAAAGGACAGCCTGACTCATGTTTTTGTCCTAATGCATCGGAGTAACCTTTTAGTAAATTGTGGTAGGAGCAGGGGTGGCTCTAGGCTTGATGTTCGGGGGGGGGGGGGGGGGGACATAAATTATAAAAATAAAAGATTACTATTATACGTGTTGCAATATTTTAATTGACTTATGATACATGTGACAAAATAATTCAATTGCGTTACAAATTCAAGGCAGCAAACTTTCCCTTTAGCAAATCCATCTATAACTTTTTCAGGGTCAATTTTCAAGTCTCTATTATACGTAACAGGGAAAGACCATTCAACCGCTCCTCGGTCATTCTTGATCTAACCCAAGTTCTGACTCGCCGGGAAGTAGAAGAGAACTCGGCTGTAGTAACACTGACCAGAATAGTACACATAATTTACAGTAGCACACGAATTGTAGGTAATATGTCAGCGTCACAATTATCTATACTTCAAGCACTGTCTTTGGTATTTACTTGGTCTTTTGGTCTCGTCTCCATTTCGCTTCGAATCTCAGATACTGTTGATGTTGATGTAGAATCTCTTTGCAAAAATAAGTTGTATTTTTTGCAAGTGACTTCATTTCTTGCTCCATGCGTTCATGCCATGTATTTTGTTCTTCTGAAAATCTAGCTGAAAGATTGGACAATGGAAATACAAATACCTGTTGCTATCGACTCTTTCATCAAATCGACTAATCGCTGTTACTGATACTCTTGAAGGATTGTTGTAAACAATATCGATGATGGGCATAAGGAGAATGGTGTTGAACAGGTACTAAGTGTAACCAAACACAGTAGAGTTCTCTGCTGTATTTGACGTAACTATGCGACGCCGGAATGAGAAAGGGAAAGAAGAGATGGTGGTAGGGATTAAGGTCGAAGGAGGAGAGTGAACAGGTACACAAGTGCAACTGTGTGATGCTGGAAATGGAGAACGAGGAGTGGAGGGGTTAACCTTCTGTGCCGTGTGAACTTGACCATCAGAGCTAAATATATTACTGCAACACAAAACAGAGTAACTGAGAGTGTGTGTTACCTTTTCTAAAGCATTGGGTAAGTGTGAATTTAAAGTTTGTACTATTTTTAAATTTTTACTTGGCATTAATTTTTTTATAGCAGTCTCGGGAGGGGCCATAGCCCGTAAGCGCCCCCCCCCCCCGGCCCCTCTGGATCTGCCCCTGGGTAGGAGTGGGGTGGTCTAACTAAGACTAACATCAGAAACACGATGCTAGCAGGCTGACAACCTCGTCGTCACATGGTCTTCACAATGGGGCAGTTGCTCGCAGTTACTTCCCAGTGTTCCACAGTCTGTTTCATTAGGACTAGAACATTATCCAGAATGTCAGTTGACACGTCATGCACGACATTGGTACATGCTACCTACGTCCCAGGCAGTTACTAAGCTGCTTTCCAACTAAACATGTGGTCACTGAGGTAATTGACAGGATTAGCGGATACTAACAAGGTGACCTTTTGTATTGATTCTGCATACTGATTACTAACATGTCATGTCAAATTGTTTCAAGCGAAAGGTTATGAAGTTCTAAAGGAATAGGAGAAAGCCAACTCCTATTTAATGTACGAAGGGGTGTACTCTTCGTAACACCGTTTTTCATAGTTGACTGCCTCCTAATCATTTGCCTGTATGCTCTGCATCACTCTGCATAACTTGAGTGAATGTATTTCCGTTTCATAATTATTTAGTGATATTTTTGAGTATTAATTATGCCATATCATCACCAGTGGCAAGTGTAGAGTTTGTTTGTTTATATTCACTAGACTGGGAAAAGGCATAACACTAATATTTGTGTTACTAAAATTTTCACAACGTTGCTTGATGGACGCACGTACATGGAGGCAAGAACTTGGCAGGGCACTCTCATGTTCTCCGTACATTAATTACGAAGCGCCTGTTTTGTACAGAATAGCGAATCAAGGCTTGTCCTTCGCCCCCTTCCCCGCCAACACACAACTTGTGCATATTGGAATGTTAACCAACACAGAGTATTATTATTCGCTCCACTAAGCGAATTGGTGCAGTGGCCAAACTTCGGACTACTCGTTCGGGAGGATCTTGGTTCGGAACCAGGTCCGACCATCCTTAGGCGCCCCGTTCAGAGAGAGAGAGGGGGGGAGGGAGAGCTTAGGCGCTTTTCTAAAGGCATTTTTGCTTCTCTTATTAATTTCATCGTGGTGCGATCATAACTTAAATAAATTACAAGCTGCATATAAGATAGAAAAGTATAAGTCTCACATGTTTACAAGTATTAGAAAAGTATTACAACAATATTAATAAAGGTTGTTCAAAATAAAGTGAGCACTTTTGAAATTAACCTTTGAAATAATGTCACTGCCCCTGCCTGCTGCGTGTATTGAGAGGCACACTGGCTGGCATGCTGGCGCCCTCTGAAGTTGACAACGACGGACAGAAAGTAGCTCCCTGTCTTAACGCTGAATTACAGTCGTTAAGAAAACACACGAGAATACTGAAGTTATTATTTCTTACTTTTTGTATATTTAATGAATACGAGTATATTAATTGGAAACATTGTAAACTATTTAGTTTTCTAATAATTTCACAGTTTTGCATGACCGGTGCGTGAATAAAGTGATGAAGCCCACGGCAATGTTAATTTTACATAAGTTGGAAAAATACACAACGTGCATACAAGTAGGTCTTAAGCAGGGCTTTAAAATTGCTCGTCTTACCGCGAAAAGCATTTAAGTGAATGATTGGTGAGTTACAGAGACTGGGTGGGTGTTGATACACCGCGCTGCTGCGAAAGTATATGCAACAGTGCGAATTAAGGTGGACTCACAACCATCCGTCTCACCCGCCAGTCGCCCATCCCTCCGACGGTCACATGATCTTCAACCAATCACAGACCAACTTTTTTCTATCCGTCTAACTGTCAAATATTTCTCATACTTCAACTTTCGACGAACAGACGGATGTGCCACTGCTTTCTGACGATATTCCGTAGACGAGAATACGTACTTTGAAATAAAATGTAAGGCGGTGGATGTGTGTATGTATGACATTGACGCGCAACGGGATCTGGGATCGGATTCAGATTCGCTCGGCCGCCATGTTGTTATGTCACCAATCCACCATATTTAACTCATATGACCTTGACCGTTGACCCTAGTGACCTCTGACCCTAAAAACCCCAAAAAAATGTATTCAGAAATTATAAAAAAAATATTACCATGAAAAATTTTATCAACTAAGTGTTTGACATGTTATTAAAAAATTAATTATTTCAAAATTGTTTAAATATTATAAACATATTTTATTAGAAATAATTAAAAAACAATTTTAAATGCTAGTTGATTGGCGGATATTTACCCTAACAAGTTTCTTTTTTCCCTTAAAATTCCCCTTGTCCCTAAAAAAATTTAAAAAATCCCGAAAATTTTATAAAAACTTATGTAAAATGTATTTAAAAACTTATATTTCTGGGAGTAATTAGTGTTTAGTCGGCAAACCTCCACCAAGTCCGCTCTACCCCCCCCCCCCCCAACCATATTTGTGTTTTCGTTCGTCATTTGTTTCGAAGTTTTCCTCTTGCTTTCGTTCGACGCCACAGTGGGCGGTTCAACCGACTAATTAGTCAAGGTCGTTCCACCGCCATATTGGTATGCTCTCACTTATACTTCTGTATCTTCTGACATTTTTCAACGTTGGTGGCCTATGTTATTCTCTACTTATGATGAGAGTCTTTTCTGTACGTGCTAATATTTTCCCTCGCTGGTTCTACAATTTTTCGTCGGTGTTGGTGTGTAATTCTGTATTTATATTCGGTCAATTCGTGGTTGGTTCTAGAATTTTTCATCGTTGGTGGGGTATTACATGACTGTGTCAATTTTTTCCATCGTTTAGCATGCCTGGAATTCTTTTTTTTTTTTTTTTCATTGGTTCGTCACTGGTGGATGAATCGAGACCTACCTATGTTTGTTGACAGTGTACAAACTCTGAGACAAATGGCGTTTACTAAGATGGCGGCAGAGCGAAGGTGACTAATTGGCTGAATGTAAAAGTGTGAGCATACCAATATGGCGGCGACTAATGAGTGGAGCAAACGTGGTGGAGGATTGAGACTAATAAGCCAATGAGAATCACTGGCGGACTAATTGGCCTTGACACTTACCATTATGGTGGCGGAACTGTGCCGGTTTATGTCATGACTCTGTAATTTTATATGCCACACTTATATTACTAAACTATATCACTACAGTTCTGATATATGCGATAATTTAATTTATTATGGTGTCACTACTAATTAATTTAATTTTTATCTGTTTTGAGAACTTTATCTTACTTTTCAGTCATTACTACGAGTACTAGCATTTTTATTTATGGTCTCGTAATTTTCATAATTTTGATTATTGCGGTAATTATTTAATTTACGCTCATTTTAATTATTTGAGATTCGTATAGTTAAGCTTTGAAGTCGATCTGTCCAGTAATTATTTGTTTTATTCCAAGTTTAAATTGTGTAAGAGTTATGTAATTCGTAATGGAAGTCTAATAGTCAGACAGACATTTATTTCTGCCAGCTTTCGTGCTGTTAAATATTTGATTGATTTTGATGTCAGCTTTATTTGGCTGTATAAATGATTTTATTTATATATTTTAGCTTTTAGATGATTTTCCTGTAGGTTTTCTTTTTGCAATTCTGTTGATGAATTCCTACTCTGAATACTACATCATAAATCTTGTTAGTTGGCCTGTAGTCTTGGCTTTCATTTTCAGTACGACCGGATACATGCTGCTATGTTAGCAGATTCTTTGTCTGGCATCCGGAATTACCCCCCTCCACACTTCACCTTCTGGGTTCGTCTTTTTGTAGTCATGCGTCTAGTGCGTGACTTCACATCAAAAATGTCTTTAGATCACGTGTAATTTGGCCTTTTTCGCTGACACATTTCTTGTTCACGTTCTCTGTGGACCATCCGCGACACCTACCGGCAACAATGGAACCATTGGTCGACCATTTTCTTTTTTGTTACGCCGTTGTTTCCTCCGGCGGCGTACTTCTCTGTCACTTTTAGTCTTGGCCTGTCGCCAAAATGTGGTGTATACACAGTCCAGTGACCGTGGCAGTTTTCATCGGGACTTTGGTCCCTTTTGTTAACGTTTTATACGCAACCGTCATGGTAGGGCAGAGCCAAGATGTAGTGTGGGGTAGTGCATATTTATTTATTTATTTTATTATTGTGCTTCATCTTATACAATATGTCTGGATAATTAATAATCTCTCGTTGGTGGAATACCTGTTCATTTTATTTTCGCTTCATTACATGCCCCTAGTTAATTTTCACTCACAATTGTCAATACTCTTTTTATAGTGAAGGTTCTGCGTCTGGCCCGGCTTCTGGCCCTGGTTTTCTATTTATCCTCTCCATCTCTACGCGATGACATAACTTTGAGTACTGTGCCTTTCGTGTTTTACGGCGAAGGACTGTCGTAAATGATACCTCCAATAAGAGTATCGTCTGTTGGCTGGTAGGGGCGGCTACGTTCGTTTCATCCCGCAGCTAAGTTACCGAAGCAAGTCATGCTTCATCCGTGTTGTTCATGAAAGCAAGATAAGTAAAAATATAAATTTTAGTGGAAACGAATTTAACTTATGCACATTTAAATGCTCTCTTTGCTTGTGACGTTTGTTATTTCTGTAACGATGATTTATTTCATACTTGTCATATTGTCTTATTATTTGTCATGCACAAATATCTATTTTGACTATGTTATGTTTCCATAGTAATCTGGTAACGCAATGTAGTTTTAATTTGCATTTGAAGCAATGATTTTTAATTAAAATTGAGTAAGCAAGTTATGTAAGGGTATCCCTTTTGATAATATGGTTTAAACTGCTAGCAGTCAGTATATTTTACACTAACATTTAACCGAAGTTTATATACATGCATTTATAACTTACAGTCTTTATCAAAACTATGTTAATTAATATTCTAAAGTACTTATATTACTAATTTCGTATTTATGAACTTTAATTACTTGTGTGTCTATTCATTTACAACTTAATATTACTGAAATGAATAATAAATTTAGCAAAAGATGCACACAACAAATCAGTGATTTTTTTTATTAGAATATATTATTTTTTACTCCGGGCTCCTTTCTTTTAATTAAGTTAATATACATATTTTATGATTTAATTATGAGATATTTCACCTCTTTATTTTTTTATTATGCCATGTACAGCACCCAGCATTTTTGATTAATTAACTTATATGTTTGTACCACTTCCTAATCACTTCATTTATTTTATTTCCTGATCAGTAATTAGGTTTTCTTATTTGGTACATATATGTTTAATACCACGTTTATTAATGATATGTTGATGGTTCATTTATGTTTGTGTTTGTACCAAGGGCTGACTCCTTTCTTTAGGATGAAGTGGATACCTTAACTCCGTAAATGTATGTTTATGCTCCTACACTTGTACTACTGTGGTGAGACACACTTTTGAGGATCGAAAACTAGGTGTGGATGACTATTCACCTAAATACGATAAATGACTCAACAGACCCAATCCCGATACCACAAGGTCCCAGAGGAAAATGAATCAGAGGTTTTCAGGATTGTCATGTGAAGGGCCTTTAATTAAAGTACAAAGCATCAAAAAAGGCCGAGCACTGCAAGATTATTTTCGCCTATCTCATCACAGAGTATAACATTGGAAAGGCACAGAATATATGTACATAACCTTAAATCCTTTTATTTGTTATTTACCAGAAGATTCTTTTATATAGTTTGCATTAGTATCATAAACTGCATCAAAACTTTACTGTATTAAAACAAAATAACTAAAGGTAGAGGTAAAAATAATAATAACACCTTACAGCCATTCGGATTCTGCAAATTATTTACTTGCACATAAAAACAAAATAAGCACCAACAACTTCCCCATTAAATAAGCGTTAATATAATAGTTCCGTGTGATTTTTGTGTAACTTTAATAATACATTTTTTAAATTATTTTTTGCAACATTATTTTCCGTTCATTTAGCTTAAAACCCTTATATATATATATATATATATATATATATATATATATATATATATATATATATATATATAAATCAACTGATTTACAGGGGTCTCAGAAAATTTAACCAACACATTAAGAATTTATAATTCCTTTCTTCGCATTATTCCTTATGACTTAAATTTTTGTTGTGACCACCAGATCTAAATCATGATGCAAATATAATTACTTAATACACTGAATCTCCGACTACAATTAATTTCGAGATCAATCAATGTTCCTTTAAATAATGTTTTTTTCGTAGAGTCTTTCCAAACACTTATAGTATTGTGGGCAGTAGAATCTCGTTAGGGCAAGCAAGGCAAGCAGTGCTTTCCCGGACAGTTTACTGACAAGGTTATATTTAAAATAAATATTAAATTATAACTTATATTTACTTTAAGGTAACTATTCACTCATGCGGTACACATTCTACTCGGGAAACAATTCTGTACATTATAATGAAATAACTCGGTGGCTAACAAAACCAAGATGTTTGGAAGTGCTGTAAGTAATACTTTCAGCAGGTAGCCAGTCACAATGGTTCCCCAGTCGACGGAGGGACGGCAGGGTAGGAAGACCACCCGGGGAGGGGCGGGGGCTTATGGCTGCGTCAACCTGTGTTAGAAGCTACGATGGTAGTGCTTTCTTCACCGAAATGAAGCGGACATAGTCGTCGGAGCTGGCCTAGCCGCAGACAGTTGGCGTGGTGTAGTTTACAGTAACTAGATCGATGCGTGGGCGAATTCACGCGCATAGTATTGTTTTATTTAATTTAGTTTTGGTGCTGAGAATGTTATACATATTCGTGCGAGATGTCTACCCTACATAAAAATTATAAAATTTCCACGTGCGACTGAGAATCGAGTAGATAGAATGAGTGCAACATAAACATGTGGATGTAAGTGTGGTGTGTGTGGATTATGAGTGAATCATTTTTCCAGCAGTGCTTTCACTTTTCAGGAAAGATGTGACATCATAAAAGAGGGTAGGTTGACACCTGAACTTACGATCACAACACCATGCAAGAAAGGTAATTTTGAAAGTAATTTCCAAAAAAAAAAAAGTTTATCAGAAACACTCGTGGTTAGCAGGATGTAACAGCCTATCTGTTTTGCTGGCCATGTTTATTGTTTTCAAAGGACGTTAACAAGTGGACTGCAACTGGGTATTGTGACCTTAACAATCTGTGTAATTCTGTTCAAAAACACAAGCGTTCTGAAGTTCTCATAAATTCTTTTTTGTCTTTTAAAGAATTTGGTAAAAATAGAGTTGACTGCTTCCCATCTTTACACAAACGAATAATCATTTTTTTCTGTCTGCACTTCAAAAAAATTGCTCCATATGTAAATACCTCACTGTCGATGGGTATTAAAATAATATTGATTTTGAGTGGACAAGGTTCCGGGTTTGATGAAGGTATCTTTATAATATTTTTCACTCAGGAAAATCTTATGTTAAAAAATATTGATATTATTATAAGTGATGTATTTTATATTTAGGTACGAAAATATGTTTAAATGGCACCATTTTGCACTTTGAAATGCAAATTTTCTCGGAGAATGAACCCAGACCCCCTCCCCCTTTACTGGGGAGATCAACGCCACTACTGGCCCCTGCACACAGTAGCTTGCCCATGATATTATAGCACGCATCGCCACTGCTTGTAGGCTGGCCGAAAGTTTAAAGCCAAAACTAGAAAGTCATCCATGGTTTCTTTCCTGTTTCGGAGCTGAAGAAACCCGGCGAGGAACGCTCACGCAGTTAGCATAGTGACGATCACACAGATTGTCCAATAGCCATGGTAATTGCGCCACGCGGCGAACCGCCCCGAACTACACATCATAAAAAAGGGGCGTAAAGAATTACTTGCTGCCACAAATACATAGTTCCGACAACGACCAAGATATAAGAAACAGTTTACTCACCAGCGGTTGGTACAATGAATCACACATAATATCAAATATAGTCGGATTAGATATGAGAGTAGAAATATTTGGAGTAGTTAACTACATGTCGAAGATGGCGAAGGAAGAATCCATGCTCAGTACCATAGAATAGGAGTGAAAATACTCTCCAAAGAACATTATGTAGAAGTGACTCTAAATTAACTCATTCATAATACAATCTATGCTGTCATTTTGTAAAGTCAAAATATTATTTATACATTTACATTTTATCCTTTTCATTACTATTTTTTTTAATGAAATCATCTTAAAGCTTTAGGCGAACATTAATTAATATTAAAAACACATATTCCTTTACCCTTAATAATATATTTAATAATTAGTCGGTTGTACCGACCACTATGGCGTCGAACGAAAGTGAGAGGAAATCTTCGAAACAAATGACGAACGAAAACACAAATATGGTGGCCTCCAGTAACATAAACAAATGATTAACGAAAAGACAAATATGGTGGAATGTGTATAGGTGAGGGGGGGCGGAGGCCTGCGGAGAGTGAGTAATTAGCCAATACCAATTGGCGTCAGTCGTCTGCTAGGGATGGAACTGATGTAATTAATTGGTGGTGGTGAGGGGGTTGGAGTGGACGTGGTGGAGGTTTACCGACTAAACTCTAATAACCCTCGGAAATGCAAGTTTTTAAAATAAATGTTTACATAAATTTTTATAAATTTTTCGTGAATTATTTTAAAATGTTTAGGATAAAAGGGAAATTTTAGGGGCAAAAAGGGACATTTTAAGGGTGAATGGAGTAATTATAAGGGGAAAAGGGAACTTAGGAAAAATTACTGCATGGAACTAGTATTCTAAATTTTTTTTAATGATTTTATAATAATATTTTTAATAATTATTTTTGTAGTATCTAAATATTGATTTTTTCATAAATCTTTTAACAAATTTTTAATATTTTTTTGGAATAAATATTTTTATAATTTTTAAAGAAATGTTTTTCGCAATTTTTTTTTTAGGTTTTTGGGGTTATAGGTCACCGGAGTCAAGGTCAAGGGTCAAAGGTCCAGGCCAAGGTAGTATGAGTCAAATATGGCGGACGAGTGACGTAACAACCTGGTGGCCGGGCGAATTCCAGATCCCGTTGCGCATCAATGCCCATTTCCCTACTACTTAAAATGTAAACTATAATTTAGTATAATTTCTTATCTCCTAAAATAATTATCTTCCCAATATGTTTTTCTCTTGAAAATGTATTTCCAACCAAAATATACCTCCAGCTAAAGAAAAAAAAATCAAAATGTCAAGCTGTTGGACTGGAATTTTGCCGGACTGAAGTATTGACGGACGATGGACTGTTGTGAAGTACGTTCAACTGACGGATGACTGACTCTCTCAGGACCTCGCTGTTAAGAGCCGCCCAAATATCGTCACTCAGACGGATAGCTGACTGAAGGACTGGCGACGGATGGTTGTGAGCCAAGCTTTCCTAAACAACCTACTTTCTCGGTGTAAAACTAATGTAAAATAATATTTTATTTGGTGGTGACTCAAGGTGCTCCTCCAAGCCAGCTGTCACCTTCTCCCCGCCTGTGTCCTCTCAGGCGATCGCCATTGTTGAGTGCGAAGACGCGGACACCGAGACGGCAGGGAGCTGCCCACAAGCAGGTTGGTCAACCATATTTAAACTTGGCTCACAACTGAAATCATAACAGTAACCGCAGCACGTAGGGCGTGTCCACAAGCACTGCCCGCCACGTTTTACAGCCTATTGATTGACAAGGCCGTGTGCAGGACAGTTCCTCGTATTGTGCACAAAGGAAATGGTTATTAATTTCCTGTGCAGCCAATCAGAGCATAGTATTATATTTTCAAAGAAGTTGTTTACTTAAAATGGAAGAACAGTTAATCTTCAGCAAGGAATAAATGCTGCAAGAAATAAATTTAGAGAAAGGAGCTGGTAACGGTTTACTAGCAAACATTTTTAAACGCTATTCACATTTTTACCATAGGAAAAGCAAATATTGTAAAGAAAAGCAAAAATTCAAACTATTTTTACTGGTGTTCGTTTTTAACACAATATCACAATCTGTTACGAAAACCCATTATTTACCAACACTGCCAACTAACGTCAGATTCGCCGCAAAATGTCCTACATAAGGCCTACATAAGTATTCAATTGTGAATCAATTTCGCACAATAATTCTAGTTGTATGAACGTTATACTGTTATGGACTACATTTTGTACTTGGCATTTTGATTGTGAACCCATCATTGAACTGTATTTCGAGTTTTCGAACTGAAGCGAGGGAATCCGGAATAATTTCCTTTTTAATGGACCCCCCCCCCCCTTTTTTTTTTTCCTATCACCAACTTCTGCATTCCTGTATCCACTTCCATCCAGAGAAAGATCATTTTTTCCTCCTTAGAGTACACAATGGGGCGAATTTCGTCCGAAAAACTTCGTGAGGTGATTTCCTTATGCTATATACTGTATGTACGAGATATTTTCTTCTACCTAAACTGAATATTGAGGGCGCTGTCCACTTTGTACAACTTATAGGCATAACTTGTAAGTATTCTTGTAAGTAATTTTTTTAATTATGACATGTCGAAATAACAATTTTAGTGTTTTGAAATGTACAAATAAAAATTGATAGTATTTACATTTACAGAAAATCTAGCTAAGGTGACTGAAAGTTCGTGTCATTATTGAATTTAATGTATGCTTAGTAAGATTTAAATTTACAAATAATAATAAATTAATAATATTAATTTATTATTAATATTAATAATTATTATTATAAATAACAAATAGAAATTATGCAGACGTGCCATGATTCTAAGCTATTTAAAATAACGGAAACGTTTCATACAGTGATTTCAAATATTTCTTTACATAACTAATTTTTAAATTATTATAATGTGAATAATCTCATTTCGGTAAATAAGCTCGTTTTTATTATTTATACATCCAAGAAATATAAAAGTTGTGATTTTGTCACGCTATTAAAGCAAAACTATGTGGTATAATTTTATTTATATGAGAAAATAGTACTAGGTAGTCATCTGTACAAGTTTTCCAATATTTCGTACAGATATAAAATTATGCATTGTTTGGGGCCAATGCTCTGAAGCTGTTGAAAATCAATATTTCAAACTGTATTTTTGCGAAATATCGGAAACGAAGTTAAATTAAATTACAATATTCTGGACTTTGTTTTACGCGATCGGTATTTTCAAACTAAGAGCAAGCTATCGTTAAGATGGCCCCTCGCCTGGTTGAAGGAATTTTGCACGTCTGAGACGGAAAAGCTTGGGAGCGCTAGAGGCGACCGAGACATGCGCATCAACTCTCTCATCGCCTCTACGCGCAAAGCACTGAACTGGCGTGCAGTCTTGCCGTCGATAACGCGCCACTATAAGACTTTCAGCGGAGGGTCTGCCATTTTATGACGTAATAATAAAAATACAGGTTTGATGCACGTCCCTATTCCTTGTTTAATTTTTTGTAACGGAATGTTCATACTTAAAAATGACAGTAAAAACACCCGTTTGAACCATTTTCACTATCACAAATATAAGCTTTAGAGAGATATGGAGGAATTGACGCGTAACGTTCCTTAAAGGCCATTCACGGAAAAGTGAGCACTTTTGAAAGCCCTCTCATTTGGAATAATAGTCAATAAGTATGCTTTACTTTAGCCTTAGACGTTAACTTCCGAGTGCAGAGGAATATACACAGTATGTTTATTACTTACATAGCAATATTTATTTTAAAATATGTTTAAAGGATAAAAAATGGCTGAAAGAAAAAAGTAACCAGGCCGTCAAAAGTGTTCACTTTACCGTGGACAGCTTATAAATGCTATTCGTACGTAAGCAAACCTCACTCAGGCATAGTTGGAAGGTTTTTTAATAAAACATTCTCTGTTGGAGCTCTGCACACCGTTTGGCGGCCTATCCAGGCGATCTGCCACCTTAATACATCTCACAGTAATGAAAATAACAGGAGCGGCCACCCTCTTATTGTATACAACACTTTAATGGTCAGGATTGATGATCTCATGCTGGTTTATTGAGAAGTATGAGAATGAACAGAAATGACCCTCTTGTTGCAACTGCCCAGGACCCAACGTTTTCGTGTTAAAGCGCACAAGTTACGGCTACAGCGACTCAGTGACTCTGCTAGTATGCAGCAGTTATATCTACATGCAACTACGACATACTGCTATGCCCACTGCACAGGCGATGATGGAGGACGTTTTTAATACTTGATGTAATCAACATATATTAATAAGCTCAGAGATATGAAGCTGCTTGTTTGTTTGTGGCTTCAGTCGATGTGTGATTCCCTGCAGAGTGGATTGGTATTGCCTGATAAACTAAGCGGGTAGGAATGTTGGACAACAAGTTATAGCAGCGTGTGAAATGTTTTCCAGCTCGATTGTTGTGCTAATTTTCATTTTGATATGTAGATTACAAATATGTTAGGTAGCATTTTTTATTACTTGTTTGTAAGTGATTTTCAACATGGCGTCCAAGATGGCTGTCATTTACTGACGTCCTTAATATTCGTGGCACACTATTGACCAGTATGTCAAATTATATGTTTTTGGGGTCAAGAAATACGAATTTACAATCAAAGCAGACGTATGTTGACTTCTCATTCCTTTTTATTTATTATTTCTTTATATATTTATTAACCACATTATTAATAATGTTTGTTTTCTATTTCGTTGCAGGTATGAAACCTATGAGTTCCCTGGAAGATACTTACTCATACTAGTGACTGTGTTAAAACTTGCGAAGACACAATGAATTGTATAGTGTGCTTGAAGCGTGGATAGTTATGTCAAAAACTTGGCATAGACAATCTCGAAAAACTGCTACAAAGCGAGCAAAATTTGGTGAATCAAAGTTGGCCCCACTCCGTGAACGAATAAGTAAACTCTCAGCAGATGAGTAACTTCCATCACGATATGGTGCTACAAAGAAATCGCCATGTTCAAAAACTACAGAGAGCTGAAGAACGATTTCAAGAATCTTCACCCACGCCAGTTAAAAAGGGTCTTCCTTCAATATCCACGTCAGAGATGGGTGGCAGTGAGAGTGCTAAATATAAAAGAACCCTTGAACGTGGTAAAGAGAAGCGGTGTATATTTCAGTGTCCAACACCGAAGGAGGGCGAATTATTTTTGGTTTCGATCATAAATATGGGAAAGACATTCATATTCATTAAAGGTAATACTGGAAATAATAACATTTGAGCAGCGCTGTCAATAATAAATTAACCACTTGATTGCAGGGCTTTGGATATAGCATGTCATCGAGCTTGTCTACGATACGAAGAAAGGATTTGTCAACAAAAGATCAAGAAGCAAGATGTTCCTAACAGTAGTGCATACTTGATATTGACATAGTGAATATTGTTAAGTGTTCTTTGTCTTCTGGAGTAATTATTACAGTGAATGATGTTAATTAACACTACAATACATTACTTTTTTGAGCGTGGAATAGATAAGGAAACTGGAATACACCAGAAGCACTTGAAACATCTGATAAGCACACATATCCCTGAAGCAGAATTTGTCAAGTGAACAAATAGTGAGCAACCAGTTATTGTCAAAAACAGTGACAGATCTCCGTGAAACTGCAAGTAGTGAAGAAGAAGATATTGAATGTCTTGCAAAGGCAGCAGTCATTTTAAGAAAGGTAATTAGCTGTATCGATAATTGGAAATTTAGTGGTTCAATGACTGATTGCGAGCCTCCTCTCAAACTGTATTCATTTATTAAATGGGTTATAGCAGGAACAAAAGACAGAAAGTTAACAGAAACTCATCGTTCTGAACTTGACCGTTTGTCAAGTGTACTGTCAATGCAGTTTATCAATAGCTTCAAGACTGATAGACAAGTAACATATCAGCCAAAGTCAGAATTAGGTTTTCAAAATAGAACTGAAACACCTTTATCTGTTGGATTATCACTGGCTGTTCACAAAAAAACAAGAAGCAAAAAATTGGTTAATTCTATGTCTCAGTTGCAAGTAGGGGCCAACTATGGTGACACAGTAAAACTTGAAAAGTGGATAGTTTCAGCAGTTTCTGAACGAGTAGCACAAACCGGAGGATTTTGTATTCCACTACTACTAGGTTTACGTGCATATACTGGTGGAGACTGGGGAGGAAAATCTGTACGCATTTCAAAAGAGAAGTGGATAGAAGTGTACCTCAATCTTCAGTGTGATAATGATATTATAACAGCTTTTCAAAAACTTGGAGAAACTAATGTTGATCCATTATCAAATCTATCTTTGTTTGAAAAATTCACCAACTGGGCTTATTCAAAGGATAGTAATTTTTCAACCATTCCAGAGTTAAGATGGCATCTTTTCAGAAGTAAAATGTTTGAGGGGGAGAAGTTACCACCAACCCTTGGAGCACTGAAGCCACATATACTACTATCCAACTTAATTTGCACCATCGGAAAGGGCTACAAAAGCCCTTAACCAACAATAACCACACTTATTTGTAATGGGTGGGAAATAAATGGCGAAGAAGCACTTTTTTTTCTACTCTACCTTAATCTAAGTGTTATGTGAAATGAAGGCCCGAAGGTAGGGCGGGATTTTATGGCATCTCAGGGCTAACTCCTTACGCCTACAAGGAAGGAAATCATGCACGGAGACATGCATCGCAGCAAAGAGGGATTGGACAGCCATTGCCTGCACTTTGGGGCCATGACTACCTCCCTAAGTGTACTTAGAGATAGTCTTAACTAGGAAGAGCAAGGGAAAATCCACTAAGAGAGACGTAAAACCCCTTGCGACAGAGAATAAAATTCAAAATTATTGCATGCATTAAATTAAATTAAATTAAATAGAATGCTACAGGAGATAGGGTGACGAATAAATCATTTCTCCAGTCAAATATCTGGACATGCCTGCACCTAAAGGAGTTACAGAACTTGTCAAATGTGAGTGTAAGAAAACGCGTGCAATTGGCAAATGTTCTTGCTTAAAGAATTATCTGGTTTGCACTGCCCTTTGCAAATGCACTGACTGTAATAGTGTAAAAGACTATCAATATCACCACAGCGACAATAGTGATTCAGAAGAAAATATGTAACATATATACATACAAATGCTGTTTTTTATAATTCTGTACAATATATTTAATTATAATTTGTGTTATTCCACTAAAAACTTTTTTTTGTGTATAACTAGTTAATAAAATACTATATATAGTGTATTTCATATTTCTTGTGCTTTAATTGCATCCCATCACTTACAACACTTGAAGAAGTTAATGAACGCCTGCTTTGTTTGTAAATTCGTGTTTCTTGACCCCAAATAATGATCAATAGTGTGCCACGAATATGAAATAAGTCGGTAAATGGTAGCCATCTTGGATGCCTTGTTGAAAATCACCTAAATATAAGTAATAAAACATGGAACCTAACATATTTGGAATCTACACATCAAAACCTACAAAAAAAATCAAACTTAGCACAACAACCCAGCTGGAGCCACATTTGATTACATTTAAAACCCTAATATTAGTTTCAGAGGGGAACGTAGAAAAGCTAGCTCGAAGCGACTCTTTCCAGAGCAAGCATTGTGAGTTGGAACATGTTAGACGACTGACATTACCAGCATAAGGAGATGGTGTTAAGTTATATTCACATATCGCACCTTGGGAAGAAGAGAGCCACAAGTGCAAACATTTCATGAATTTAAATAGCAATGCCATCTTATGGAGAAAAAAACCTCTTTATGTTTCTATAGGACTACGTGAGCTAGGTAAGATATTGGAGGCAGGGCGTAACTGTGTCCGTGTGGTACTAATGTAATTCAATGTTACCTAGTAATTCTATATAGCCATATCTCCTTTATGGCCATATTCCATGCCGATGTTTTCCAATTTTCGTATTTCTATACCGCTACATCTGCGTTTGTTGCAATTCAGAGAAAATGAAAAGTATATTTAATCTCGTGACATTGGTACACCTGACAAAAGCATTAATTTAATTGTAGTGGTATATTTAATTCCATTATACTGGCACACTTGACAAGGCCACCGGTGTTCTCTATCTCTTTGTTTTAGTAAAGTTGTGTTGTTTACGTTGATACATAGTGTCGTAATAAGCCTAAGTGTAGCTGCCTAAGAACGCACTATGTACAAATTAAGAACTCAGCATATGAAAGCATGAGCTGCATCTGTAAAGAATCAGGTAATACACGTACCTTATAAACGCAAGGTTTCGTCGTATAATTTCACTATAGTCAACATGGGCCCTGGCACTCGACATTGCTTCATTTGGCGCGAGGTCCAAGTTAAACATAGTCCTAATGAAATTGGTTCCTGCCTAAATACCTTTCTGAAGAGAAATAGTGTTCGAAATCCCATTGTTTTTATTCCGATAACTGTTCGGGACAATATAAAAACAAGTTTATTATTTTATTATATATGCACGCCTTTACTGAAAAGCAGAAGAACGTATACTGAAAGGAGGTCCCATTCATGTTCCCGATCAGTGGCCACCAGTCATACAGTCTGCTAAGAAAACTGTTCACCATTTTAAATAAATTAAATGGACACAGCTGATACGTATAACTTGAAACAATTGTGCACCTTCTTTGGAGCGAACTTCAACATAAATAAAAATGGTGAAAAGGTACTAGGTTTGGAATAAATGAAATAACAGCTGAGGCAGAAGAACTCAATATAATTAAATACAAACTAACCTATGAGGCTAATGAATACACATGAATACATTCATCGCCAAAAAAGAGGATGACATTCAGTGACTCATGAACTGACTCCTGCATACACCCAAGCCACAGAAATCTTCTCCTCCTGTGTGAAGCAAATCATATGAAGCTATAGTACCACGATTTCTTAAAAAGCCTTCGTGTTTTTGTCGACCTAGAGGAAGGAAGTGCACATTAAGTGGTAAACAACATTACTTCAAAATATTATATGTTTTAATAAATATGTATGTATTTGAAACAATTTTTTGTATATGACATGAATTTTGACTAAAATATGGTCTAATATTTATTATATTAATGTTAGTAATATTATTTAATAATATTCCAGTTTTTTCCAACTGAAGTGTTATGTTCATTTTGTCTAAAACATGCTAGTTTTTGTGAAATGTATTTGGTCATAATGCAACGACTTGAGACTCAGTTACACTTCAATATGGCCACAAGTAAAATAAAAAAGGCATTTATAATTAAATATGTCACATATTATCTAAAGACGTAATGTTGTTTACTAAGATCTCTCAATATTGTGCCTATCCTCAAGAAATTAAAATAGTATATTACAAACCAAGATTTTCAGAAAATTTTCAATATTAAACTATAAATGTCTCAGAACCACCAGTTTTGCACTTACGGCCGTCTTCTTCCCAAGGTGTGAAATGTGTTCCATTGTCCTATATAGGATAAAACTGCTACGCCTGATTTTACACAGAATTTGTCACTGACACTGTATAATTTGTTTTACGCAATTATCGCCTTGGGGTTTCATGTCCCACCCCAAAAGTCTCCTTTGACAAGGCATATTATAAGGTAAATCCGGGAGATATGATGCGACGGGAGATATGACGCAGCCCCAGAATTCCATGGAGGGGAAAGAGCTGATGCGCAGTCATCGTGCGCAACAGTCGCCGTTAGTCTGCGGGAGTGTACTTTTGTGTTTTCGAGTACTTCCAGTTTGTTTTTAAAATAGTACATCATTTTCTTCCTCAATTCACCATTGGTAAGTACTGAAAGTTTCGTCGTGTGTTACTTCAATTTTTCTTTATCTCATATTTCTGTAATTTGAAGCAAATTGTGGTGTGTAGTTGGGAAGGGTATTGAGCTAACCTTGTGTTCACGCCGTCTCGTGCATGTTCCGCCATCTTGAATCACAGCTACGGGTTGCGTCGTATCTCCCATGGCTTTGGGAGATACGCCACATTTAGTGAAAGGGAGACACGGCACATAGTTAACTAAAAAATATATATATATATATATGTTTCCTTTCGTATATCTATACATAGTAACACTCTGACGTAGAAGGTTATGTCTTGATATTAGTAACGTAAAATGCATGTTGCGTTAAGTCGAATTTGTTGATTACTTAAATGCGACTTAAAAAATGATATTAGGCCTACTTAAAGTAGAATGGCTTAAAAATGTGATTGTATTTGTTGTACGATGTAAAAACACACGAAATACTAAAATGTAAACAATATCAAGTACCCATGTGCGTAAATGTTATTTAAAAAAAATTATATGCCTACGCAGTATTTACGTAGTGTAAGTTAATTGAATGCTGCACCTAATAAATGAAAAGCCAATTGTCACTCTTTACTGTATGTTCTCTAGCGAAGGTGACTTTGTAATAAATACAATTACAGAGAAACAGGTTTTCTTAAAAAAAGAATTCTTCTCGTGAAAAATACAAGTAGGTAAGATCTTTGTATGTGTAGTAGATACTGCGATGAACATTCACACGTTTTCTTCAAAGCTACACTGTCTGAACCGCACAAGATAAAAAGTGAAACTGTAGTCAGCTGTCTGCTTCTACCGATGCACTATATGACAATCAAGATTACACAGACAGCTGAGCAGACATGAGTCAAAGACGTGTGTACCATGTGCTAGTAATAGGGACCACGCTCCCACGCTTTCCGTATGTGTGTCTGTAAGCACTTAGGTAATTTTGAATTTACATAAGTCGCAGGTTACACTACTCTGGGTGCTACTAAGAAATCATTGTTTTGTCTTAGAAATGGGAAAGTAGATAGTCCTCTTAATTTTGTATAAAATTTATTTAAAAAAAACTATTTAGTTTAATAAGTAATTCTATTTCCTCTCTCTTTTTTTTTCCAGTTCAAATGGTTGAAAATGCCTACGACGTATGGACCTAGAAAAAGCAATCGGGCAGCATGGACACAGGAAGTCTTAGATAAGGCTATTAGTGCGGTACGAGATGAAAAAAAAAACACCAGTAAGGAAAGCTGCGAGGGAAAGTAACATCCTGGAGAAAGCGCTGCGCACTAGATTAACTATCGGGCGTTTCATAAAAGGGAAATTTGGTCTACCTCCATTGTTAGGGGAAGATGCTGAAAGGAAGCTTGCTAGCCATGTTAAGAAGTTTCAGGCAGTAGGATTCGCTACAACTAGGAAAAACCTTAGAAGAATCGCCTATAACTTAGCATTTTAAATGAATAAGGCACAGAGGTTCAAAAGGGAAACCGGGTTAGTAGGCTGTGATTGGTACAAGTATTTTATGAAGAGAAACACAGATTTACGTGTTAGGAAATCTCAAGGCATATCAAATAATCGTGCAGAAGGCATGGGCAAGGAAGAAGTTAAAGCCTATTTTGAGCTATTGCATAAAACCTTCACAGAAGACAATCTATTGTGTAAACCAGGTAATATCTACAACATGAATGAATCGGGCTTGTTATTAACGAATGAGCCTGGACATGTAGCTGTACGAGGCAGCAAATATGTTCATGTAAGAAAAGCAAAGGAAAGGGGTGAAACAGTTACTGTAGTGGCATGTTGTAATGCTGAGGGCTCATTTTTACCCTCCTACTGCATTTTCAAAGGGGTAAATAAGAAAGCTGAGAAGAAAGTATGCCTGGAGGAGTCATAACAATGAGGAAGAAATCTGCATACATAGATGAATACATATTTATGGACTGGCTCGAAAACCACTTCATTCCATGCAAGAATGCAGGGAAATGTTTTCTTCTATTGGATGGTCACGGTTCGCATATCAACTCTCCAGACATACTTCAAAGAGCTGTTGATAATGATATATCGGTCCTGTGTCTGCCGAGCCACACGGCGCACTACCTTCAGCCTCTTGATCGGAGCTTCTTCATGCCACTGAAGGCCTATTGGGCAGATGCATGTAATAATTGGATGCTAAGTCATACCAACATTGAACGTCACCACTTTGGAGTTCTCCTGAAGAGTGCTTAGTCTCGTGCTGCTACTGTAGATAATGGTGCTTCAGGATTCAGGGCTACAGGGATAGTTCCTCTAAACCCCTCAGCCATTCCAGATTATGCATATTTAGGAGGATCTTATCCAATGGACCAGTTCCTTCCTGAAGAAAGTGACGCCTCCTTTGAAAGTGGCCATGATGACCCTTTTCCTAAGGGGAGTAATAATGGTATCCCACAATCTCTTCGAGCAGGTGTTGCTACATCCTACTGTCATTCTGCCTTCGAACTTACAAAATGTCCTACCACATCCACTGAATATCCTTCCACATCTTCTGCTTTCAAACCGATGAAAACTGTCACTACTTTTCCTGCTTCTCCGCCTCCATGCATCCCCAGCCAAGATGTGACACCAACCAAATTGCTTAATACAGTATCTCCCATACCAAATCATGCTCCAGGAAAACGACCAGCAAGAATACAATGTGCGCAACTAGTTACCCATCATGACGTGATAGAAAACAAGAAGAGGAAGAGAGTGGATGCGAAAAAACGTAATGCTGCAAAGGATGCCAAAAAATTAACAAAGGGCTCGGATAGGCCTAAGAAATGTCTGACACATAAATGTACATCGAAACAATATACAAAAAAAAGTCTTGACTATTAATCTTCTAGTGAAGAAGATAGTACTGTGGTGGAGTTTGCTTCAGGTGAAGATAGTGACAATTTTGATGAAGACGAGTGCTGTGAATGTTTCGAGAATTATGCAGACATTTCACCAAGAGCAGATTGGAATAAATGTACAAGATGTAGTAGGTGGCTACATGAAACATGTACCATGTATGGTATAATTTGCAACATGTGTGGTAGATTGGAGAAAAAAAGAGCAACAAAATGAACATGATACATGTAAACAACTACAAAAACTTTTACCAATTTCAGCATACCTTTACGTGTTTTTGGATTAATTTAGAGGTTTGGTGTTTATGTGGCTAAAAGGTTCCCAACATTTTCATTTTAAACTTCAGTGTTTAAAGAGTGTGACTTGGCGTGGTGGTGAGAGGGGTGAAGGAAGAAGCATATATATTTCTTTTAAATATTGGTAATATTTTAGGAACAGTTTTATTTGGCTGTACAAGTAAACAAAATAGTAAATTATAGTTAAAGTTCATACTAGTTACAGATTAAATTCATTTCGTGTCGGAAAACCCTTTCCTATTGCAGATGAGAAGTTTAACATTGTTAAGCCATAAGCCATATATCCCACCCCATCACGGCCATATCACCCATCCCTATGGGAGATATGGCCAAAAAAAGGGTATTTGTATTTTTAAAATTTGTATAAGTTGGCAACATAATTTTGTATTCATAATTATTTTGTAAATACACGAAACCTTTGACGGTTTTTTTCCCGGTGTTTGTTTTAGGGTAGAATTAATTTTGTATTTTTGAAAGCCGTAAATTAAAAGGTGCGTCATATCTCCCGGGTTTACCTTACTCATATTATTGAGTAACTGTATATAAGTGGAGTTTAGTTGAGAGATTTGGGCGGCTCTTAAGAACTAGGTCTTGAGAGCTGTTGAGGGCGAAATGAAGTGAGAATGGGGCAGCGCTGGAATGCAAGGGTGCGGAAAATGGGAAATCGCCGAGAAAACCCAACGACCAGAGGTATAGTCCGGCACAATTCCCACTTTAAAAAATCCGGGAGTGTCCCGGCTGGGGATTGAACCCAGCTCGTTTTGGTGGGTAGCGAGCAGTCTAACCACAATCCCACCATTGCCCCTGCTACGACAATTTTTCCATGAAAGGTAAATAAATAAATATATATAATCTCCAGCCACCATTTTTCTTTTATGCTATTAAAAATATTCAAAAAGAAAAAAAACAGCGAAAATGGTCAAAACTAGCATTTTTAAGATTTTCCTGCACCGCCTCCTTAACAGAAAGAAGAACATTACAAAGAGGCATCTTTAATTTAACTCATTGGTTTACATCACGTGTAACAGTAGCCCACTGCTACAGATGTATTTTGCGAGGAATTCAATTTCCAGTAAATGCACATCGCTGTGTTGAGACGGCACACCGCAATACTTTATTGTGACCAGATGTGAACTTGAGGCGTTCAAAGTAGTTTAAGGGCTGTTCATGTTGAACTGTGCATGTTTGAAAGTCCTGCTTAACCTACCTGTATGCACGTTGTGTATTATTGCGCCATATGTGAAATTAGCATTGTCGTGGGCCTGATCACTTTATTAGTGCGCAGGTCAAGTGAAACTGTGAAAGTATTAGAAAAGAAAATATTTTAAAAGTTTTACTAATCCTTATATGTGGGGAGAAAAAAAAAAACTAGAAAGCTAAAGAAATCATTTCAGTAGTCACAACAGTTTACCGAACACTTTTGATTCGACGATGAAACTTGGAACTACTTCCCTGTGTCGTCGCCAACTTCATCAGACCCGCTCGCACATCCCAATCAGTGTACTGGTGAAGATATACGCCGGCCGGTATAGACAGTGACATTTTTTGAAGGTTGAATTCTTAACTGCTCACTTTACCACTAACCACCGCCTTCTGTATACCAGGGATTCCCATTTAAGGCTCTGCTTCGCCTATTATGCAGACATTCTTCGTTTCTGTGTCATTATTTCATTTTCAGGGGTATTATTAGAAATGTTTGATTACAAAAAATGTTCAGTATACAGGATGTGCCTAAATTCCCATTACACACTGTAAGGGCTTGTAGTGGGGACCAAGACGGTTACGTTTTGTATAACAACTTGTGTGTGGAAACGTACAGTTTCCCCGCAACAAACAAAACACCACCACATCACATGTTGACCTCTCCCACGTTTGCAACATACTGTACGTTGTTTATCTTCTTGGTACACTTACAAGAAGGGCTCGATGTGACGACCAGCGACGTCTTACACAAACATGGTATCTACGTACCATGTTCTGGTACACACGATCACCAATGCCTGGACGTCCAAGATTCGCCGCAGCCATAATCCGCACCAGCAGGTCTTCCTCTGATTCCACAGGGGTCTCGTAAATCATGTAGCCTCACAGGAAGTAGTCTAGCGGAGTCAAGCCTGGTGAACGTCCAGGCCAGGCAACGGGATTGATAGGTCGACGTGGCCTGATTGTAGACACGAAGTCATGAAGATCTGGTTGCCATCAAAGTCAAAGGTCCACCAAACCATAAGTTATGAAACTTGTTCAGCAACATCGATCCAACACGTAGATGTAGCCATCATCAGGGGTGGACGATACTCTCCAAGACTAAAGGACATCCTCTTCATCCACAGGACACTAGTAGCAACTATATACTTATTTCAACAAACTTTTTTTACAGCAGTCTCCATTTCGTGCTCTCTCAATTAATATTCACGCAAACATTCCCAGCATAAACAATAACCTCTGCCTGGTCACCTTCACGATATCTGCACTTCTCCATGTAGTACAAAAAACACAGATTAACTGTAAAATGTATAAATAGTTTTTCAAGTGTTCATACTGTAGCTTTATCACAATTATTTAACGAAATTAAAATACACTAAACATAGATATTTAAGCAGGGGATCACATTATTATGTAGTTTAACGTGTGAATTATTGTATGATAAAATGAGTATTGAGCGAAATGAAAATTGAGAACCAACTGTAAGGGAACTCCTTACACCTTGTAGTTTAGATTGTTCATGTCTACAATTTTACCAATAAACACTTTCTTGCACTCATCCTTTATCCCTTTTGTCATAGGTAAGTTCAACAACAACAAAATCATTTTCTTTGATGGAGAATCCTGCTTGCGGTTCGCAAATGTCGTCTGTCTCTATTTGTTCAACATCTCCATAAACCATTCTTTGTTCACTTGATGTTTCCTTGTCAAGCTTTTCTTGAATGGCATCATCAAACAGTGTCAAGAAATGTTCTTCGCCGATTAACGAGTTGTTATCATGTAGAGAAATCTCGCAATCACTTTCTTCAGAAATGTCATTTTTCTGCTTCGTTTTCATTTACTTGACTCATCGTTTCATAACATTTCTACACAACTCTTTTTTTCTCACTTCTAGCTTTATCTTCTCACCCTTGTCATATGCTGCTTTGTGGTTTGTTTTCTCTTTGACTATGAATGCATCTGCTAATCAGCTATGACATCTTGTTCAGCCAAACTTTTCCCTGCGTTTACGGTTATCTTTTTCTTCCTTTGCTTTACACCGGTTTCTTTTTAACGAGATTGTTTTAAGAATTCCTCAAATGAAGACTTTAATGTTGCTGTTGCAGATGCTACATCATTTTCTTTTGCAGACGACATTTTCTGCAAGCTGTCTAAAACCTTTTGTTTGTCCACAGGGTAAATGCCACTCTTCTTAAATCCAGATATTAAAATTGTAGAAACCTTATCACTGATGGCATCCAGAGTCTTTTTCAAAGGCCTAGGGAACTTATCTTCCCTTATTGGCCCCCTGTTTTTCGTCTTCCGATCAGTCAGCTACTTCCGCCATGCCATTTTCATAGGGCTAAAAAAAGCCAGGTCCAAGGGTTGACATATGTGTGTGCTGTTGGGTGGCAGCAGAATTAAACAAATATTGTTATCAACACATAGTTTCAAGATGGCAGTGGAAATATGTCTTGCTAAATTATCGCCTATGACAGCTTTCGGAACGTCGCCTAACCGCTTGAGGTAAGGTAGAGCAATTGTTAGGAACCAATCCTCAAATATATTGCCCTCGAACCAGCTTGATTTGCTCCTATTATACCTTGTACCAGGAGGTCCACCTTCGGTCCATGTGTCATATAAGTTCTCGGCCTTGTACACTACATATGGTGGAAATGCTACAATACTGGCTGAACCGGAAAACATTACAGAAGAAGTCGACTTGGTGAAATCGATTATTCTATTTGGATGTTTACATTTCCGTGTAACAACAACTTTAGCTTGCCCAGGGTCGTACTGCATACTCGTCTCATCGTCGAGTCGCCCTTGTCCCTTAAGGGCTCAGGTGCTTGTCTACCTCATTTGCCGAAACCCCCACGTAACTTTTATAACATACCAAGGGACAAGCGGTACTAGTCGTTAACAAAAACCCTTGTGTCCCTTCATCCCTATGAATATGTTCCAGAGAAATATATAAACTGTAAGGCTGCAGTATTTAGACAAATAAGCATTCATGTCTTTGTGTACTATTATTTGAATAGAATATGTCCAGGATCAGCGACACTATGAATGGATAATTCCAGGAAGTACAGTTTGATTTATTTTATTTTTAATCATAGCAAAAATTATTGACTATAGGCCGTTCACGGTAAAGTGAGCACTTTTGAAGCACTAGTTACTTTTTTCTTTCAAACAATTTTTATCCTTCCACAGCTTGTTAATATAAACCCTGTCATGTGAGTAATAAACACAGTGTATGCATACACCATACCTAGAACCAAAAGTCCGAGGTTACAATGAAATATATTTATTGGTTATTATGTCTGATGAAACAGCGTCAAAAAGTGCTCACTTTACCGTGAACGGCCTATACACAACCTTTAAGTTCTTTCCTAGACGTGGTGCGCTCTAGCCTTAATTTACGATAGTTAGTATATAACACTATAGCAAGTATAAACGCATCACGCACAGGTGCTCCAAAATTGCACATTAATATACTTATGAAACAAAACTGTTTTCACACATTAAAAAGATGGTCGCCGCTTGTGGGGAGAATTTCAGACGAAACAGCCCGCAGTGTTATCGGGCAGAAACTATGATGAGACAGTACCTTAATATTTGTTGACAGAAGAACTCGTGAAAGCCACCTCCAGGCACACACGAAAAGCGACAGCCGTTCTGAGCAGCTGCGATCGCCGCAAGCTACAAAGCCCGCAGCGCAATTTCATTCAAATGGGGCGGTTTGCTGAGCTGGTGTCACCGACATACCGGCCCGGTATAGCGGAGAATATTTCCAACAAGCTGCCACTATTATTCCGGAACATAAGTTACGTGCTTTCATTTTAGCAATCTATTCACACACACGTAAACTTTATGAACGAGACATGACATACGGAACTCCGAACTGCAGAGTACACACAAACAAGTTACTGTAGATTTCGCGGAGGCTTTTCGACATACTACTTTAAATATCTTATGCTCAACTCAGACGTAGACATCTCTAGCACCGTTTATACATTTAACATAGCCGAAGCCTCTTCCCGCGACAGGCAAACTTCACCGTTGTCTTCCGTTCAGTCGTGCTCAGCAAACATACATCTGACATCGCAAGCACACCCCCGGTGCCTCCCCAGAGCTAGAAAACTGACGACCTATCTATCTATCTTATCTAAAGTGAGCAAAAGCACGTGGCCTTGGATTTAACCGTAGAGCCATACAACCATTTAATTCCTAATACAAGAAATGTCAAAACAACAAAAATGTGAGTATTCACGGCAGAAAATCATCAAAAACTCGTCAAATCAGTGATTCGAAGGTCCATTAAACTCGCAGAAAATTCAAACGGTACAAACACATAGTGACGCCGAGATCCCGACGCAAAGGTTCAAAAATACGAACCGTACACAACGGCGGATACTATTCTACTCGCTGACGACCTTCTGCACGACCTACCGCAAGGAACATGCCATTACCCGAGCGCCACTAGCGACGACACTATACCAAGGAGTTTCAGTCGCTCAACACAGATGCACAGCAAAGAAATTACATTAAACATATTAATATACAACTCAGCTGAGAAATAAAAACCAAATTAAATGTGTGATCACGATTTAAGTATAAATGCTTAATAAAAGTATATTATATAATCCATAATATTAATGACTAATATAAAAATACACATTAAAAGCAAAGAGTTTAGTGCGAGGCCCAGATCGCACACACAGGGTTTCCAACTTTAGAGAAAAGCCTCTAAAACAAACCAGTGACGACCCAGTCGTCGCATCGTAGTTCAGTATATTTTCCGCTGGAACATCCGCAGATAATTCCTCGAAGTATGCCTCTTCAGCTTCGGGGGTAACTGCAACCCTGGATCTTCTAATGTTGGATCACGTTCGATATTTCAATTGCATACTCTGCCTAGCTAAAAAACAGTGGATCCACTTTTGCCCGGCAAATTGTTCTTGAAACGAAGTTCCACTATGCCCTTTTTGTCAAGGTATTTTTTGATAATACATTTGATGTCAAAAACTGTAAGGGGAAATCCCCTCTCCCCTGCGAACACCAAGTACTCGGAGATCTGTTTTTCTTCTGCGTCACTATAAACAGGAGGACGGCCATATGGTTGCTGTTGAACATTTTTTACTTTGCGTTGTATAGAAGATTTTGGGAATCCATATTTTTATTCTGCTTTTCGATAACTCATGCCATCATTAACAGCTTTAGCAGCACGTTTAAGGGTGTCGTCGTTGAAAGTATGATAAACGTTTTTAACAGTAGTAGTTATATTCCCGCAATGATCTACCGAAAGTCTGAAACAACAAAAAAACACACTAACTTAACCTCAAAACAAACATTACTTTTATTAGTAACCTAACTTGGGACACTGTCCCAAGTTAAGTGCCCATGTGCATGTTTTTAGAAATATTTATATAAATACAAAATGGGTTAAATAAACAATAAATGCCTTACTAAACTGGCTTTAAAATGCATGAGGCCCAATGAATCTGGATACAGCATGTGCCAGAGATTACTATGATAGCCTTGTGGAACCAAAGTTATTTATGCAAGAAAATTGTTTTTGTTTTATGAGCAAGTAAAAAACAATTTAACTCACCTTAAACTGGGTACCAAATATTTTTTTTTACACACCATGTGATAGGTACACATCCCCACTAAATGGTAGAACTACCTATTACAGACAGAATGTTCTGTCTGGTGTGCCAACCGGCAAACTTAATTATCCCAAAATGTCCCAATTTAGGAATATGTCCCAAGTATGGGCACTTGACTATATATTCATGGAGAAAATAATTAGTGAAAATAGTCAAATATCGCATTTTTAAAGCTTGCCTATGCAGTTTCCATAAGCGGCACGCGAAAAGTACACACGTAGACGTAGTTTGATTTGCGGACTTTCTTCGTATGTAATAACGTCCTACTATTACAGATCTACTTTGCACAATATGGGACCATGACAGAAACACTGCACACCTTGCGCATAGGAGCGATGAGGCACTAGGCATGCATGTTAGTGTCGCCTGTATCGCTCCCACGGTTCTTGGCCTTGGATGCGTATCTGTGTACTCCTAACATTGCATCAAAAAGTGCACACAGACTGACGGGCGGGTGGTTACTCTTCCAGAGAGTGACGCACTCCAGCACATGAAGGAGGAGCTCCAGTCCACCAGCACGCTGGAAATATGGGATCCACCAGCCCCAGAGAGTGACACACTCCAGCACATGGAAGACGAGCTTCAGTCCACCAACACGCTGGATATGTGGAGTCAACCAGCCCCAGAGAGCGTCACCATCCGAGATCCCTGGCCCGTGCGTGCGGCGGCCAAGCCCTTCTTCCCGAGCTACCAGAGCCTGGGCAGCCACAGAGAGCTGTTCCCCTACTTGAGGGAGACAGTCGTCGATGGCGTCATGCCTGAGGCCTGCTCATCGGTGGCAGATTGCGACGTCGAGAACGACCTGGGGAGACTGGCACACTGCTTCCATCTCACCTCGTCCGTGCTGCAGACAACCACCGACATCTGCCAGGGAGACAGTCCCCCGAGCTGGCCGGTCATACTCGCCCACTGCAACTCCACGACCAACTATGCCAAGTCAGTATATGCTGCCCATGGTAAAGTGAGCATTTTTTAAATAAACTTTGAAAAATATCACTGCTCCTACATTGCATATATTTCAACAGGCATATGATTAGTACGCACCCAGTAAAGCAGGTAACTACTATGGGGAAGTAGTCCTTTGTTTTTACCTTCAACTAATTGCTAGGTAAACATTATTGAATACTTGAAATTATTAATTTTGATTTCTGTTCTTTTAATGCTTATACGTGTAGACAATTATCAAATTTGTTAAATACTTAGTTTGGTTATATTTTTGCATTTTCACTTGACCGAACCATGAACAAAGTGGCTATGTTCATGGCAGTGTTCTGTTTAAATATAGCGGAAGGGTACAAGATGTGAATACAAGTAGATCAGAAGCAGGGTTTTCAAACGTGGTCAGATTACCGTGAACAACCTATAAACTGATTTGTTGATAGTATCAAGCGTGCATTTGTTTACACATCAAGGGATGGGGCCATCCAGTATTACTATAATTTGTTCACAGTGCAGTGAGCACTTTTGAAAGCCCTACTTAAAATTGACTTTTTATCTCATTTTCTACCTTCCACACCACATTATTCACATTGTCAGGGGCCTAATAACTGTGTTCATACATCAGTCAACTGAAAATGCGAAATATTTAGGAACCTAAGTGTGTCACCTACCCATATGCAAATCTGTACTCTAAAGTTCACAAGGAAACAACACCAACTTGATTTACCATAAATTAAAACATTTAATTCACAATACAAAGTAAAGACTTAGAAGTATTTTACTTATTTTGCTACCAGTTTAACTGATAGCATGCATGCTAGTCTGTACTATAGAATATATGCAGTTAACGAGCAGTGATTTGTTTTCAAAGGTTTATTTCAAAAGTGCTCTCTTTACATGAACAGCCTTCAATCTAGTACAGTCATTAGTAAACATAAAACATATTTAATTTTCTGCAAAAGTATGAAAATGACTTAGTTATTATCTGAGTTCAGATCCCTTCTTCCCCCTAATATTATCACTCTTGAGTCAAGCTGAACTTTAAAAAAGAAATTTGACATGACATTTGGTAATGGCCATGCCAATATACGTGCCAGGGGAGGGCCATGTCATTGTGTCCTACCACAAATAGTTATCTGACATGTCATGTGGAACACTCGCAAATGAGTTAATGCTTCTTGTGTAAAGCAGTCGAGCTACATGGGCTTGTGAGTGTGGAAACATCTAAGTACATTGTTTATTTGAGGGAAGATACAGAATGCTAAAGGTGAAGGTGAAAGGTAATATCCCTAGAAAACGCACTGGTAGCCTATTCTGGATTCACCAAAGCTAAACTACAGGTTAAATGTAATGGGAGGCGAGTGGATTGACCAATACACTGCAGCAGCAGCCTGTAATAGTACAAATGTGTAAATTCAATATAAAGATTTTATAGTAAACCCTTCATATTGTACAGTTACAAGAACAGAAATTGTATCGGTATGCTTATACTAAATTCATAACTACTGGCATCGTATTACAAGTTTTATTTTAATAAATTATAAAATCGCTTGTCATCTGCCGACATTTTCATAGAATTGACAAATTGTTCAGATAATCATTCATGGGGGCTGGATCGGCCATGGACTATATAAGGGAAGGTAACTATGCTATCATTCGCCTGTGGTGGCTTCGGAAATTCATGGAAGACTGAAATCAGAATGACCTTTTTTTGGAATCATACAAACCTGGATCCTCCCGAATTCGAATTCAGGCTGTTACTTCTTTTTCACTTGTTTTCTCTCTTGCCAGTTTTTCTTTCAGATTCCAGTGACCGAGACAGTACTATCAGGACGAACACAAATTGACATTTTGTACATCAAGGCTAAGAGTATATCAGTAGAGGTAAATGCACTTGTCCCTGTTGCTTATGACCTGTAACATCAGGGCAAAGTCTATCTTGGCATGGTTTTAAAAGAGTGCATTGTCCATCTTTCAAATTATTTGTGGCATTTTTATTTTGACTGTACAAGAGAAGTTGAGTGACTAGCCCTGCCACACTATGGACATATGATTTTCTAAGAAATCATACACAGATAAGAACTGTTTGTGGTTTAGCAAGAACACTTGAAATCACTGCCTAGGATTTACTTTCACCATATGTAGAATTAATGTTGATATGAACTGGATGTCTTCATTCATAGAATAGTAAAATGTAATTGTGGTGTAGGGAAAACACATATGTTACGCGTATGCTAGTTCTTACTCTTACTTGAGGCATTTTTCCACAGTTAGTACATTTCTTTGGAAGAACCGGGAATTGAGCTCACAACCCTTTCGTTCACAGTCTAGAATGCTAGCAACTATACTTTACTCAATAGCCTTATATAATATGTGATACAACAGTTCTGTCAATCACCCACAGTGTCAAAGATGTTATTTAATAAGTGGAATCACTCACAAGCATAAAAGCAGTGCAATGTGTTAAAACTATATCAAAAAGTACTATTTAAATTTAAGAGCACTGAATTTATTAAATTCTGTTTCTGTTTGTTTAAGTAGACCTATGTAAAAGTATGAACATATTAATATTTTTTTCATTGCAGAATTACGTACACTTATTCCATGCATGAGTATTGGTGGATGGATGCAAAATGGGGGGAAAAAAGGGAGGAGATTTGGCAGCTCTTAACATCGAGGTCCTGGTAGCCAATGAGGGTGAAGTGAAGTTGAAAATGGAGCCGTGCCAGAATGCAAGGGCGGGAGGAAAGAGAGACCTGAGAAAACCCGCCATCCAGCAGCATCATCTGGTGCGATTCTCACATGCAGAAATCTGGGAGCGACCCCACTGGGAATCGAACTCAATTCGCCTATGTGGGAAGCAAATAGTCTGACCACTACACCACCATGGCCCCAGAGAAAGATGTAGATGGTAAGAGGGGATTTCCGACGTGTCCAGTCAAAAATGGGCAGTGTATACTGTAGTTGTAGTACTTTGGCGGCACAGAGGGAAGGCGAGTAACAGAGATGAGTCATTCCCTGGCCTGCCGGAAGCATGGCGGTCATGCCCAGAAGATCAGCACTGTAATCTGGATGAAATGGCCGCAGTGCTGGATGGATCCCCACGACGCCTGTACCGCGACGTACTCGCCAGTCGACCCCCCGCCCCCCTCGACAATGCCTACGATGAATTGGAGCATCAGGCTCTTGAGCAGTACCACCAGCTGCAGCTCAGCTACTCTGATGCCAGCATCGAGGACAGGTTCCAGGTAGAGATGTGGTGTACCATAGACTAAGACGATGTAGACTGATTATTTGTCTTTTGTGCATGTTCTCAACATTCTTCTACTCCTAACCAACCCAACTGTCAATGTCACTTGATCAACAATGAAAAATATGTATGTAACTTGATTTTAAATATATCTGCCCTTTTAAATTTAAAAATACTTTTATCATTTTGAATTTAATCTAATTGCATTAGAAATTGGTCAGAGGAAGTATAGAAGTATCTCAAAGCATTTGTTTACATGAGTAATGTCCTAACCTCAAATCCTATCCATATATCGATTATGATAATTGTATTGGCTGAAAAACAGGTCATGTTGGAACACAGACAAGTTCTGCGCTGCCAGCAACAAGATTGTTCTATTACATTAATGTGGCCTCAGCGGTAGGGGACAGATTATAGAAGTTGTGTTCGTTACTAATGTTAATAAAAGTCAAAATATAACACAAATACATCGATTTTGAACTGAATGGGCACCAACTCACCAGGTGAGTTCGATATCACTGTTCTGAGGATCGTGAGAACATTGGAGAGAACATGGAGGAAAGCGGCGGCCCGACGCCTTACGCCCCTCTAATTTGTGCTATATCAACGGGCCTGTTGGCCATATTAGGAGTGCTACTTGGCCCCACGGGGCATCATTCTGTGGGTAATCAAGTTACCAAGGTGTACATAAAATTTCAGGGGCCCCCTTTAAGCATGAAGCCGTAAATAATTTAACAGTATATTTTTATTTATGTTGCACTATAACTTACTATGGAGGCCACCCGGTTTTGCTTAGAGAGTTCAACGAATCCCAGAGAGAACATGCATAAATCACACTATCAGAAGTGAAATACAATAGACATCACAGAAGTGAAATACGGTGGAGATATCCGGTTATACGTTGTATTTCATGAAAGGGTAATGTTTGTGTTAATTATAAGAGGGCAGATGTAGTCATTCATTCACAATCAGCCGACTGAAGCTTCATTTCACGTAATATCACCTTTGAAGTGTTGTGACATGCCAGTGATGTCACATTCTTAGCCACATCAGAGGCTCAGGCGCTCATGGATATGTCATTATATATTTAGTGAGTAGTCAGAATTATCTACAATCACCATTTGTTAAATCATCATAGAATTAGGGTGCACAATTTTTTCATTTTCATTTTAGCACTGGCTTCAGCAAGCTTCGCTGAAGACACGGCCATGATAGTTCGATTTGAGCACTCGGCTCTTAGTAGGACGGAAAGTGAGCTCTGCATTTACTGCCCTCGGCACATTCAATCTTATATCAAATAATTTCACTGTAACAGACATTTAGTAACTGGAACCTTTTAACATCATAGTGCCGAGGGTTCGACTGTTCTGCACCCTGAAGTAACATCCAAGGGCATCGCGCTTCTATGCATAACTCAGTCATTACTAATTAAGACCCACACCTTACTTTATACCTTCGGCCACCACCGGCAGGTCACGAGTGCCGGGTCCGCTTTACCTTTGGAATGTGACAGCGTTCATGTCATGTAGTACTCATGTGGTCAATAAAATGTCATAAATGGATCGATGACTTTCGTTGACTCTTATACTATCCTGAGTATCATCGGGCACTGCGCCCTAAAGCAGTATTTAAATCAGTGTTTCTGTGTAAAAGTATTGTCTTAAGGGGACTGTCTCCCTAAAGCAGAGTCATTATAGTGTTCTTAACGGCGTGCTAAGTGGCCTACAGCTTCGTTCTTTAGCAAAGACCAATCGTAATTAACACAGTTAATTAAAACAGTTGACAATAACACTCATCATATTGATGGCGGAACCAGAGATCTCTTTAGGCCATCGGTCTACGACCATCAACATCGTTCTACCGAACTTAGAGCCGGGCACTTTCATCAGTTCCTGCACCCTGCCTGACATATCAGGCGGGGCACGAACCCAGCATATTATCTCTGGGATCCACAGCACGTCGACATGCAGTTAACTCAAGAAAAGTTGTATTGTCAGTCTGTCAGGCGCTAATCATTTGTTTTGGTACTGGGTGGGCATGGCAATTGTCAAAACATATGTTCTACGTGGCAGCGCGATGCATTGATGCAATTAAATGGCGTTTCGTAAAATGCTTACACCTATTCGTACAAAGTTTTGTTGAGGTATGGCTAAGTCACTCTGAGTAGTTTTTTTCACTGAACAGTTACGACACTGAAATTATCTCTGATATCTCCCCCACTCTTCAGTTGTCATGCACGGAAAGTGGCATCTGCGATTACAGCCGCTACATATGTCTATGTCCCCAGTGGTTTGCCAGCAGTTCGGAAAATCACACATGCCCATCACAGTACGACTTCTCGTGGTGACATAGTCCGCAGGTGTTGATAGGTTACTATGGATCCATCCTTGGGCGATACTCCACTGGCTACAAACAGTTTCGACTCGAACACTGATTATTTCCGCCATTTTGAGGGTACTCACTAGGTAGTTTCTTGGACAACTTGTACAAGGCATCAGATCTCGCTCTGCCCCCTCATATTGCCGTCGGTTACGAATCTCATCATACATTCGTTCGGCTGTCTGGTTGCGTAGTGTTAGTGTTGATGCTGTTGATGTATGCATTGAGAGGCAGCCAACATCTGTAGATGTTCGCTGCTAGGTCATATTTTGCAAAGAGGTCGGTGTTCTTTACTTTCCAGAAGAATCCGCACGTAACTGCATGCCAACATTCTATCGCCAACCCGATCGCGACCGCAGCTGCGCGGTTGCACGACGTAGTTGTACGACTCGGTTGCACGGAAATCTTCACGGGGGCTATGGCCTGCCCATTCACTTGCCTGTGCACTAACATGTATAGCATGCCTGACATACTTGGGAGGGACAGGATGCCGCCCTGCATCTATTAATGCGTACAAATATATTTCATATTTGATTTTATGCACACCCTTATTAATATTATAAATTTTATATCTTAAATGAATATATGTATTGAATCATTTCAATGGGTGAAAGCTGAATTCACTGCATGTAGGAGCTGGAGAAGCAGGCGATCGAGCAGTACCAGTGTGGCGATGGCAGCGAATGTGCCTGTGGAGGTGGCTGCATGGGTGGCGGCTGCTGGGGGCAGCAGCAGCAGGAGCATCTTCATGCACACAGGAGCATGTCGTCTGAAGGTACCCACCCCCACTGCCATCAGAACCTGCCCCTACGACAAACCAGCTTGTACCCCTGGCTAGCACACTCGTAATCCCACTGGGTTCTTGCACATGGGATCAGGGGCAGCTGTTTCTTGCCCCCCCCCCCTAACCTAAAATTTCCACATCACATGCTTTCCTGGGGTGCTCCCATTTCATCTACACCCATTCCATTATGGAGTCGCTCCACACAAGATCTCATTTCATGTTATCCTACAGGAAAGAAATACATGTACGAATCCGACCTATAAAACCCATCTTTCAGTTAGGTTTTACCCCGCCCTGGGGACTTGCAAATACAGTCTCAACCACAACACCAGCGATATTTCAGTCCCTGCCGACTTACTCTGGCATGGCAAGCGAAAATCCAGCAGCATTCCTGCAACACTGTTCAAGCTGGCTCAGTCGCTATGGCGTGGGTGAGGATTACTGGCCGAATACCGTCGGTGAAAGACTAGGAGGTGACGCCAGGATGTTGTGGCGGGGAATAGCACACTACGGAATTTTCTGGCGTAGTTCAGCAACGTGTTTACCTGCCGCTTAGCCAGTACCATCACCTCGTTGCGAGCACATAGCAACGTAATTCTAGAGGAACAGGGAGCTGAATCGCTATACAACTTCGTCATGCATAAGGTTAGCATTATTTGGGCGTATCATCCAGCAATGTCGTCAAAATAAATTTTTGAAGTTGTGGCTAGCACCGCACGGGCATAATAGTGCACTGCCTTAGTAGCAGTCATCCATGCTACCGAGGCGGATTTCATCTAAACAGTTATGCTTCTCTATGCTAGCATCCAGGCACAACCATACCATGGTCGCGAACACGCGCATCCAAGCCAGGACCCGGATGGTTTCGGGACAAAACTGCGAGTACCAAAGTGTCAACAAGCTTGATGAAAAACACACCCACAGACTGCACTGTCACCACAACAAACGAACAGCGACCGACCGGCACTACCCCTTCTCGCATTGCAGCCAGCAGTAAACAATCGCCAACTCCTTTTAAATGGTGCGGAGGACCGCATTGGAACGGGTGCCTGAATTGGGAAACAACAACCACTATCGAAGAGGAGGGAAAGTCGCTGCTGGGTAACAGAAAGACGAGGCAGAGTGGCCTGATGTCACCTGCCCCAGGTCAAAAACATTGGCCGAACAGACACCACAACAGACATTGTTATCTCAGATCTTTGGTCCAAACAATAGTTTCATCCACATTTCTGTATTGATCAATGGACATCCTTGTCGAGTTGTCATTGACACAACTGCCTCTCATAACTTCATAAGAACCAATTTCATCATTGTCAGTGACATTCGACTCATGCAGCAAACTGTTAATTTAACTACTCGCCAACACACTGGTGAGATTATGGGAGAAGTTAACATCACCATACGTATCAGGGACATTGAGATCATCACCACCGCTTACATATCCGACGACATCTGGGAGGACATCATCCTAGGTGTACTATGGCTGACTGACCAAAACACCACAGTGGAACCCGCAGCACACCGTATACACAATTGACAGAAGGAGCACTGGACCATGTATAACCTAAATCCCCGGCCAGCTGGAACATACCAGAAGTGCTTCTATATTACATAGATCATTCAGTACTGGCTGAGTTTCACGATGCCATGCAGCACCTCCTGAATGAGCGATGTGACATATTCACCACAGCAGACTCGCTACACTGCACTTAATGGTGGCTAATTGCATCCTGATTACCACTGAAATTCCAGTCTACAACGTCCCACACCATTATCAGTCACACCAATGTCAGATAATTAAAGTGAAGATTTAGGAAATGTTGCAAGAAGGCATAATAGAACTGTCTAACAGTGAGTTCAATACAGCAATCACTTTAGCACCTAAAAAAGATAGGTCATTGCATTTCTGCATCGATTTACGCCAACTTAACCAAATCATCAAGAGTGCACCACCACCCTACATCCATGTCAAGGATGCACTGTGAACCCTAGGACATGCGAAAGTTTTGACACCTGATCTCTGCAGCGGATGTAGGCATGTCCAATTGCGACAGGAGGATCGACATAAGACAGGCTTTGCCACCCCTGATGAGCGCCGATTTCAGCTTAGTGCAATACCATTTGGCCTCAAGTGCGCACCATCGGCGTTCCAAGCCATGATGGTGAGAGTACTGGATGGTTTCATCAGTGAGTTTGCCTTGGCTTACCTCGACGATGTGGTCGTGTGGTCAGAGATGTGGGAGGACCACATCCCCCAATTATCGCTCGTAATTGAACGCCTAGCCATAAGCGACCTCAAATGTGCAAATCGGAAGTGTCATATCGGAAGGCGAACATTCAATTCCTCGGACACATTGTGGACGAAAAAGGAAGCCGTCGGACGGAAGAACAGTTATGCCTTATTGAAGAATACTCAGTGCCAGTAACGCACAAACAGCTAAGACAACTTTCCGGACTTGAAAATTGACTCCGGGAATATATAACTGAGTTTGCCATTGTCACCGCACCTCTCACTGCGCTCATGTCGCCAAACATCAAGTTCCAATGGCTAGCAGAACACCAGAATAGTTTCAACGAGCTGAAACACAGTTTTCGTGAGTGCCCTGCCTTGGCACATCATGATCCCACTCGCCTCTTGTACATGCAAACCAATGCCAGTGAGCAAGGTAAAGGTACTGTATTGTTCCAGCTGGGGGACGACATAACACGCCAAATAATAGACTTAAGCATTGTGAAGTTCAGTGCAGTTGAACACCGCTACAATGTCAACGAGAGCAAGTGCTTAGCAGTAGTGTGGAGTTTTAAAAAGTACTGCCAGCTGCTTGAATATCAATGCTTCACTTTACTCACCGACAACCACTGCCTCATGGAACTTAGCTACAATGCCCAGTTTCCGAAAAATGGAAAAGCGACTGTGCCAAACTAACAGTGGAAAAGAGGCGTGCTATTGACAATTGTTTGAAAATGTGCGCAGATGTAAACAGTGACACATACAAGTAACTTATCAGTGCATACAGGTGCTGCGCAAACCTGCAAAATTGTGCTCAATTATATTTACTGGCCAGGCGTGACAGTGCATATAAGGGAATTTTGCATGTGTGTGTGGCATGTAATTGTTTTAAAATCCATCGCACTGTAGGGTCACAACAACAACCCAGGGAACCCAACACACCATTTGGAAACAGAAGCACTCGATCTCGTCGGTCCTTGCCCCCGCACTACAAAAGGGAAGCAATTTATTCGGGTCATAATAGACTTGTTGCCCTGCTGGGTAGAAATGTATCCTGTTTCGAGTACCCGAGTTCTAACTATTGGAAAAGTGTTGGATAGTGAATTTTTCCCGAGATGTGGTTATCCATCAGTACTGCTCAGTGATAATGGCATGCAGTTTACCATCCATGTGTGGCGTGACTACAGTATGAGGTAGGGCGTACAAAATTTCATGATCGTGGTATATCACCCACGTACAAATCTGATGGAACGACATATCAAGACCTGAAACACAGTTATATTTGTGCATAGGCGATAACCATGCATCCTGGGTGCAGCACCTACTCACCACATTGTTTATGCTATGCACACATGAGAACCAGGCCACCGGCAAGACACCTGCCCAGCTGCTGCAATGACGTGACCTTCCCCTCCCAGGCGAGTTCTGCAGCAGGGCGAGGGAGCGTGCCACGGGCAATGCAGAAGGAGAAACAAGAGAAGAGGTGCAAGAGTGCATGTTCCAGGAAGCCCAGGAGAATCAATGCTGCTATGCAGCTCAATGGCTATCGACTTCCATACACCCACCACTGCTACTCCAGCCAGGACAACAGGTCTATGTGCATACACACACCCAGTTCACGGGCAAAATGGATGTTTGGAGCCGGGTTCGAAGTCGAGTGGAGTGATCACACACCACCATTAAGATGCTGAGAAATAGCTGCTACAAAGAACATCTAAGCAGGAACAGAACACCGGTGTACCACTATGATATACTTCGGCTCACCAGCGCCGGCATCACTACGCCCGATGCCGACACCCTACTCCTCCCCAGATGGTAACACGAGAGAGTTAACAACAGTGCCACTCAACGACGCCGAGGCTTTGGCGGCTAATCAGCCTGACCGCTATGTGCCGAAGCACATTTCCAGCCAGGATGCCCAAAATCTTCACATTCATAGCAGTTCCCGCTGATAGTGTCTCAACAGCCAGCAATCATCCCCCAGCGAACAACCACATGCCAGCAGCTGCAGAACTGGACAACTGTTACACAGTGTTCGATGCCCAGGACATCGTATTAGGCGAACCAGGTGGGCCATCTGAGGACGGCTAAGATTGCCAGATGAAACTCCCACCTGACGGCATCACAATGCCCTCGAGAAGTCATGCTTCCCCTGGTGTAATCCATGGGACAAACGACCCCTGAGTCGGGCATGCCTGTTCAGCGTGGCAATCCTGGCTCAAGTCGCAGATGATGCAGCCATCGATGGGTTCGGAGGACAGTTCCTCCCCCCCCCCCTACTCGGACGCACCAAGTGGCCCCACCACTCACGACATGCCATGTGCACAGCCTGCGGCACGCATCAGCACTCACGGCAGTCGTCACAACGCCGGTGTTAATGGGGCAACACCAACAGAGAAAACTAAGCAGCTAAAACATACAACCACGTGGAGCCATCAGACCACCGGCTAGGTGCTGCGAGTAAGTTGTTGACACATTAGCAGTGATGCTCGAATGGTCTCCAAAAAAGGGGGGGGGGGTGTTTGATATGTCCCACATGGTGTCAACCCCTAGCCTGTTCGCTGTGCTGCCCACATCAGTGTCACCAGGTGTGCAACCATCTGCCATGTGTGGGCAGTGTTAGTTAAAGTGCAGCAAAGTATCCCACATATGTGCAAGAGTTGTTTTATTTTATATTTTTATATTTTTGTTATTGCCCTGGCCTTTTTAATTTATTTTCCAGCATATATTTTTAATTGTGTTATGTGAAGGGTTTATTATTGTCACACATGCATGGAGATGTGTGTTTACATTTCCAAATTTTCATGGCCTTTTTAATTTTAATGTTTTATTTCAGGGTGTGTGTATTTGTATTTGAAATGTTTTGTGTCTCAGTGTTTAATTATGCATATAATTGTTTTATTTTATGTGTGAAGTGTCTATTTGCTTGTTTCTTGTGCAATTTTTATTAGGGTATGTGTGCACAGAGCTTCAGTGCCATTCACTTGTGCGTGTAGTGTAGTTAAAATTGTAATTATCATTTATGGGCAGTGCTTCCAGTATCATATCCAGTAGCCAGTAGCTTTTAACGTAAGCATGGTCCGAGGCCATAGTCATAAGTGAACCCATGTTATGCATGCCTTGGTGTATTGACCACATGACAATTCATGATCTTTTTGTGGAAAGTGTTCCCAGTGTTTTCTCATATATTAAAATAAAGTTACTAACCTCCAGAATAAAGGGGCATAATAGACATCACAAACTTTGGACAAGGAGCGTATTACATCCCTAGTGAAAATGCTTATCCTTTTAGGTTATGTGCTGCATTAACGGCAAAAGTGTAAAGTGTCAATATTTTACATGTTTTTGTTAATTGTGTATTTTGAAATAAACTTGATTGGTTTTTTATTTTAGTTTCTTTATCAGTAACCTTAATGTACAGCTAATTTAATTAATCATCATTTTTTATAATTAAGTGCTTTTTTTCATGTCATCCGGGAACGCTCGGCCAGTCAGCCAGCTCCGCACCAACCATAAATTACTCACGTCATCGTACTCAAGTGGAGCGGACGTCTGTGCACGACCTCCCTGGGCCATCACCATTTGTTTCGATCAAGTTAGTTTCTAATAGTTAAATTTCTGTGCCGGAACCTTTAAATCGTTTTATCTAGCCCGAGGAGAGCGCCACTCCACAATACGGACTATTTGTCCACAGCCAGACTTTAATTTTTCCATTTAATTCATTATGTAGGCTTCGCACCTTTTGTAACAGTTTCGGAGCTCTCCGTGCCTACAGGAGATAGTTTAGGATGGTTCTACAAATAAATTGTTGTGTTAAATAGACTAACACACGTGTTTATTTTATCAGCCGCTTCTCGATTGCTTTGCCCGTTTTATCATACAATTTTTCAGGGGCGTTGAGATGGCCCATAGCAATCTCACATGAGTGAGAAAAGTGTTGGGAGAGGCTAAACAATTCCCACTAGCCAAGGCATTGAGGATACATAGCTACAACATCATCAGACTGATGGAAGATCCTTGGAGGAGGTCATGCCATGGCACCACGACCCTCATCACTCGTACTCTCCAAGTTGGTGCCCTTAACCTGGTAAAACATCGACGAACCCATTTCCAAGACTCAACGCCTCATTTCCTCCTATGACCTTACCCGCAACCAGTCAAAATAAACTAAACATATTTGTATGGCTGCCATTTTGAAAATAGAACCTAATCAAATCCACTTCCCATCATTTACCTGACCTCTCGTAGTATTACTTGCCTGCCAAAATAGGCGAGAATTGATTTAATAATTTTCAAGATATGATGCAAAAATCTTCATTTTTTCATGTGATGCTATATTCCAAAATGGCGTACCAACAACAATATACATATAAACATCTAATGCTTACACGATGATTTGTCAGCATACAAAGTTTGGTTTGATTCAGTTGAATGGTGTCAGATATCACATATCGCACTGAATATTTAAATGGGCGACATTTTGAAAGTTAGTGACCAGCATGGTCGAAAATTATAAAAGTCAGTTGTCCTTACCAAATAGATTTCCTATATCTATGTGTACCGAGTTTGGTGAAATCCGGTTGACATGTTCTAAAATTTATATGGGAGGATGCACACACAGGAAAGTGATCTCATGAGCTGTTCTTTTCTTCGGAAAGTAGGCTAAAAGTACAATTAGATAAAAATCTATAATTAATCGCTTCTTAAATCTGATTGGCTGCCAGTGTTTTATCTTTGTGCTAAGTTGAAGTTAGTTCAACTTCTCATGTAGATGCTCTTAATATTATAACATTGTTAACTTAATGTGAAAACAGAGCTGTACGACCTGTGTCTGAACATAAAGAGACTTAAGTTAACTTCATTCGTCAGAAGAAATGTACTAACATTTGAAAACACGCCTTTATGTAAACTGTGGTTTTGAAAATTCTAGTTGGAGTTAAATCATTCAGGGAGATTTTTGAAGTGGTTTACTATGCACCTGGCAAGTGCTCTCTACAAGATAACGCCCCATGGACTAGGTGTGAGCTAACTAGGGGCTGCATGCTGTGCTGCAGATGATCGTGTTGCCAGCTAGGCATGTGAGAAGATGCCATCAGTACAGCCGGCAGCTCCCAGCAGCACAGGTGCAGAAGAAAGGTGTATTCAGTGCCAACACCACCCATCTCCTACACCAGGAATTGTGTGGGGAAGGGGATAAATTACAAAATATATGTACCTGTCACTAACATCACATATTACCCTGATTTTATCATGAATTAATTTAAGTAGTTGACGTGAACACGAGCGTCCACGAGTTTTTTCTATGACTGTTTGTACCTCCGCAGTCATCTATTCTATTTAGTTTACACCAAGGTCGACAAGAACAACCCAGAGTATGATAATGCAGGTTGATGCAAACTACAATTTACACCACCTCGCCGATCGGTATTACATAAACTAAAATCACCGCCTTGTTTAATTTGGAATAAATTAGCAAGTGGCCTAGAACTGTGTCCCCACAAAAGCCACAGCTATCAGCTGCACCAACAATTGAAGGGAACATCGGATCTGTTCGAGCCGCGATGCCCGACGCCTATCCAATGTGTGTGATGTCGACTGGCCTGCTGGCCTTCTACACATTGCTATGAGGCCCCAAGTGTTATAAATCAACAGGGAATATTATTTCCCTAATGTGACCAGTGTTGATTTTGAGTAATATGTAGAAGCAGTGAGTTTCTTTTGTGGTTTGCGCAAACACGATTGATAGTTAATACACTCGTGTGGCAAGGGACTTGTTGAACAGCATAGATGCCGAAACGAGCAGTTACTTTGTGTTAATCGCCGGAAACTGCATTCACTTTATTTTTCAAAGTGGAAGTTCACCTCAGTCAACAACTTCCCGTTATTCCGGCGATTTTGTAAAGGGTAATTTATGTATGCAATGTAAAAGGGTCACGTCATATAACATCATCCTGGAAATGCGGTGGCATTCCCGTGACGTCACATTCACAACCTTAAATAATGCTTCAAGGCGCACTGGGATGTCGCCAACATGTGTAGAATTAAGAATGAACCATGTACAAAATCACCAGTTACACTTGTATGTCAAATTTTAAGAAAATTTGTGTAAATGTTAAACTCCGAAGTGTTTTCAGAGAGCGACCTCGGCCATCTACCAACCAGGCCGACGCCGTTATCGAAGTCTGACTTAGCAATCTACGTGACTATCTGCTCAGGAGTTCGCGCTCTGTGCATGCCCAAAGGAAGGTTCCTTATCATCCCTCGTGGGATGATGAGTTGGAAACGAACCGAAAGCAAGTTAAATACTTGAGAAAGCGGTTTAAAAGAACGTACCGCCCGGTCCAAAGACCACTGGAAGTACAGCAGTACAACGTCGCCAGAACGCAGTACCGGAGACTCCTGCGGAAGAAAAGACAAACAGCTTGGAAAGAGCTTGTAACGGATAGGGGAAACCAAGACCTCTGGGGACTGGTCTACCGGGTGGTAACAGGCAAGATCAGAAGCTCAGAGGTGCTTCCTTCCCTTGAGTCGGATGAACGTCTTTTGCAGACATCAGAAGAAATCACTAAGCACATGCTTAAAACACTGTTGCCAGATGATACTCCGGTTGGGGAAACCGGGTATCACGAGAAGATCAGGGCAGCATAACTAAGCACAATCATGACAGAGAACACTGCACCATTCTCTCTCCAAGAGCTTGATGCGATAGTCAAGAAGACAAAGCTAAGGAAAGCCCCAGGAATGGATGGGATGACAGGGGAAATGCTCCTCCTATCTTATCCTCGGATATGTCATGACATGTTGGACCTGTTCAATGACTGCTTGAATGAAGGAAAGTTCTCCTCAGGTTGGAAGAAGGGTCTCCTTACAGTCATGTATAAAGGAGGAGGTAGGAACCCGAGAAAGGCAAAATCGTACTGGCTGATTATGCTTCTCCCAGTAATGGGGAAGATGCTAGAACACCTCGTATATCGGAGGCTGATGCAATACCTGGACACTGTCCATGGTATTCATTCCCGCCAGTACAGTTTTATGAAGGGAAAGAGCACCGAAATGGCAGTCATGGACATGGTCGATCAGGTTAAGACCTATGATCACACATATGTAATGGCCATATCCTTGGACATCTTGGGGGCGTTTGACAATGCGTGGTGGCCGCAAATTTTGTGGCAACTTCGCTTGTTGGAGTGCCCCAGGAACATACATGAAATTATCAACAGCTTCTTGACTGATCACAAGTGCGCCATGGATATAGGTTCGCATAGAGAGGAGAAGGTGCTGACCAAGGGCTGCCTGCAGGGGTCTGTCCTTGGTCCTATCCCCTGGAACGTGATCTTTGAGGGTCTGCTCCGGCTTAAATTCTCGCAGGGCTGTATGGTTTATGGTTATCCGGACGATGGTTTGCTCCTTGTCCCGGCCTGGTCACGGAAAGAATTGGAAGAGAAAAGGGACATGGCATTGAAAATGGTAGAAGAATGGGCTGAGAGGTTCAAAATGGACCTCTCAGTTGAAAATATCAATGCCATTCTGCTTAAGGGAAACCTTAAGCAGAGTCCAATGATCAGGTTCAGGGGTAGAGTGATCAGGATGGTCACTGAGATGAAATATCTCGGTGTCATCCTGGAAAGTCGACTTGTGTTCCACGCCCATGTTCGTTATGCAGTGAACAAGGCCGTGACGATGTTTCATCGACTCAGGTCAGTAGCACCAGCAAACTGGGGGTTAGGCTACCGGACGTTAAAACTTATGTAAAGATCTGTGTTCCTGCCCATCCTCACATACGCATGTGGGGTGTGGTTCCCGGTGGTACGGTGGAGAAAGTACATGATAAAAGAACGATTAATCGTGCCCAAAGAGTTGCACTACTGGGCATCACCAAAGCCTACAGGACGACCTCAAGCGATGCTCTCCAGCTAATAGCTGGGGAGATCCCTCTGGACTTGCTAGTGGGGCAGAAAGGTGAACTTTCTCGTAGGAGAAGACGGGGAGTAATATCCTCGGCTGACCTGAGAGGAATCAAGGAAGCCACACTAACAACATGGCAGACCAGATGGGGCCTTAGTGATAAGGGTCGCCTTACGCACTGCTTGTTTCCCTGTGTTCGGTAAACACTGCGACTGGAGAAGTGGCTCGAAGTGGGTCACTACTCTGTCCAGTACTACTGGACACTGCAACTTCCGTGCCAAGTTGTCCTCGCTAGGCCTGGTGGAAGATCCCTTGTGTGTGGTGTGTGGGGTGGATGACACCTCTACCCACGCACTGGAGTGCCCCAAGGTAGAAGACCTCACTATCGAATTTGAGGGGAACCATGGTTCTCTCCGTCTCGGGGACATGATCCGGGACAGGGACACAACCAGATCGGTGATACAACATCTCACCAGAGTTGGAAAAAGAAGGGAGGAATTTGACGTCTGGTGGTCTGGCCCTCGGCTGAGCCGGGACCTGGACAGATCTGAGGTGGAGGACAGTGAGGACGGGACTGGGATAGATGTTGTGAACAAACATGGGTGAACTCATCTTCCCAGTCATAGTCTTGGATGAAGGGGGTGGCCCTCAAAACCCCCCTCCCCTACCAGGAATAAAACCTGTAATGGTCCATGGGAATACCCCCCGTGAACCTCCCTCCAGGGAAGAAGCAAACTGCAAAAGGGAACTAGAGCTGCCCAGATCTAGGTCGATAACACGAGTTATCGACCTAGAGCCATGCAGGACAAGTGGCCAAGGTCTAGAAGATCAAACAACACCTGTTTGGCCTTGTACCTGGAACCCTGTGGTGTTCGTAAGGGAGGGCTTTGCTGGTGTTAGCAATAGCACGAGCAAGCTCAAACGCGACAACAGATGGAGAACAGTCTGTGCCATGACCCAAGCCAGAGAGGTATGGTCAACAGGAGTACCAATGGAGGAGGTACGGACCGATCAGCCACGGGAAACCGAGGTTGAGAGGGAAGTCTTCCTCCATAAGGTCCTCACCCTAAAATCTGAGGCAACTCCTGAGGAGATGAAAACCGTTGAGATTGACTGGCCGGACGAGAGAAACATGGTAGATGTCGCTGTACAGGCATGGCCTGCACAAGCAGACCCGGAATACCCACAGTGGCTGTACAAGGAAACCATAAGAGGAGCAATGCTTACCAGTCTGGAGAACCCAGTCACGCTGGCATCTGCTCTGGCCCTTGTAATCAGGAGTATGGAGGGAGGGGACAGGGTTCTGTTCCCAAAGAAGGAAGCAATAGACAGGCTAGTCGTCGCCCAGGCAGGCCTACCGACAAACCCGTTAGAGTTACTAACTCCCTTAAAGGAATGCTACTGGCGAAGGGGTGAATGATTCAACGAATCTGACATCCTCAAGGATGCCATGCGCACGTACGGGAGGCGTACTTTTGACTATAGCAAGCCCTTCAATGGGTACACTGTAGTTAGGTACTAGTCCTTCGAATTCGGATGGCACTCCACCTGGCCGGGAGGGGGGGGGGGAGAAGCCTGGAGGCTCTGAGACTTTCGGCTTGGATGAAAGAAATGGGAACAAAGTAAAAGAAGGAAATCTCCCCCATCGAGCCCCCATCCACCTGGCCAGTGAAAACACCGGACAAGACTTACCCAATTACGACTCCTGGGTGAGACTGGACAAATGCTCATACATCATCATATTACCGATTTGACCGAAGGTGACTGAACCTGTAAGAAGTTTATAGTTGGCTAACGAAAAGTGAATGAGCGCAGCGATGGTTTTGAATGAGTGTGTGTCTGCATGAGTGCCGATTCGAGTCAGCGGTTTTGAGTTAGATACAAGCTCCTTGCGCCCAGGGGCGAGGTGGCAGGGAATGTTTTCTAGTTACCGGACACCCCCCAAAACTAAGTCCTGCACAACCCGAGCGCACTGAGTCTAGAAGGCAGTTATGGGGTATACCGTCAAGCTTAACTTCACACGAGTGAGGACAAACGCAGTTGCGAGAAGGTAGTTAGAGTCGTGTGTGTGAGTAGTTTAGTGTAGTTTTTTCTTTTCAATTTTCGGACAGCATGACGGTTTCAAAATTGCAAAGTTCCCAGTGGCACCTGAGATCAAAAGAGCCGATTTAGCTTTTTGTTTGTGGGGGCTAAAGTAGCTTGGATAGAAAGCAGAGCTCCAGGTATGACCTTTTAATAGGTATCGGCCACCTGGAGGGGAGGTTTGGAGAGGCCAGCGCCGGATCCACCAGGAACTTTGTGCGTGCCCCTTGGCACACTAAACATTAAGCTCTAACAATTAGAGTATCAATATCTGTGTAACAGGAACGTTTTTAATATTAAAGTGCCGAGGGATCAACCAACCATTTTCCCTGCATTCCACATCAGGACTGGACGTGTACCTAACTAGTCACTGGTAATACCACGGTGTAAAGGCTATTACACGATACCAGATTCCATAAAAGCTCGTGCAAGGTCCACCATAACGGCCGGTATACGGGCTGGCATGGCACCCATCATAGCATTTCCCGCCTTGTACGGCCAGATTTCGTACCAGGTTTGGTAATTGGACACGTCTTATTTTTCGTGACCGATTTCACACCGACTTTCGTGCCTGGCCAATCACATTACAGTTTCGGAACTTAGGGCGCTTCCCGTGGCTACTACTTGAAACGACTTGATGAAGAAACCGAAAAGGATGCCTCCATCTTGATTATACATCCGTGAGGTCGAAAACCTTCCAATAGATTTAAAATACGACAAAGGATAATATTGGTTATGACAACTTTCAATTACTGTTTAAAACCGTTCTAAATACTTAAAACATTACCTACTGTATAAAAAAAAATTAATTCAAAATTCTTATGATATCTGCTGTACAGTGATAGTACAGTGGTAAAGTCGTGGGGTACACAATGAACATGTAGTTTTTGGGCGTGATATCGAAACACCCCCCCCCCCCCCGGACCTAAACTTTTTTTATCATTAAATTTTCGTGCTGTCAATATCCCGGTACGTAAAGAAAAAACTACAAAAATTTGCAACCGGTCAGTAATTTCCGTCAAAATTAAAAATAACACATTCTTACTCTAGTGATGGTCATTTTCAAGAAGTGAAACTATACTAATAAGCAATATCTATGTAAAAGGCGAGCAGTAATACAGCAATATTAATATGTGCTAGCTAGTTTTTTCACAGGCCTACGCAAAGTTACTAACTGGTAGCAGTTCTACGAATGAGGTTCATATTTACTATAAACCACACACTGCGCATCCACCGAGGGTGCCAAATGCTAGTACGCGAACTGCTGTCGTGTAGTATGAATCTTCCATGGCGGCTCATATAGCAGCTGGTATACCGGCTCGTGCACCAGCACGTGCAGTTATCGTGTAATATCGGCTTAAGCCTTCGTTAGCAGCACCGGTCACCTTCAGACCTAAGTGTCGGGTCCGGAAACTACCACTCCTCCCGTCTGAAGATGATGGAGGCCGTGGTGGTGAAGCTGCTAGAGTACTCACTGTTTCACGAAACACACTTCATTCCAAATACCCATGATTCATCATCAATATTAAAATAAGCTTACCTCCAATTAGTTTCCCTCAAAATTAGTATTTAAAAAAAAAGAAGAAGGGTGAAATAACATCTAAAGAAAATCACGTTATGTTTTTCAATTTTGCAGATGGCGTAGTTACAGGAAAAGATTGTCTTGATCTCAGTTTACTTTCTTTAACTACTTTCAGAAAACGATGAAACATAAACATTTTACATTTACTGTAATGATTACAGTCTACCGTTAAATACACCATCTAAACAAACTAGTAAACTTTACTTATTTAACTTAATATTTTGTCGACAGCAGATTCATTAGAGTATTCATTAGAGTATTCATTAGAGAATAGTACACCAAGAAAACAATGAAGGGAATACAAAGAAGGAATTGGCCATTGCCTTTATTAATGAGTCACCCCAGAAACTGCCTGGAGTGAGTTCGAGAAACCATGGAAAATCCAAATCACGAAGGCTACATTTGTTAGCTATATAAAATGTGAGAACTGATTTGGGTATATATTCTTGTGTTGATAAACAGATGATTTTAAGTTTGTCACAATGCAACTCTGCTGGCTTGGGGAGAAAAAAAATTGTAAGAGTGATGTTTTTTATAAGGTGTAATCTTGCATTGGTTTAGGAGGTGATTAATGACTGGCAAACAGCAATTGTATCACGAGGAAAGCTAGATGTTATGTTTGGAACATGCTTGGATCAGTTCTTTGTGTTTTTTTTCTTTTTACCTTCGCTCTACAAACTTCCAATAGCCTTAGCTACTAAATAATTAATTAATTAATTTCATAAACTCCTACACTGAAATAGCAAATCCGCATTTAGAGTAAGTGAAGAGGTCTGGGCGGCTCTTGACAGCGAGGTCTTGAGAGCCGATGAGGGTGATTGAAGTGAGTATGGAGCGGCGCCGGAATGAGGGGGCGGGGGAAACGGGAACTCCCTCGACCAACGGCATCGTCCGGCACTATTTCCACTTGCGAAAATCCGGTGACCCGGCAGGGGATCGAGCCCAGTTCGCCTTGGTGGGAGGCGGGCGTGCTAACCGCTCAGCCACCGTGGCCCCATTCGCATTTAGAAAATACGTATGTGCAGTTTTATAAAAGTGCCTGTGCCTCTAACGAGTCCGCAACTTACAGGCTAGACCTTGAATGCACAGCAGGTTAGTAATAACAACAGTAATTGCAAAAATTAAACATACTGCAATTATGCAGATAACATATCACTATACGCACCATAATTGTGCGATATATTTCACGTATGCACCCACGGTATATACGAATACACTAAACACTGTCACTTTCGGGAATGTACACCTCTGGCTGGACTCGCATGGCCCGGCTCGTACGCATTTTCACCCATTAATTGTAATTGTTTCCCCGTCGCCGAAACAAATCAGAAATAGACAGTAGTTTTGAGATGTATTTACATGTCAAATTCACATTTCACAAACACAAGAATAACACAAATTTAGAGAAAATTCAGAACAACTCTCTATATATATATATATATATATATATATATATATATATATATATATATATATATATATATATATATATATATATAGCACTCGCAAGACTATTCACTGTAAGAAAGTTGTGTCTCTTAAGTATGGCTGCTCACTTGTAACGCACTAGCAGACGACTTCAGGGGGGTCGGCAATCATAATTCGCCCCTTACCCATGGGCCACTATCAATCCCCCATAGGCTTGTTCGCCCTCCCCTCACCCTTTGGGCGTAAATAAAATGAAGCCGAAAACTTTCGTTCTTGATTGTAGTATATAGATAATATAAGACTCATGGACGTCGCCAAGATATTTTCCATGGGGAGACACAGAAACTACAAGATAAATTTCCTTCAGTCGAGTGTGAGATGTACATCTTGGTTTTACTCTAAACGCACGCAACAAAAACATTCACGAGTTGTAATGTGAATGAATTTGTTTATCGTCAACAATATACAATGGTAAATTAAAATATAATATTAAATACAAATCCACAAAACAAATATAAAAACAAAATTATGTAAACCGGGAAGAACTCAATTTCTTCCCAGCAAGGACATGCATTTGGAAGTAACGTCGTTAATAAGCAATTTATTTCTAATAAAAATTGTTGAGACACATTTCATAGAAAAAAAATACTCTTTCCAGGGGAGGACAAGTCCCCCACCCCCCCTCTTCTACATCCCCTTGCCAACTCCTAATGGCGACCATATAGACACTCAAGTCCACGTTTCAAACGAACGAAAGTGACACGTTCGCTAAGGAAATTTCAACTAGCGAAATTGACCAGCCTGATCCCAGTGGCGTCCGCGGTCCCGATTTTTTTGGAGGGGGCAATCGAAAGTGCCGGAAAATTATTTTTGGTAGGAGTGAGAGGGATTGCTATACAATTTAGAGATTTGCTAAGGACCCCTTATAAAATGTGGACACAGGGGGGTCTCTCCCTGGGAATTTTTTTTACTTGCGTGGTTAAAATTTTGCAGGAATTAATATTACTTCGTCACAAAATCAGGTGTGTTACTATTTTATTTTTTATTCAATTAAAAAAAGTTTTCTTAGCTAACAACATTTAAATCGTCGAAATTAAAATTAAATATTTACAGATATTCCTCAAGCAATGCCAGCGAGGCACAGAAGTTAATTTCCAATCCGACAATATCATACTGCGATAACTATTTTAAAAATTCGGAAATAATTGGTTAGACCGCAACAAATTTTCTTCACTTTATTGTATATCTTCTTTTCATAAAATATGCATTCTTATTTTGTAACAAATTAAAATGTGTGCACACGATTTTATTTTTATTCGATTACTTCCGTTAATACTGTCAGAGGAGCGGTGACATTTTCAAGAAAATATAGAACATGTTCTAAACAAAAATCTTGAAGTAAATTGAACATTCAGGAAATTGAAAGACAAAATGGTCACAATGATAACGGTTCTATGACGTCATATAGCATCAATAAATTGAATTCAATAAAAGTTGAATATCATTTTAAGAAAAATTTGATCATGTGAAAGGGCCTTTACTCACATTGAATTACGAGTGACACAAAGGTAAATTTTCCAAGCGAGAATTTGACACTTCGACATAACGTAAAAGTAACTCAGTTTTGACAAATAAGATTCAAGGGATGATTCTTTTCTTTTGTTTTCTGTGAGTGCAAATTGATAATTTGACTAGAGACGACGTTAGTAAAGGAGCACACCAGTTTCACGACGTTTGGGAGTCATAAGATCAAATTAACCCCCTCCCCCCTGAGAGGTGTGTTGTGGTTGGCTGATGGGTTCTCCCACCTCTTCTGAGGTGTGCTGCGATTGGATGTTACCTGTGGGGGTAGAGTTGTAGTGGACAAAGCGCCCAAGTGACATTTGCGGGACTTTGAAATTTTTCGAGGAAGTCTGGAGGACGAGAAGCTAGTGGCAGGGTAAAGAGGGTGCAGATTTGGACCAGGAGCATTGAGGAGTCAGTCAGTCCTTGGTTCGAGATCTGTCGAGGGTAATTAGATGTTAATTGTGTAGTGAGTAATTGCATAATGAGTAAGTAGCGAGAGTAATTACACACTAAGTACACATGTTTACCCATCGGAGACCGAAACACAACTGACGAAGTTGGAAGGCATAAGGCTAGGGGTGGGGTAAGGAGGGAATGTAGGGTTAGACCAGGAGGGTTGAGGAGTCAGTCAGTCCTTGGTTCGAGACCTGTAGAGGATAATTAGATGTAATTAGAAGTTAAATGTATATTAAGTAATTACATAACAAGTAATAAGGCATAACGAGTAATTGCATAATGAATAAGTACATGTACCGAGACCAAGTTCACAGATTATAATGTTACATGCTGAAGATACCTGAGGGACGTATCTGAGTTCGTGAGGGATGGAGGTCTTAACAAGAAAAATAAAAGAAACTAAATTTGATTGCTAATTTATTCATTCTGTTATTATCTATATCATTAATTAGCTGTCTCCACTTTTACTCTTTTTATTCAACAGTGAGTGCAGTATTTAATGTATATTTCCACTCTAACTAACCTCCTTAATTGTCTCTGTTGGTTACAGTCAATTAACTCATATCGTAAATCGGGGTGAGAATGTGACAGGTTTTGAGGTTTCTTACCTTCCACACCTACAGCATTTCGATTTATGGGATGACGATATCACGGACGATAGTAACAACCTTCCTCTTGTATATACCAAATGGCGAAATTTCTGCTTACATTAGAAATGGATTTATAAAATAATTTTTCACATTCTCTTCCCGTTAATTGGGGTGAGAATGTGACACTGCCTGTTTTACATTATATCTGGCTTCTAAATTAGTGCTGTCCTGTTCTCATTCTTTCATTCATGGCGTTTATTTCATTTTGCAACTGAGCAGAAATGTGTAATTAACAATTTGGGACAAAAGAAAACTTTTTTATTTTAATTTTTTTTTAAGATATAAATTCTAACACAGCACAATGAGCGAATCGTACACAATAATTTAGAGAACAATGTTTCATCTCATAAAGACACAAACCAACGGACATACGATATTTGCATCTATTGGTTCGAGTAGACAGGGGATTTTAAAACCCAACCTACAGGTAACTGAAACATTGACATTTTCCGGTACCTTCCATTAAGAGAAAAAGCGCATGTTTACTTTATGAAATTCAAGTAAAAAAGAAAAATAAATAATGTTAATTATTCACTAAAATTGTAAATATATTTAAGGCTTCAGTCTGTGAAAAAGACTGCTCTTTTGCTGATTTTCCATGGTGGCGAAATTTTTCATGTGACAGAGCCACGTTCGTACCAGATCGCATCAACCTTTTCTGACCATTTCCAGTAGTTTCCACAGGGAATCACGGTCGATAAGTGAATGTCATCAGCATCGTCCAGGTCGATGACAACACCACGATATTGTTTCCCTTCATAGGTGACCATAACGTAGTTTCCTTTCATGTACTGGTTTTGAGAGACAAGTGCTGCAGTGAGTGGATGTTTTGCATCTTCACTTTCATCCTCAGGCTTGTCATCTTCAACTGAGCTAGGTGATCGTCGATGCAAGTTGTCTAGAAGAGAAGTCATGCTGTATTCACTTTCATCATAAATTATACTCTCATTCTCCTCCTCTTCAGATGAACAATCTTTTCCTTTTCTTTTTGTGGTCCTTTTTTTTTTCTTGTACTGCTTTTTTGATAAGGGGCTGGCTGAATCTCTTGGACAACTATAGAAAAGGAAGGATGGTGCTATTTAACTGCCGTTGATGGGTCTGGTTGAGGCTGCAGCATATGTTGAATGTCAGCATTGGTGAACTCTATTCCAGGTGGCATGTAAGTTCTCTTCTTTTCCTTTGGACAATGTACACCACTGATTGCCTCTTCCTTTCAAACTCATTGAAAAAGGTTTGAGACGATGAAGCCATTTGATTAGCTACATGATTTTTGAGGACAGCATCCTGGTTTAGAGAAACAATGCCACAGTCTTGAAAACCTGATTACAGGTTCTGGCTGGTTCTCTCCTTTAGTAGGTAAATCAACATTTTCAGAAGAACCAGAAAACATTATTTGGGGATTGTTCTCAGCTTTCTCCCTTAGTCACCTTTTTCCATGCCTTTAATATTAGTCTCCGTGTCTCCTTCATTGACAAAAATAATCCCAAATCTAACTGCTGCATCAGGTGTGTGTAGATGGGAGGTAGAGCTACAAACCTAATGTTTTTAGTTTCACACAGTTTAACAACGTGGTAATTTATGTGAGAACTTAAATTGTCCCCTACTAATACTTTGCAGTCATCCTGCCTTTTTTAATATAGGAAGCATTAATCCCTTAAACCAATCTTCGAAAATTCTAGCATCAAACAACCCGCATTTCGAGCGGTTATAGCAAGTGCCAGGTGGTATTATCCCAGTCCAACTTTGATAAAGACCTTCAGCCTTATAAGTAACATAAGGATGTGCCATTTCCCTTTCAGCATTCCCACACATCATTATTGAAATAGATGCCTTTGTGGAATTTTAATTTGATCTGGAAATTTGGTTAACCTGTTGATTAATATTTTGATATTTTCCGGGTCGTCTGTCAAATTGGTTTCGTCGAAGTACCAAATACTGGAAGGGGGCACACCATCAATACTTTGGGATAAATGGTCAAAATACTCAACAATAACATTTTGGTCTAAACCAGCACGAACCAGTGATATGGGGTGAGCGGATCATTGAGTAAGTTCCTTTTTGTGTTATCTCAAATACAACTCTGCCCAGTCCTTACCTGGTAGATTCCGTTGGAATCTTCTTTCATTGCGCCCCATTCTATCAAGGTACGATTTTACCAGCAGTTGAAGATCAAAAATGGTAAAGGGGAAGCCAAATGTTGCAAAAGTGATAAGGTTAGCAACAATTACATTTTCTTCCTCATCAGTTAGTACAGGTTGTCAGCCTATTTTGGATGACAGTTGACCATGCATTTTTTTTCCTCAGGGTGTTTTTGTGGATTCCATATCTGAAAATGTAAACACTAAATATTAGGTGCTACTAGAGTTTTAAAAATTTGTGAAGAACAATGTTCATGATAAATGAAAGAATTGACACATTTTTCAGAAGCTGACAGTAAACTCTCCCTTTTTGATTTAACATCTTAAATTGCAGCCTTTAATTGGTCATCTGTCCAATTACGGTAAGTTCTAACACCCACTTTTTTGTAAGTGCATGCCATACTAATAAATAAAACAGCAAATCTAAAAAAAAACGACAAACACCAATATCACATGTAACTGTTAAAAAAATAGCAAGTCTAAAAAACGATAAAACAATGCCACACTTCACTGATAAATAAAACAGTAATTTATACACGTTAAATCAGTTTCTCTTTGAAATCATTTTTGTTAATATTTCTGTTATAGAATTTTTTTTTTTTTTATATATATTTGGCTGGAATTTAGCAGATTGGAGAAATTGAAATGGGCAACACTGCTATTACATTCTCTCCCCATCGAACACAATATTTGCACATAAACTAATTTCAAAATCAACAGTTTAAAAATATTAACATGTTCAATATCGTAAATAACTTTTATGAAGTTCAGTTGGCGAAAAAAGTACTCACCTTTATTCAAAAGACATCGGAAGTTTGGCGAGCGACCCACTTCTGGCTCACTTAGCACAAGAGTGGCCTAAGTAACATTTGGTTCAAGAGTGGTCTAAGTGCCAAATCATGATATGCAAATGAGATTAAATAATTGTTTGATTAATTTAATAATTACTTAGATTAATTAACCGACTAATTAAATACATTAAATCGATTAATCGATTAATTAAATAACATTTTGATATCAAAAAAATTATATTAAAGAATTCTTTGATATCAAAGAATGTTTATTAATTTATTGGTCATAAGGGTGTGTAATCTGTGACTTCCTGGAGTGGACTGACCAGAGGAGTGGGTTGTAATAGTTTATGTAGGAGTTGATTTTGGTGTAAGAGTGGCATAAGGGATATTATTATTTTTTTTTTGTTTGTGACTGATATGCAGAGCGGGCTACACGGCCATGTCGAATGTCGGGAGGCATACTGAGTATTTAAATAAATCTTTTCGGGGAAGTAAATATTTTTTTATGAAAACATATGTTGAAATAGGTTACCGAACGAATTATTTTAATCACTCCTCGAATAGCATAAAAGTAACGAACTATTTCGGCGAAGCAATTGAAATAAGTACGAATCATTTACCAAAAAACTTGAAACAAATTCGTTAAACTAATTTTAATAATGCGATGAAACTGTTTTCCTTAGCAAAGTATCTGATCCACACTTTAATCACATAACACTGAATCTACAGACACATATTCATGCGATTACCGAATAGAACACAAAATTTATATTTCAAATGCTAACTTGTCATTAAACGAAGTGCCCAGCTAATATAAAATTACAACTCACCCCCCCCCCCTTTTTACCTGATAAATATCCCCTCCCACACACATACTCACACATGATAAATATCCCCTCCCACACATAATCACACATACTAACTTCGCTCAAATGTGAAGTGCTGATTGCGGTGTTAGTGTGGTGTCATATGGTGCTATGTGGTGCTAGTGAGATGCTGTGTGAGGTGCTGTATGATGTGCTGTGTGAGGGTCTATGTGATGTGCTAGTGTGGTGCTAGTGGTACACTCTGTTGAGTTGATTGTGGAGCATATTGTGGAGCTAATGTGGTGTTAAGTGTTAAATGTGGAGACAAGTGTGGATGAGGTTCTGTGTGAGGAGCTAACTGAGGAACTGTGCGAGTATATAACTGAGGAGCTGTGTGAGGAGCTGTATGATGTGCTGTGTGAGGGTCTATGTGAGGTACTAGTGTGGTGCTAGTGGTACACTCTGTTGAGTTGATTGTGGAGCAGATTGTGGAGCTAATGTGGTGTTAAGTGTTAAATGTGGAGACAAGTGTGGATGAGGTTCTGTGTGAGGAGCTAACTGAGGAACTGTGCGAGTATATAACTGAGGAGCTGTGTGAGGAGCTGTATGATGTGCTGTGTGAGGGTCTATGTGAGGTACTAGTGTGGTGCTAGTGGTACACTCTGTTGAGTTGATTGTGGAGCAGATTGTGGAGCTAATGTGGTGTTAAGTGTTAAATGTGAAGACAAGTATGGATGAGGTTCTGTGTGAGGAGCTAACTGAGGAACTGTGCGAGGATCTAACTGAGGTGCTGTGTGAGGTACTGTATGATGTGCTGTGTGAGGGTCTATGTGAGGTACTAGTGTGGTGCTAGTGGTACACTCTGTTGAGTTGATTGTGGAGCAGATTGTGGAGCTAATGTGGTGTTAAGTGTTAAATGTGGAGACAAGTGTGGATGAGGTTCTGTGTGAGGAGCTAACTGAGGAACTGTGCGAGTATATAACTGAGGAGCTGTGTGAGGAGCTGTATGATGTGCTGTGTGAGGGTCTATGTGAGGTACTAGTGTGGTGCTAGTGGTACACTCTGTTGAGTTGATTGTGGAGCAGATTGTGGAGCTAATGTGGTGTTAAGTGTTAAATGTGAAGACAAGTGTGGATGAGGTTCTGTGTGAGGAGCTAACTGAGGAACTGTGCGAGGATCTAACTGAGGTGCTGTGTGAGGTACTGTATGATGTGCTGTGTGAGGGTCTATGTGAGGTACTAGTGTGGTGCTAGTGGTACACTCTGTTGAGTTGATTGTGGAGCATATTGTGGAGCTAATGTGGTGTTAAGTGTTAAATGTGGAGACAAGTGTGGATGAGGTTCTGTGTGAGGAGCTAACTGAGGAACTGTGCGAGGATATAACTGAGGAGCTGTGTGAGGCGCTGACTGAGGAGTGATTGAGGGGAGGGATGAGCAGTGAAGAGCGCTTGAGAAGGGGGAGGAGGATGGGAGGAGGAGCAAGTATAGACTTAGTCTTGCAAATTGTATAAGTTTTCTTTAAAGTGTTGTTGAAAAAATTCATTTCAATATTTTAAAAAAATATTTGAAGAATAATATCTCTTCACAGCAAACATTATCGTGTTGATTCACAGCCATAGTGATGTTTTCTTCTGTATGTTAAAGTAAAAATCAGAAGTTTTTCAATCGAGTTATTTATAAGTTTGTATTTCCTTGGAAACTTATTAAAATTAATATTTTGGTTTGTTGTAAGACAAAGTCGTTGGCAGCTAGTGAGGCTCGTCATTCGTTAATCTTGCTCTGTGGGGCAAGAGTCCATTTACCTGAAGTTGTCCCAAACCATTAACAATAGCGCAGCTTGTTCCAACATGCTATGCTTCATGTTCAGCTAGATTTTCTCGAGATTCTCCCTCATTCCATTACTTTTCAGACTTCATTAATTTTCATACTTCCATTTCCATACTTGTTTGTGTAAAAAACATTACACCTCACCAACAAATTACTCAAACTTAAAAAAAAAATTATTTAAAAATGTGTCAAAAGGAATTCAAAATACTAATTAACAAGACACATTATTCCCTTTCATCACTAATTTTTTTTTTTTTTTTTTTTTTTTCAAAAACATCCTTAAAAATGATATTTACAAACATTTCAGCAACTTTTCACAAACTATCAAAAATATTTACCACTTAACAATCATCTACAAAAACATTCCTTAATATTATATTTACATATGAAAACACTTTAAAAATCCTTATACAAACATTCATACACACATTCATACAAATTAACATTTCACATTACAAAGATATTCACAAACATTAAAACTAAAAAATACACAGAAAAAAGGCGATTCGTAGATTAAAAATGATATAATCCCATACTGCGAAGAGTAATTCCTGGGTAACACAAAGGACAACAGGGGTTATTGCATCGATGTTAAATGCCACGCAGCTAGGCCATAGCAGTAGCTTTGAAGCAATATCTCGAATGATGTCGATGCAGTAGGTTTGAAGACAGCTGCGGTGCAGATTGCAGTGTGGAGCAGGGTGTGGTGCAGAGCAGGGTGTGGTGTTGGGTGCTGGCAGTTGTGCTGGGAGCCCTATATTTAAAATGGTGCTCAAACCAAAGTAATGGGGAAAGAAAACGGATTTATTTTGGAATCCTGTAGTGCCCCCAGGGTAAAGTCGGTACTCCATCTGGCTCAATGAAGCGCTTATCGTCTAAATCTGACAACACTACTTTGGTCACGTGTTCTGGTGTAAACCTCGTGACCATGAGAACGGAACTGGTGTTGGGTGCCCAGAACCCTGGTGCAATTATCGAGGCAATCTCGATAATCCTTGTATCGGAGGGATTGAAGCACGTTAGGTTTTACACCCTTCGCCTTACGTATACACTGCTCATTCCAAACAATGTATACGTAAAGCTTGGGATGTAAACTTACAAAGTGTGTGATGATGCTGCCGGCACATTCATCCTTCATCACTCTGGTACGGCCTTTGTTCTCGGGCGAGAATCCTTGCGGGTTATCGAGCGCATAGTTGGATATATCAAACCTTGCCTTTAAATCTGGGGTAATTACTTCATAAACATCTCTGTGGGCAATTTCACAGACGAGGCTGTCGGTATCACAATATAAAAGGTGCAAGGATGGAGGAGGAAATTTATCACACATGTACTTATAATTAAATTTGTAAAGGGTTAATTTGGAAAGATCAAGAATGGCAACACCAGCATACAAAGGCTTGTTAAACGTAACAGCGCACTTTGACATTTCGATAAGGACAATATTCTCATCGATGATCTGTCGTGCCTGGAATGTAGGTAGCCCAATCAGTTCTGCAGCTCCATATAGAGTGTCAAACCTGGTGATGACTCCTGTGTCCCTTTCCCGACGGACATTCTGCAAAGTTTTTCCACAAATTGTATTATTCATAAATTTAAAAAACTATTTCTCAAATTCGTTCGCAGCCTTGGCCCGTTTGTCAATATTAAACTCGATGTATGGAGCCATCCAAGCCTTCTGCTCAAAGCGCAAAACGTGATGAACAGAGTCAAGTGTGGTTCCATACATCAAGTACTGCCTCAGTGTTTCCCTGTGAATAACATAATTCTTCCGTGGCGCGAGTGCCAAAAGGAGTTTTACATGGGAGCCGTTAAGAGGTATGCCATTTACTGGAGCCAAAGGCAGATCTGATAGCACATCATGGCATTTGTCTGGAAATGACAAATCCACTTCTGCGAAAAAGCATGTATCCCCATCATTCAGAGTGTTTGCAAAATCCTACGATGAAAACACATCAGCCTCGACCCACTCGAAATTGCCAATAGGAAGCTTACTCTTCGTAGTGTGACTGCACAGGCCGTTTATGTTCGCCCATGTAAATGTTATTAGCTTCCGCACGCCTTCTGGAAACCTGGGTAATGCCACCCCTAACCCCGCATTCAACAAACAGGTACATATCAGGGTCGGTCAACAGCTCTAGCTGCGCATCTGTCATCGACAATAAAGCACCGCATGCCAGAGACGGAGCTGTGACATACATGGCGGAGTCAAGACCGTAATGAGCCAAACATACAGTCCTGAAATTTTCAAACACATTTGCCAGCAAACAAGTGACCACACGCAAATACTGAATGGCGTACTGCAGCAGGTTTACGCAGTGGAACACGATCCATGCAGTTTGGGCGTGAACGTAATCCTCATCACTAAAGCCTTCGCCTTTCTTGACATTATGAAATGCGTCCTTTGGTGGAAGTGACATGCACATCAGACTGTCTTCGGACTTAACAAAGTCATAAGGAAACACTCCCTTACGTTTTGCTAATTCAAATTGGGTGTTGTCTGGAAACATTGAGCGGGTGATACTCAATTGCGCAGTTTTCAAATTACCTGGCAAAGTTTCCAGTGCGACGCTCATGAACTAAAAAGAATCAATGAAATATAATTTGAACTGTTGCGCCTTCCATTTGAATCAATCCCATTGGGAATAGGTATGGTGATGGATTTGTACTTTGCAAGGGTCATTCCAATCACCTTGATTCTACCCGGATTTTCGATTACAATGGTTCCGTCGGGTTTTGTTACATGGCGTGTCTTGTCCCTGCTGCCGTTATCATGTAACGACTCTCTGTCCTCTTCGCTCACTCGCACGGAGCGAAGCGCCGAGCGCGTAACAATATTTTGCATAATGACTATTTACTAGACATTACCAACACACATATATTGTTAGTTTTTATTTTTAAATAAATTATAAATCAAATATTATAATTTATTAATAAAACATCAGTATATTTTGATTTAACTAAAAATAAACTACGTCTATGTTAATAGAACCATGAAACGCTTGTGACACAGAAGCACGCAATACATGGGGTGTTTTTTCGAAGGTCATTCAAAAAGAACATCTACACCACGGATAGACTATAACGTAACGAGTCCCTCCCATGTTAGGTAACTTCAATCAATGTGAATGAAGGCTCCCGCCTACGTAGCGCTTCTTGGCTGAGAAGGCGGAGGAGGCGATAAGGGCGACACTGCCACGTGCAGGGTTGCCAAGTTGGTTTTGTTGAAGTTGCCTGAACGGCCAATCTTGTGTCGTCCAAATGCCGCCCAACTTGATTACTCTCCATACTAAATGATTTTTAAAAAAATATGTTGTAAATGTTTTATGTAATATAATATATGTATAGAACACAGATAGTTTTAAAATTTAAAAATTATATAGGCCTACGCAAAAAAAAAAGTCAAACACATAAACAATCACGTGATATTCAATTCGCCTATTCATAGAGACCTGAAAAATTCGCGAGTTCAATGACCTGCAGGCTATATTCTACATCCTATGTACAAATTTGTCGATGTCAACAGTGCATTGGTTGTCTGCTGTCACAGTGGAAGGCGACGATTGGGCCAACGTTCTCCAGTAGGTGCCAAACACTGCGTGGACCAATGGCTAATGTTATATAAACACACATGTTTTAAATTCTAACTAGTCCCAAAATGAATCCGCGAATTCTTCAGGTCTCTACCTACTCATTGTCCGCAGCGAGTAGCAAGTCTGAACAAGATACCTTATTCAATAGTATCCACAGAAGGTTGCCGTTTAAAATTTAAAAAAAAAAAAAAAAGTGATATTTTTTATAAGAATTAATTATCTTGTTCACAATCGAAAAACATACCGATACTAAGCAAATAATTCCAAGTAGATCAAATCCCGCAAATTCATTACAAAGCCCAAATTGCGATAGTCGCATTTTCGTAATTTTTGGTCGCAAATTGTGCTGTGAAGTAACCCAAACGATGACAAATCGCCCAACCTGGCAACCCTGCCAGCGCGCCATCGCCGTTAACCGCAAGGCTCTCAACTAGCGCGCACTTGTGGGACTTTCAGCGGTGATCCTATTATTTTATTGATTAAAGTCTGTAAGAATGTTCAACCTTGAGTAGTTTTGCATTTATGTGACGTGTACATTTTGAGAAACAGCACTTGGAAAAAGCCGTTTATAAGTCGTTATGGGCTGCTCTGAAATGGTGTTTCTAATGTACGTGACGTCTTGAAAACACTAAACAACCCTTGTGTGAAGTGTGTGTTCTATTCGTATATCAGCATATTGGACGCACATCTAATAGTTTCTTATAAAAACGTGTATTTCAAACACTGTGCACTGGCCGCCACCGACGTGCGCATTTCGTAGCTAGAGTAATCCATGGAGAAGCTAGCCGCAGCAAGCAGCATTGTTATGGAGCAAGGGCTGGAGGTTAGTTCGTGTTGGACGCTCTGCTGTTACGTCAGTAGTTGCAGAGTCAGCTCAGGACCAGTGCAAGACCTGCCACCCCCAGCACCTGGCAGTCGTCAGCAGTGTCGACTGTCGAGCTGGAAGTCACTTGTCACGTGATGGACAGCGGCTGCTGTGTGCCGCGATGCAGCAGCAGGTGGAGGAGGGGCGGCCCCACGAGACATCTCACCTTCCACGCCTTCCCGTCGAATGGGCTGGCGAGGCAGCAGTGGATCACCGTGCTGCGTCTACTGAGTGAGTCTCCTCCGCTACATTGCCCTGAGGGCGACACACTCACCATGTGCCTTTTAGAGCCGCCATTTTCTCACCTCACTGCTGCCTACACCAAAAACGCGATTGCCGTGTTCGAAACGGTCAATTTTTCGGAATTAGAGTTTAGGAATTTAGGGTGTATGGTTCCGTTATGGAACTGAATTACTGATCGTTTTGCTGTTACTTTGTTTTTAGGCAAAGAAATATAAACTATTATTAACTCTCGGAAAATAATAAAATGTCTTTATTTTCTCCTTCTATTAAGGAAAGCCTTCATTTTAAACATAAATTACGAATTTATGATATTGAGGTGTTTAAAAAAATCATTTCCCTTAGGTCTCTAACGGTTTCATTACGCTTTTGGAATAAAATCTTTGAACAATGGGTGTGGTATAGCTTGCACCACATGCGTTTTGTACCTAATTAACATTAAGCATCTTAATGTTAGTTATATCAACATTTTAATTTTATTGTGTTAGTAAATCCTATATTATTAAATTTATAATTACTATGAATAAAAACACAGAAACTGGTTGTTTTGGTAAATGGTTAGTAAGAATCAGTTCTTGTGCAAAATAGTTTTACACTGGGAGCGCACGAATGCGGTGCGTCGTCCCTTTGGTGCGATTTTCTAAACTTTGTTTGCATGAGGCGGAGGAATATCATGGAAGTAGAACTTTAGCAGGACTTCATAAGAGTTGGAATGGAAGTAACCGTGAATGGACTATACTATATAGCAAATTTATTACACAGCGATAATTTTGTAACTTCACGCCCGAGCTTTGGTGAATTACTGCTTGCTCTCTTCCGATTCAATTCTTTGTGCCTTGTCTGTCGTTAAAGGCTGTTCACGATAAAGTGAGCACTTTCGAAATCAACCTTAGAAAAAGAAGTCACTGCTACCTGCATATATTCTAATGGGCGCCCTGAGTAACACGCGCCCTGTTAGAGAAAATTGGTAGTGATGGATGGGAAAGTAGTCCCATATCTTAATGTCGAATAAAATGTGTTAAGTAACCATTTTTGTTAACTTAATTATTTTTTTCCCCACTTTTTTTTTTTTTTTTTTTTTTTTTATGCATCGGAGTGTAAAAATGAGCAGAATATCTACATTTCTATTAGTTTCACTTTACTGCAGACGCATTAATAAAATGAAGAGGCCCATGGCAGTGTTAATCTTACATAAGGCGGAAGAATACACAACGTGCATACAAGTAAATCCTAAGCAAGACTTTCAAAAGTGCTCAATTTATCGTGAATAACCTACATGTTAACAAATCGTTGATTTTCGGGGAAAAAAAAAAAAAGGAGTCGCTAGTATTTAAAGCCTAATTGTTGAAAATATTGGAAGTTAACCCCCAAAATATGGTTTACTGGTTTCCAACTGGATGAACGGCAGGAAAAATACTTAGAAGCAAAACCACCTAGATATTAGACAACATTTACTTTGGCGAAGATGGGTACTTAAGATTGTTTGTCGTCAGGGTGGCCAATACCTGAGCTGGATCCATCGCTTTTCGTCGCACTCACGGCTACGCTCGACCAATGTCGCTATGTTGGCTACACATAACTGTGACGTGTCTGCAATCTGCAGCTGTAAATAAGAGCTCGACCGCAGCAGCAGTTGGCACTCTTCTTTCTCTGTGGCTTCGCATGTGTAACGGGTGCTGACGATTATTTTGGAGGGGGAAGTTCACTTCCCCATTGTTGGAGATCCGTGAATTCCACAGATTCTTCCCGTGGCATAGGTGTAGGCTGTTCACGATAGACTGAGCATAGACTAAAGATGAGGTAGACCGATTTCGCTGGCTGTGCACAACCAATCTCCGTGTCCCAACGCCGAACTGCTCACCTGCCAACACGTCTAGCAAATATGGCGTGGTTTGGATTTTAGGTTAGAAAACTGATTTGTAAACAAATGCTTTGGATGAATGTATACTTCCTGTAACCAACTTGTAATACATTTTAATTAAATTAAAACTCGTAAAAGTATTTTATTAATATATAAGTGCTTGTCATTTAAAAATTAAAATATAAACAAACACGTTCCTTATTGTTGTCCATGTTACTTTGACAGTTATGTTGGTTTGAGGTAGGTCAGTGAAGGGTACATGTGCAAAAAAACGAAAAACCGGTCTACCTCACCTTTAGTCAATGCAAGGAATGTACATATTGTTGTATTAACAATGGAGGTTAGAAGTTATTCTCTCCATAGTATTATCCCTATATACCAACAAAGCTAAAGCACGCTATACTATTTTGCTACAGCGGTAAGCGGCTACTTCATGTAGGCTATAAGCTGTTCACGATTACTTCAAACTTTTCTGAAGCTCTGCTAAATTTATACTTCCAGCAAATTCCTCCCTCTTCATCATAGCATAAGCAAGTATAGAAAATTATACCAAAGGGACAACCCACCAAATTCGTGCGCACTAAATCTAATAGCATTTTGCATAAGAACTATTTCTTACTAGGCGTGACCAACACAGCTTTTTGCACCCTGTTTTTATTCATATTAAATATAAATGAAACATGGTAATTGTGATAATTCACTTCAAATAAACACAAGGTACATTTGTGTTAGGCCTAACACATGTATAAAATATTTGCAATACGCAGCATGTTTAGTAAAGAACGAAAAAGTCACACTCAGACAGGGTGATGTTTCAAAGGTTTGAAGTGCGAAGAAACCGTGAACAGACTATACTAACTCTGTCAATACGAGTGATAGACAACCCGCAAGTATCCTTCTATGGCCGTATTTCTTTTTATAAAAAGATATTGTTGTACAGCACTGTTATATAACTGTGGGCTTCCCCCCCCCCCCCCCCCCCCCTTCATAAAACCTTTCCCCCCCCCCCAGGTCCGTTCTGATATATGGGAAAGGGAGGGCGATTATTCGTCATAGTACGACCAACGTACAGTTTAATTTCGTCTCTAAATAAGTTACAATCCTGTCCATGGTTGCCTCTTTATGTAACTTCAACTTTTTATGTCTACAAGTAACTTATATTTTTATGCAGCAAATATGGGTTTTTTTTTTTTTTTTTTTTTAATCCTTCACTCTCCCTCGCTCTTCTTGCAATCTCCGCCTCACTAAAGCCCCTGGCACAATAGGCGGTTGGTGTCGTTATTAGTGGTCGTGTTCCAACTTGCAATATGATGGACGTGGCGAGAGTCAAATGCTCCACAACGCGCCCGATCGCGGTTAAACGGGAAGCAGAACTACTTCGAGTTTCTATCGCAGTTGTTTCTCGTTCAAAGTGAACATTTTCGTAAGTAGTTTCGAACGACTTGTGTTCGCAGCAGAGAACACAACTCGTTCTAAACTACTTTGACGCTTCGAAGTAAACAAGCAGTGTAATAAATATTGCTGTATTTGGCGGGAATTCCTGCACTTGTTGAATTAACTCAAGTTTAAGGTCGAATATACTAATACCCACCGATTATGCCACTACATTAATAGTGTAAGTTTCATAACAATTAAAAAGATCAATAGTGATAAATGTTGGAGGCTATTATAATTAAATATCACACATTTTAAGTTACATGTTTGTTGAGGTTAGAATTTCCATAGATTTAATTCTGCTGTGGGTGTGTAACCGCGAAAACACGTTCTGTTTTTAAACTTGTTCAGACATGACTACCTAATGTATTTAGCAGAATGTGTTTAACAGTACTCGTGTAACTGCGGCCTTAACGTGTAGCATCCACAGCTCTCTGTCAGCCACTCACGTTTCTAACTAAGGACCCGCAAAGTTGCAAATGTTTTGGAGACAGCTATAACTCTATATACACAAGATATTATACTGGCATTATTAATCTACTTGAAATAAAAGGGGAGTACCTTTTTTTAGTCTACATTCCTTAGCAAAATGCTTATGAAATAACTTTCCTGTCTGCATGGCTGTGTGTGTCTCTTTATGTTTTGTGTCCTCGCCTCCTAAAAAAATTAAACGCGTGTACTGAACTTTACCAAACTCGGTAAATATACAGTACTTGGTAAGGACTTTTAAAGTTTACAGTTTTCGACCACGCTTAAAGCTTTCTTTCGAAATGGCGCCATTAAAGTTTAGGATGATATGTCGCATTTCAGGAACCATTCAACCAATTTAGACCAAATTTTGCATGTTGGTAGTGAATAACGTATACATTGAATTTAGAGAAAAAAAAATATTGTTGTTAATCTGCCATTTTTTAAGATGGCAATACATTAAATAATTAAAGTCTTTACATCATATCTCGAACACTACTCGATCGATTCTCACCAAATTTGGCAAGTAAGTAATATTGCGATAGATTATGAAAACGTATTAAATTTAAATCGATTAGACGATTATTTTCAAAATGGCGCCCATTTAAATATTTTGGATTTACCTATTTAGTATGGCTAGCATATCGTTTGATCAGTTTCGGCAAAATTTTGTATGAAGAAAGTATCTATCACAAGCATAATTTATGCCAACACATACACTTTTATCCGTCAATTTGTGAGATAGCACCATACAAATAATTAAAGTTTTTGTCATCTGGGGAAACAATTGACCGATTTCTTCCAAATTTGGCAAGAAAGTATTACTGCAGCAGGTGATGTAAACTATTTTTTTTTTTAAGTATGCCAGACACTTATTTTCAAAATGCCTGACATATAGCCTCATCATGCGACATCGTCAAAACCATCTAATCAATTCCAATTTACAGCTTCGTGTGCTTGAAGTATACAGGATTATTCAGCTAAGATGGTCACCTTAAATATTTTCCTAACCGCTGAAGGTATCGAAATTTCGAATTCTTAAATGTCACTACGGGGCTCATGAGACACCGTATGTGTCTGCTCCGAGATCTTATTAATTACCGAGATAACGATATTAACTTCGGAATTTTAAATAGAAATATACTCTTTTCTCGCAATAGTTTAACAATTTATTTTTAAGTGGCTGGTTCAGTGACGTGATTATTTTGAAAATCCGACGAGCACGTAATAAATTAGAGGTGGAAGTCTAAAGAAAAATAAGATAAGTAAACTTGATTTTTAATTTACTCACACATTTACTATTTACAACATTAAACCATCCAATTCCACCATTACTCTTTTTATTCTCAGTGAACGCAATTTTTAATGCCTACCTCAATTCTAATTAAAGTCCACATTTACGTATCTGTATTGATTAGTCACTTAATTTCAAGTCATATGCACATATCCAGTCTGTCTATTGCCATAATTCCAAATGCCTGTCACTCACACATCCAGTCCATTAGTCGCGCCCGCTAGTCGCACTCTTCACTGTAGCGATGCTCGCAGTCCACAGACTTGCACTCTCGCCGCCACTCGTCGCTCCGCTATCTTCGCCGCTCAAGGTCGCACAATCCTCCAAACTCTATAAACTCTCAGACTGTCGGCTCGTCGCGGCTTAAGGCCGTGTGCACACGCGCGGACATAGGCTACGGCGGCGCCGCGTGGACATTGTCCGCACGTGTATTCCAATGACTGCTCTGGACTACACTCCGTGCCGGTGTATTGGCCGAGAGCCGCGTGTTCCAATTACCGGAACTCGCCCTGAGAGCAGTCGGATTTCCCTATTCCAAATGCGAGTTGCACTAAACGAGTGTGCACTGAGAGCAATTTTTTCCACGCCGAGTCCGGAGTCAGTTCTGCTTTTCAAAGCTATATGGCGGCGACGTGTGATTATGAAAACAACACGAGAATTATTGCAATGTTGGAAATTCTACAATATTTAACATTTCGGTAGCAGATAATATGTTCTTGTTATATTGAGGATATTGTTTGTAATTACAGCTGCGATGAGGTTAATTTCACCCAGTTACTCGTGCATGCATTTGCCGACGAGTTGAAAGAATGAAATTGCACAAAATTATATGTACGGAATTTCATAAATTTAAATTTAAATACTTTTATCAACATCGTAGTTCAAGCATTTAATATTTTGCACTGTTTTCGCGGCGTGTTCCAGTTGTCGGTGCAAAAACAATACACACTCTTTCTGGAAACCACGTGACACATGCACTTTTTCAGTTTTCAGTGTGCGGCGGCTTGCGTTTGTAAATCGCCGCCCGCATCTCGGGTTACTAATTTGGCTCCCACGCCCTCCTTCGCCTTCATAAGCAGGTTACGGGCAAGGCAAGCGATGTAGTCCAATAACACGTAACAATAAGATATTTTCACATGAACAGAAGTATAAAAAACTTGTGATACACTACACTTATCTCGGCAACAGTGAAGTGACAGAAAATTATCACCGGGATCAGGAAAAATTTGAACAATTGTTACACTGCAAAAGTTGTTAGTTGTAAAAATACAAAATAACGTAATTATAGGGATATGAATTTCACAATTAAAAATATTTATGTTCGTAAAAAAAACTCGAGTGGGGAGTGAACCCAGGACGAGGCAACACTCTCCGGGTGACGGGCTTTTCAGCTGAGACCCGTAGGCACCCGTCATCCCCGGACATGGCATGAAATGAGACCCTAGGATGGAGCGGCACTGAAATGCATGGGTGGGGGAAATGGGAGTACCCGGAGAAAACCAACTGGCAAGCGGCATCGTCCAGCATGATTCCCACATGCGAAGATCCGGGAGTGAACCCGCAGGGGACCGAACCCAGATCGCCGTGGTGGGAGGCGAGCGCACTAGCCACTGCGTCCCATTCAAGTTCGTGAACTGGCAGTAATGCATCTTTGCAAAGTAACATGGGACCTACACGTACAAAATAAAGTAGTTGTGTGTTTGAATGGGCTCTTGTGGGAAGCCAGTATCTTGTACCGCGAGAAAAGTTGATGTGTTGAATAAAATGTTGGCCCTACCTACTTGGTCTGTTGTAGAGTACTATTTAAATCGACTGATAGAGCATTTCTTCTGTCAGCAGTAGAAAAATATGGTATATATTGATACGTTTCGGTCCTGGAAATAGGACAGGGAAAATTGTAATACTCTGCCTGGAAAATAGAGAAAAATCAAGGAATTCCACTATGTAATTCCGGTGGACATCAGGTAACGACCAGATACTTCATACAGGAGTGATCTTTCAACGGCACAATTTAAAAAAAATGTGAAGTGACTTAACAGACTACAGCAGGTCGGTGAGCAGTGATGTGTACGCTGTGTATGTAGTGCAGGAGGTGAGCAGATATGTGTACACTGTGCATGTCGTGTAGGGGGCGAACATTGGTGTGTACACTGTGATGTACAGGCGGCGAGCAGATATGTGTGCACTGTGCATGTCGTGCAGGCGGCGAGCAGATATGTGTGCACTGTGCATGTCGTGCAGGGGGCGAGCAGTGGTGTGTACACTGTGCATGTCGTACAGGTGGCGAGCAGTGGTGTGTACACTCTGCTTGTCGTGCAGGCTGCGAGCAGAGGTGTGTACACTGTGCATGTCGTGCAGGCGGCGAGCAGTGGTGTGTACACTGTGCATGTCGTGCAGGCGGCGAGCAGTGGTGTGTACACTGTGCATGTCGTGCAGGTGGCGAGCATTGGTGTGTACACTGTGCATGTCGTGCAGGTGGCGAGCATTGGTGTGTACACTGTGCATGTCGTGCAGGTGGCGAGCAGTGGTGTGTACACTCTGCTTGTCGTGCAGGCTGCGAGCAGAGGTGTGTACACTGTGCATGTCGTGCAGGCGGCGAGCAGTGGTGTGTACACTGTGCATGTCGTGCAGGAGGTGAGCGGGAGGACTGGGAGCCTCAGGAGTCCAGCGTGGTGTGCAGCAAGCACTTCCTGCAGAGACACTTCCGGAGACGTGGCTCGCTGTACTCTGACGCCATACCTTGGGTCTTCCCCGGCGACTACCCTCCCAGCAGGTCAGTCACTTTCTACTTTCTCCCGACACTATCCACTCAGCGATCGTTTCCTTACAGTTTTTCAAAGACAGGTTCTTTAAGCGATGATGTCTTAATTAAATGCAAGATTTAATAATAACTTCTTAACTTATTTTCAACCACTACAAAGAAAATACTCTCGAACTCACAATGAAATGTCTATCACTTGCTGTTTACAACCAATATTTACATACTCGTCCATCACCTCACTCGAATAATTTAATCTGTACCAATAAACAGTGTATCGTAACCTATTGAATATTTTACAAATTATATGTCCATGTTTGACGGTTGCAATATTTACAATAAATTCCGTTTCACACAATCATACAGTCTCGCCTAAGTTCAGTCCTGGTTCCACCAGTCCGGAATGTTCCAGAGTGCACCATGCGCAATAGCCCTGTATTCGTCGGGTACTACACTTTCTTTCTCTCGTCTGCCGTCGTCTCGTATCCTCCGCCGATGCCCCTCGCTGTGCCCGACTACCGCACTTCAGCCAGATGGCTACCACAAGGACTGCCGATCGTCCGGCTGCGGTCGAGAACCTTCTACACACACCGTGTTGCGCTGAGGGACATGCTTGCCAGAGAATTCTTACTCATCCTTCCAAGGGGTCCCCTCCACCAGCAGCCGGGGGGGGAGGGGGGGCTACAACGTCAGCCAGTTCGTCTGTCAGTTATTCCCCCGGCCGTCCAATAGAAGTGGTTTAAACGAAAAAAATAGGAATTTCCTGGAGTTTTAAAAGTCAGGGTAACAGATAAATGTCAGAATTTAAGGCATATTCAGGACTACATCCGCCTTGTGGAATATCTGAATCCAGGCTTTCGCCTGCCTGCAGATATTTTGCGTGTCCGAGGCCTTGAAATGCATGAATCCTAAGGCCGAATCTTACTAGCTTACCATTTGCCTCATCGCCTCTATTGTCTATTCACGGGGTTTTCGCCCTTTTTGAGTCGAACCTTTAGAAAATAACCCTATGTACATTTTGGTTGTTTCCTAAATATGCTATGTATTACAAACGTTTTGTACCTCTGTTAAAAAAAAAAAGTGCCTTAATTTTGGTTACATTAAAGTTTTGTGTTTAGTTCGTCTATAAATCATAATATTTAATTTATAATTAATATGAATAAAAACAGTGAGAAAATAGGTGTGTTGGTAATGCCTAGCAAGGAATAGTTCTTATGCAAACTATTATTACTCTGAGTACGTACGATTCGGGTGCGTTGTGCCCCTGGTGTGAATTTCTAGACTCTGCTAATCTTTGTTTGCACGAGGTGGAGGAATATCCTGGAAATACGACTTCAGCGGTGCTTCAAAAAAGTTGGAAGGAACAGTGACTGAACTATACACGCAGCAACATACTCGACTGGCGCGCAATATTTACTTGCCTGCCTCTGCAATGCACTTCATCTGCTCAGTTGAGTTGAGTTGAGAAATGTGGGTGGCTCTTTACAACGAGGTCTTGATAACCGATGAGGTGAGAACGGAGCAGCGCCGGGATGCAAGGCCGGGGAAACGGGAGATCCCCGAGAAAACCCGCGGACCAGCGGCGAACCCGGTTCGCTTAGGTGGGAGGCGAGCTGTCTAACCGCTCAGCCACCGCGGCCCCTTCATGCGCTCAAAATTGCCAGATCAACCGCCCCAAAATTTCACACATTCCACAAGCTGATCCCACGCAATTCCACGGGCAGCTGCTGAATGCAACATTGCACATAATCATGCACAGTTGTATATTATGAAAGTTTTCTGCAGATACTTATATAAATGTATTCAGCCAACGCCAATTTTCTGTTGATTTCATTTTGTTCCTTTTAAAAACATAGTTTGACATTGTTGCCAACGTTGTGCGATTTATGAGCGACAACGTTCTCAGATGAAATGTTCTGGGACTATATGGCTAGAGATTGGCCACTTCAGTTCATGAAAAGTACTATGAGTATATCTCGCGAGACGGTTAGCTTTTTATAAGATTTCAGTTGGATGTTGATATTCCACACCAAACTCACACACACATATGTTCATTCAATCCACAAGAAATTCTACACATCATCAGGAATTCCACACATTTCGTGGAATTATATATACAGTAAGTTTGGCAAGACGGCATTTCATAGACATAGTTTACTTCAAGATGGCACAAACGAGCAATGGTTTACGTGGTTAATTTACACAGAATGTGATAAGTAATGCAAACGCAAGGTTGCAGTAGACGACGAGTGTCACAATTTCATGCAATCGTATTCACTACTTTTTGTTGCCTGTATTGTTATTTTCCACCGTATTTTACATCGAGATAAAATTTTCCATTATCAGGCAGTAAGAAATCTCCAATTACTTGGCAATATTAATAAAGCTTAACATTTGCCATTAACAGTACAAAAACAAAAGAAAAACCTCTTAACAAATCGTTGCTGCACAAGAAACTTAAATTGTTTAAGCTATTAGAAATAACGATGCAGCTGTACTTTAGTAGATGCAGTTACTTTCGTATGGCATCGTATTCCGTAACTTAATATCCATCAACATACATCTGTGTATGCAGTCTGATAGTAGTAAGTTTATCGCCGTATTCCAATGAGATTCAAGTCGTTGGCTCACATCCACGTTCCTCTTAACTGATGTGCGACTGAACCACTTCAACTCGTACACTTTTATGTCGGGATTTTTACTTGATACGTCCCCAGAAATGATTGGAAAATATCCCATTCCGTCACAACCAGGCTTGCATTCACATATCCACGTTCTAGTGTAGCCAACCGTAGCGGGATTCGGCTACACGTATTCTAATTTTGTCACATATCTCGTAGAAAAACGTGCGTAGCCGAATACCAAAACGTAGCCAAATTGAGGTTCAGTATATTGACCATTGTTTTGGTAATTTACGTACTCGTATGCTACATTTATTTTATGTTTCTACTAAGAAAAGACACCACTTGCCCTGTGGCCTTCCGACTTATATCTCATATCATGAAGAGGTTCTTGCTCTTTGTTAAAAGCTGTTCACGATAAAGTGAGCACTTTTGACTTTTGAAATCAACATAAGAAAACAGTTACTGGTACTAACGTCATATATTTTAACAGGCGCACTGAGTGACATTCGCCCAGTGAAGTTGGTAACGATTGATGGAATGTAGTTTCACATCTTAACGTCGGATTAATAGTGTTATATAACACATTTGTGATAACTTAAATTATTTTTTTTCGCTTTCTGTTTTTTTTTTATTCGTAGTAGTATAAAAATTACAAGATTTCTAAAGTATTTTATTTTCCAATATTTTCACAGTTTCACATGACCGACGCATGAATAAAGTGATGAGGCCCATAAATGTTCGCGGTGTCTTTTTCTAGTGGCAAAATAGCGAGGCGTGACCCAGTCATTTATAAACGAATGTTAAATGCATGGTTACATTAATAAAATAAATTGTTATAAATCCACTATGACTAGCAGTGTCCAAAATTCAAGTTTTCAGCGTAGCTTAATTATTTTATGTGTAGCCGAATTTCAAAAACGCATGTAGTCGACTTGCTAGAAACAGCGCCACATTCACAATTTGATTGCCACGCAGACACGGCGTGTGGTGACATGGGATTGCCACGCAGACACGGCGTGTGGAGACATGGGATTGCCACGCAGACACGGCGTGTGGTGACATGGGATTGCCACGCAGACACGGCGTGTGGTGACATGGGATTGCCACGCAGACACGGCGTGTGGTGACATGGGATTGCCACGCAGACACGGCGTGTGGTGACATGGGATTGCCACGCAGACACGGCGTGTGGTGACATGGGATTGCCACGCAGACACGGCGTGTGGAGACATGGGATTGCCACGCAGACACGGCGTGTGGTGACATGGGATTGCCACGCAGACACGGCGTGTGGAGACATGGGATTGCCACGCAGACACGGCGTGTGGTGACATGGGATTGCCACGCAGACACGGCGTGTGGTGACATGGGATTGCCACGCAGACACGGCGTGTGGTGACATGGGATTGCCACGCAGACACGGCGTGTGGAGACATGGGATTGCCACGCAGACACGGCGTGTGGTGACATGGGATTGCCACGCAGACACGGCGTGTGGTGACATGGGATTGCCACGCAGACACGGCGTGTGGTGACATGGGATTGCCACGCAGACACGGCGTGTGGTGACATGGGATTGCCACGCAGACACGGCGTGTGGAGACATGGGATTGCCACGCAGACACGGCGTGTGGAGACATGGGATTGCCACGCAGACACGGCGTGTGGTGACATGGGATTGCCACGCAGACACGGCGTGTGGAGACATGGGATTGCCACGCAGACACGGCGTGTGGTGACATGGGATTGCCACGCAGACACGGCGTGTGGAGACATGGGATTGCCACGCAGACACGGCGTGTGGAGACATGGGATTGCCACGCAGACACGGCGTGTGGTAGACATGGGATTGCCACGCAGACACGGCGTGTGGTGACATGGGATTGCCACGCAGACACGGCGTGTGGTGACATGGGATTGCCACGCAGACACGGCGTGTGGAGACATGGGATTGCCACGCAGACACGGCGTGTGGTGACATGGGATTGCCACGCAGACACGGCGTGTGGAGACATGGGATTGCCACGCAGACACGGCGTGTGGTGCATGGGTTTGCACCACACGGTGTGGAGACATGGATTGCCACGCAGACACGGCGTGTGGTGACATGGGATTGCCACGCAGACACGGCGTGTGGTGACATGGGATTGCCACGCAGACACGGCGTGTGGTGACATGGGATTGCCACGCAGACACGGCGTGTGTGACATGGATTGCCACGCAGCACGATGTGGTGACATGGGATTGCCACGCAGACACGGCGTGTGGTGACATGGGATTGCCACGCAGACACGGCATGTGGTGACATGGGATTACCGCCTCGGCAGTTGGCAGGCCTGGCAGCTGGGGCTTAAGTCGACAGCAGATGTCAGTAGATACGTAGTGAGTCTCTGAGAGAAGCAGGAACTTGGCCACGGTCTGTTGTACGGAGCCAGCACAACATTCACGTGGAGTGCACGATCACGTGACACCATGGCAAACACGATCACGTGACACCATGGCAAACACAAACCAAGATAACCAACCTTATCTGAAACTGGATCGCTGTCCCACATTGATGTAAAGACGCTACTAATTGAGGGAAAGAATTGCAAAAACCAGCTACACACGCTTTGAATTTAGTACTGGAGCATCTGCAGGGCCGGATTTCCTTTGTAGCCGCCTATAGGCCCGTAAAAATGTGCCGCCCCTCCAGTAAAACTGTTTTATTTTTCCTACCTCATATTTATTTGATATTTTAAGATCCACGGAGAGCATACGAGGTGCGACATTTTAATTTGAACCAACGCACAAATGTATTGTTAATAAATCACAACATTAAAAAAATAATGACAACCAGAGCTGCAAATATTATGAAAATGGTTGCAATAAAAACACTGACATGGTATCATTCAATAGTACGGACAACATTTAGAAATTTAATTTGTTTTCCATGAAAGGAAGAAAAACTTTAACTTAAGCCTAGTAAGATAACTCATGTCTTATCCGAAGCTCTTCTTTCTAGCTTTCCTTCGGGCAAAGGAATTGATAATATCCTCTAAGTCCAGATCCCGCAGCATCTGTCCCTCGATATTCAGCAATGCTACGGCCGATAACCTGTCTTCTCCCGTAGTCGACCTCAAGTAGTTTTTCACACGCCGAAGAGTAGAGAAAGAATGTTCGGCTGAACTGTTTGTTACTGGAGCACTGAGAATCATTCTGAGTTATATGTTTACATTGCGATAGACTTCAACAATCCCTTCTTGGTTTAAAAATTTACTTAATTTTGTTAGGTTGACATTTCCCTCGTCATCAGGTGTTTGTGTGGTTTCACATGCACTCTAATGTGCAATGACGCTTCTACAATGGATGCTTCAAGATCACTATTGTAGTAAGAGACCAATTTACGTGCAGCTGAAGAGATCTGTGCTGGTTCATACGTGCTGAGATGTTCTAAAAAGCCAAACCTCTCTTGAAGCTCATTGTAACGTGCACTTCGCACTTGCAGTTGTGATCTTAGTGTATCCAGAATTACATTACATGTACCAACATGATAATTATCTGACCCAGTATTAAAAGTTATTTCTCCAGCCTTAGTCTCATCAGGCCTCAGAGTGCGTTTCCTTTTCCTTCCCTCGTCAAATTTGTAAATTTATATTCTGCTCAATGACTTCGCAAAGCATTCATAGTGGTCAAACACTTCTGTTTCTCCCAAATTTGTTAAGAAGTCAGACAGTGAATTGTGCATTTTCACAACTTGCCCCAAATCTATGTTTACTGACTGCAGCTTGGCACTGACAGCATTAAACCTACAAAGGATTGCAGTCCAGAAGACTACCATAAATGTAGTTTCTAGTATATTTAATTTTTGTCTCAATGAAAATGCTCCATTCGTCGTTTGAGATTTTTCTGAACTATCATTTTCTAAAGTCTGCAAGGTCTCAAATAGCCCACACCATTGCTCTGTAGTGCATAGAATGCATCATTTGGAGTAGACCAACGAGTCTTCGACAGACTTTGTAGTGTCCGACCTCCTTCTTTGCAGTTTCGATCTAAGAGAGCCCAATGTACGTGTAAGCTGAGAAAAAATTGTACAGTTCTTGAAGCAATCCAAAAAAACTATACTACTTCAGTGCAAGATTCCGCAGCACATGAACCCACAAGATTAAGAGAGAGTTCTGCATATGGCACATAGTCAGCAAAGGGATAAAGTTCCTTCACCCTTGCTTGTACGCCTGTATATGCTCCAGACATATTCGAGGCACTGTCATATAACTGGCCCCTGCAGTTTTTTATGTCCAACTCATATTTGGTCAAAACAGTAAAAACAGAATTAGCTATTTCTTCTGCCATACGTCCATTCTATAAAAAAAATAACAAATTAACTGTTCAACTCTCTCCCCAACCCCATCCTTCTTAATATGGCATATAACAAATGTTAGTTGATCAGTGTGTGGAATATCTGGAGTGGAATTTATACCTATACCAAAGTATTTACCTCCTTTCATTTCCTTCACTATTTCATCTCTTACTTTTTCAGCCATAAAAATAATCACTCCTCCTTAAATGGTCTTGGAAAATTAAGATGTATGTTCCGAAGCTCTGTCGCTTTGTTTTCTTGGATGTTCTGCCATGAATGGATTAAACTCTGCAAGAAACTCTAGCGACCCTAGAAAAATTTCCATTGCTTTTACTGCCTATGTGTTCATCAGTACCACGAAATGGTAACCCCTTAATAGCCAAACACTTTACTGCTGCGATGATACATTTCAAAACATTTTTCCAGTAGTCGCATCCTTGCTCAACTGTGCAACGAGCCTGTTATCAATTCGTCCTTTAGTATTTCCTCTCAGTTTAAGTGTTGCAATGCTATTTTTATGCTGGGGTGAATTCTCATGGTCTTGTACCCTTTTAGAACCATTTTTCCAGTCATTAAATTCTGAAGTAAACATACCGTTTCCCTCGCCAAATAGCAAGCAAGTCGCACAAAAACACATCCCTTTGATGGCGAGTATACTAGCCAAGGCCTAACTTGTGTCTCCCCATTACGCAGTTTCCAAGGAAAAATATACCTTGAAACACACTTTTCTTTATCAGGGTACTTGCGTCTTGAAGCACTGAAGTCTGCACAGAAGTTTTGTTCGATTCCATGAACGGCCACATGGTCTGGTAGCTCCTTATTAATTTACCACTGGGCTGGATGTGTACTGGGTTGAAAAACCAGCTTCTTAGGATTGCTAGTTGCATCTGGTCGCATCAAATTCGTACAGGTCGCTTCATCATGGATATGTAGATGGATACTGCCACTGTTATGTGAATTATTGGTACTTTATGTTGGAATTAGCTGTTCTTGAGCAGAAAATAAATTTTCTGGCAATGACGAAACAAGTCATCACTATCAAAGGAAGGACGATTTATAGAAGCACTGCTGATGTTGGTAGCCATTACGTCGGCGGCATCTTCGTCCTGTCGGTTATCACTGTTATATACAAAAAAAAGGAGAAATCTTAGGGATCTGCTTTACTAGAGCACCACTGAGCGTTGCTCTTTGGGTACTCATTTTGTTCACAATTCACATGCAGCTAAATTCGCAACACTTAAACACACGGATGCACACGTACCTATTTTACACATGTTCATAGTTTGACCGAACATAAATAAACAACATTGGTGCGAAACGTGAGTATGGTGTGGCATGATGTGGTCCGCGCCATGCCGCCCGCATCACATCAGCACAACTAGTGCCAACTGGTAACTATAACATTTCAACAACAGAGAACAATGGTCTTGCATCATACTGCCCTTATCGCCGTGGTCAATCTTCTCACCGCGAGGGCGGTGAAGGTTCAAATTCCCCCCCCCCCCCAACCCTTTACCGAACAATCTATGTGATAAAACTGTGCAGAACCGGGGAGGGGCGGGAGTTTTGTGAAATTAAATAAAAGAATAACTTATCAAGAGAATTTCCGTGTGAACATTAAGGTTGAAAATGGGAACAATGTGTATCAGATATGCGCTGTGTGCAGCTTATTGTCTAGAGAGTATCGTGTAAGCGTAGATTATCAACACAGCGCATTCCCCCCTGTGTGTCGCATTTCACAGCGATAGCGAAGTAACGCAGCTGTCTTCAGCATAAATTATGACAATTTAAGGCAGACGTGTCTTTCTCCAGACCTCCCCTTGGAAAAGAGCCGCTCTAAGCCCGGGCCTAGTCGGTCTAATGGGAAATCTGGCCCTGAGCATCTGGCATCTCTGAGAATAACATGTTTGTGTAAGCTGTTCACGGCAAATTGAGCACTTTTTAGCCCCTGTTTACGTCTTTCCTATCAGCCATTTTTTATCCTTACATCACTTTTTAAAATAAATATTGTTACGTAAGTAATAAACACGGTGTACAGTAAGCATTCCATTGGACTGCAAAGTTAACACCTAAGGCTACAACAAAATATATTTACTGACAATTATTCCAAATGAGAGGGCTTCAAAAAGTGTTCACTTTACCGTGAATAGCATATTCATATTTGTGACGTTTGTACTTATTAGTGAATATATAAAAGGATGGCGATAATTTGCTTGCCTACCAGGCTCTTCTCAGAATTGTTTCCGTGGAAGCAAAACAACAGGGTCGACGAAGGAACCTCACGAGAGAAAGGAAAGTTCTGTCTTCTGTCGACATTGGGAGATGGGAGAAGTAAGCTGGCAGAAGAGACAGTATACAAAGTCATGGCTCGGCGACAGGAAAACTCGCAGAGTTGGTAGAAACTTCACCCTTCATAAAAAGAAGAAAAACACCAGCGAAGATGATGGATAAGAACTTTGCCGGAAAAAAAGGAAAGAACCTGAATAACAAACCAGCATACAGTCGTAGGAATGAAATGTGAAAATGGCGGGCAGGGGATATAACGTCGAGTTCCGTTCCCTGCACAGTGCAGCGACGTAGTTCCGATCCCTTCGCGCAGGCGCGCCGTCGCACCTACTACGTCATTCTACTTCCGGCCAACCTCGCGCATAACCTGCACGAGGAAAAAGCTTAATGCGCTGACGTCACAGTGGCGATAAAATGCCAGAAACGTGCGTATTTGGAGGTTAGCATCGGCGGCGAATAAGGGCAAAAGCAAGTTTGTTGGATTTAGGAAACGTGCGCAGTGTTGATTGTACTGCATGATTCTGCAACTAAATTATATAATGCTGATGACGAACAAACGTGTTTTGGTTAAGTAAACTTGAAAGGATTTCCATAGGAAAACACGTTTTTAAGAGGTTGCGAATTTAACTAACAATAAGTTTGCCTGTTTTGCAAATAATGTATATGTAAATGTCTTGCCATTCGTAAACAAAACGCTCAAATTACGCGCCGAAAATAAAGCATGGAAGTTGTTCCGTTCCCCAACCCAGCATTAAACGCATGAAGTAACGGAACAACTGGTCGCATCAGTGCAGGGAACGGAACACGGCCTAAAACGTGAGGGAGTAAGTAAGATGAACAGGACACTCCCTAAATTTAGTAAATGGCGCCAGGTGAAAGTAAATATGCACCCAAACGGTTTTAGCTCACAGAGGTGTATTGATAAATTGTGTAAAATACGTAAAGGAATTACTGTATTTAACAATGCATTTCTCATAATTATGTTCACTTTCGTTTCAGGGTCATAAACTTTTCTCTATATTTTACGCAGTATGTAATTTACGTTTTGATCTCGCCAAAATAAAATTTACAAGAGAAGTAAAAATGGCTTAAAGCTAGGTTTCATCCGCCATGTTGAATTTCCCATTTATGCTCGTCAACTTTCTTTTCCAATAAAGTAATTTAATATTTCGTATTATAGCACGTTTACATTTTACAAATGCCTTCAAATGTAGTCGGCAGATTGTATCCACGTGCCATCTGGTAACTGCTGAATGGCACGAATCAATATACATACGATTAAAAAATGCTGCACTAATTACGTCATGATTACGTAGCAAAAGTTCACAATATGTTTTTGTCGTAGTGCGTAGGTAATATATCTTGCCAGAGAGCTGCATATACTGTAGGTGTAGTTCTAAAACAAGTTTCTCTAAACAACTCTGGAATAAGCTAGGAATCAGTAATCCAACTTGGCCAGCGAGACAGAGCATTAAGAGGAACATCTAAGGGCATGGCCCGGTGTAGCAGGTGGATTGTACCCCCTTAATGCCTGAGTAGCGGGACGTGTCAAAGCAGTTTGGAGGTCCGCTGACAACCGCGACAACAGTATAACACTGTTTACAACCCTCGGCTAACTGCAATACAATGTCGACAGTAATCCCCAGGAGCATTACCCTCGTCACTTTCTCGCCAGGATGTGTCCCTTGGTTTAATAACAACTTAAGGAACAAGCGTTGAAACCTCGCAAATAAAATTACTGTTCAAGCGTAGCCAAAAATAACGTGCCGAGCCAGAGTCCTCAGCGCCAGCAGGGGAGTTAATATAGAAAACAGTGATTCAAGGCACGCCGACTGTTCTTTGTAGGTGGTGACCACGACGCGGTCATGTATCAGCGAAGCTTGGAGTTTCCCCAGAAATGATTTTCAAGCATAGTAATTTCTTGTTTTGCGCAATTAGTAGATTGGAATTGTACCACTTTCCGAGAAAAATATATTTTTTTTTTTTCCGAAAAGCCTCTATTCTGAACACCCCTTTTCTTTCCGTAAGTCACCCCACTGTGCCGACATCTCACCAGTGGTATAATGATGTACTTAGTATGTTCTTTTCCTGTCTCTATCGCGAGGGTATCCGTCCTTTCCTACCTGGGAGTAAAACTCGCCGGTTATACCGGTCCCTCCCCTCCCTCCCTTCACCTTTTTTTAATCTTCACGTAATGACGCCAGCCTGTGTTTCATAATTATTTTGAATAGAGTGGAGATGCGTAAGTGTCTGCCAACGAAACCCAAAACACAGTAGCTTCCTCTGTGTTTCCTATCGTTGGAAGTACCAACCTACCGTGAAACCTACTATTTCTCCTAAGTAGAAGGGCTGTAGTATTGGGGGGGAGGGGGGGGGGAGTGCGTGCGTCTCAGGACTGAGCCTAGGCACGCAGGAAACACAATAACTACAGGCTGTTCACGGTAAACTATACAAGACGCTGTGATGACGACGCCATTCATTAGCAAATCGCTTCTCACATGCAGCCGAGGAACACAAACCACCGTTCTTGAGTCGCTCGAACAGGAAGTGGAGGTCAAGGATGGGGCAGCTGGTAAGAATGGAGCAAGGCCAGAATGAAAGAGCGGGGGAAACGGGAGATCCCTGAGAAAACCCGCCGACCAGCGGCATCGTCCGGCACGATTCCCACATGCGAAAATTCGGGAGTGACCCGGCTGGGGATCGAACCCCGCTCGCCTTGGTGGGAGGTGAGCAGGCTAACCGCTTAGTCACTGCGGCTCCGCTAATGTTTACACAGTCCATTGCGCGTGTTTGTAGAGGACAATTAAATGTAAACACGTCGATAACATTCTACAAGTTTCAGAAGCGAATTAAAAAAAACCAACAAACTGCAATTATGGTTATTATTTTCCTTTCGCGGGGCCGCGGTGTTACAGTGGCCAGACTGCTAACCTCTTATCTAGGTGAACCGTGCTCGATTCCTGGCGGGGTCGCTCCCGGATCCCGGATTTCCGAACGTGGGAATCGTGCCGGACGATGCCGCTGGTCGGCGGGTTTTCTCAGGGATCTCCCGTTTCCCCGACTCTTTCATTTCAGCCCTACTCCATACTCACCTCATTCCCCCTCATCGGCTCTTAAGACCTCAAAGTTAAGAACCGCCCAAATCTCGCCACTCAGTCTTCACGCGCACCTACAACGCTGATAGTAAGTTGATAGGGATAGAGACTTTAAATTTTGAGGCCTAAGTAGCGTCCGCGTGATTTTATTTTTATTTCTGAAGTGAGCCCTCGGCACAATTAGAAAAACATATATTATTTTCCAACTGTAAAATTTATTAATCTAAAAGTTCACTATCGTGGGAAACTCAAAAGGTTTTCGGATGGGAAATTTCCAGTGAAAAAGTTATTCCACTTAGGTGAGCGATATTACTATACGCTGTTCACGGTAAAGTGAGCACTTTTTAAGGCCCTCCCAAAAGGCGTTAACCCTTAGTAAATATCAGTCTTAGGAGTTAGCTTTTGAGAGTGATGTAATGTATACACTGTGTTTATTAGTCATATTGCAATGTTGGCTTTAAAAAGTGGCGGAGAGGTAAAAGTAAATGGAAGGGAAAAATTTAGCAGGGCCTTAAAAAGTGCTCACTTTACCGTGAATAGCTTATAATTGCTAATATCTTGTGTTTGATGTAGCATCTATTTGGTGAACTTTTCTAGTTGGCCGAACTGAATAACTTGGTTAAATATACACTTCTGCAGTCTTCCCGAAAATGGAGACGTTATATTGACTACATGATTAAGGTTCTCTCAACAGACATAGTAACCAAAAAATAGCACTTCCTTGTGGCCTTGGATATTAACCTTTAAGAGCTATATACAGAGTATACACTGTCTGTATTCGTCACATGGCAATTTTTATATCTACAACTGTCGAAAAGATACAAATAAGTTGACGGGGAACTTTCAAGCACGGATTTACAAAGTGCTCACTTTACCGCGAACAGTCTATAGCCTTCAAAACGTAAAGAACACGGGGGGAGAGAGAAGACGAAGATCATCAGGAGAAGGAGGGAATACGAAGTGAAGATAATGGCCAAGAACATTGATCGAGATGTGCAGGAGACGTGAAGATGCTAGCGCTAGGGGGAGAATCTGATAATGAGGCGCCATAACAGAATGATGGAACGCAGCATTAGGTTGTTATAAAAAAGGAAAGAAGAGTTACTCATTACAGCTCGGATAAAAGGAGTAGGAAGGAGAGAATACATCGCCACTAATAGTGTGCTTTGGAGCGTCCAGGGTCGGGATTCGGTATTGGGGATCGGCCGACCACCATCTCAGAATCGCTTGTTTCTCTCTAAGAATCGCACGTTTCAGCAAAAAAATAAATAAATATAATAAAATGAAGTTAAATTTTTCCTTTCCCCCCCCCCCCCCCCTAAACAAATTTCCCGTTTTTTCCTAAAAAATTTCCTGTTTTTCTTTCAAAAAGCACCGAGCTTCTCGCGAGCCGCATTTTTGCACAACCGAGCCAACTCAGGTGATTTACGAATCTCGTTATTGATTCTAGACCAAAAAATTCGGTGTCTGAGAAATCGATTAAAATAAAATATTTTTTTTTTAAATTTAAATATATATTTTTATAATTAAAAACTTTAAAGGCGCAAGTATTAAGTGATACATATCACTGGACCCATCTTTTCAAGACGCATACGATCATGATGACATACGGCCATTCTGTTTCGTTTTTTCCATGCTCTATCATTCCATCTTTTTCTCTCATGTCTCTCACATTCGTTTGACACCACCGCCTACGTAGTTCCTTTATCGCCTGCTAGAGTGCGCGAATCGCCTGTGTATATTTATTTACGAATTTAAAGATGTAATTTTCCATACACAAGAAGCTATATAAAAAAATTATTGTATAGTTCATTCCAGGCAGGACTTTGTAGAAACTATTCTAATTTTAATACTTTAGAAACCAATTCAATCGATAATTAATTTCTAAAAAATTAATATTTTAAAAAAATATTTGTATATATTTTTCACTGTTGTAAGAAAATTAAGTCACCTATAGTCCATTCCCCATTGGAAGCAACTTTCTCGGAGCCCTGCTAAATATCTACTTGCAGGCCCGTTTCGTATCCTTCCGCTAAATGTAAACAAACATTGCCATGTGACTGCCATGTAGCACTTGTCAAAATCATTGTGTACATGCCATTGTGTGTGCACATATGTTCGTATACTTTCGCTACACCTAAAGATAAACATTGAAATGTGACTTCTACTTTTATACCTGTAAAATGTGTTGTTTACTGTTTACAGCTTTTCAAAGAATTCTGTCTCAGGTCTATTTATAAAACCATTTAGTACGAATATTCACAGTTTAGGCCAATGACATTATTTAGGTCAGCTTTATGGCGTTTTAAAAATGCCTAAATTAACGATAGTTCTTACGGTTACGTTACAGTAACATATTTGTTTTCTACGACATAGCAAACTACACGTAATGATTTTGCCGCGACTGTGTTAAACACTGTTACAACTGCGGGGTAATGAACTGTAGTATTTAACTTTTTGTTATTGATATGTCTTGAGTTATTTCTTTAAAAGGACGGCCTCAGTTCGAATAACGAAGGTATAGACAGTCCAACGAAAAAGCGACATTAAAATCAAGCACGCAACTCGTGTCGTTCATTTTTTGTCATAGAAACTTAAAATATAGCGGTGAACATGAACTCAAATAAGCCTACCGTAACTTTTATTCTACTCATATTTATATGTATTGCTACTTACTGTGTATTAGGTTTGTTGAAATTTATTGGGGCTGGGCTTGGTTATTTTGTTGGGATTGATGGTAAATCACGTTACACGACTGTGTTTCAAACACCCAGGGCAAAGGTACAACGTTGTGATAAATAAACATACGTGGATGTAAATAAATAGCTTCGTCATAAAAATAGTTCACATGTACAACGTATAAATAGTTCACATTTAATATTTCAAATCACGCACACAGACAGATCCAGCGTAACTATCACAAAACAGCCACGCCACGCTCTCACACGCAGCTGTTAACGAAACACGCCGTAACAGTATATTTATTACTGCCGCGGAAACACAGATTTATAACAACATCGTAATTTGCTTTGGTAGGTTTAAAAAACACAACGTGTATAAACGTGATGTGGTAATTTGAAGAATTTTTCGGAGTAAGCATAATTTACGCTTCGTTTGGTACAACAGCAACACGCCATGTCATGGCTCGCCACGTCTGCCAACTTCACTTTGTTTCTGCCCCGCCATGATATCTAAATATATTAAAATAAGTATTCAAACATTAAAATCTCTTTTCAGTTGTAAATTACAAATTCAAAAATCATTATTTTGCTCTACTAAGTATGAAATATCCTACAATTGAAAACATGTACAAATTTACCCGCGTGATCGCAAAGTGAAACTTCCCGAGTGTGACAGAGACAACGACAGAGAGAGAGAGAGAGAGAGAGAGAGAGAGAGAGAGAGAGAGAGAGAGAGAGAGAGAGAGCTCTCAGCAGACAGTTGCTTCAAAGCTGCTCTCGCTCGATAAAACAACACCGTACCATTGCGGCTTACTCACTATATTTTCCGCTGTTATTTTAAACTGTAAAGATGAGATATGTTGTCATCGGGGCTACTTAAATATTTCAATAGACACCGTTTCATTTACAAGAAGTATACTAAAAAACTAGGTTAAAATAATATTTTAACTGTGAACTATTTCTTACTGCCTGTTGCCAACACGTCACTGCTCTCGCTGTTGTTAATTCATGTTTAAAAAGAAATAAATATTACAAGTTTTAGAAGATATTAATTTAAAGATTCATTTATTCAATAATAAAGTACTCTAAAGTTAACCACAGTGTTACATATTTGTGGAATACGGGTTATTGAAGGTTGATTTTCATAAGTCGCTTCCAATCGGGTATGGACTATAGCCTTGTAACCACGCATGCACGCACACGTCGACAGCCTGCCGACGTCACTGCACTCTTCACATGTGAAGAGTGCAGTGACGTCAGCAGGCTGTGTGGGGGAAGGGAGGAATGCCAATGACTACGGCCACTCACGCTTGTCAAAGACAATCAGATATCTATGAAATGATGCATTTATAAATAAGTAGAATTATTTAATTTTGTGCTATTTATCATTTGGAAAAAAAAAAGGCTGAAAAATCTTTTTAAAAATACAGTAAAATATATCTAAAATGCAGTTTTAATGTAAAGTTGGTTAAAAAAGAATTAAAATATGTAAATTTTACACTTTGCCACGACAGCTGGTAACATTTTTCAGATAGCCGAATGTTCTTGAATTTAATTTCAAGTTTCGTACTATTTCTAGGGAGATCTAAAGCCACTATGTCCTGTGAGTGCAGTCATGCATGAATGCCCTGTCACGATAGGTGGCTGGTGTTGGCAACAGTTGAAGTACAGGGCTATATACTGTACGTGAGATGGCATAGTAGACAGTTGGTGGTTGGTGTTGTAGCGAGTTGAAATATATTTAACTTTTACCACCAACCGACCAATCAGAGAGCTTTCAAAAGTGCTCGCTCAGTTTACCTGTGTTCATATATTTACTCTCGTTTCGTACACATCAACTTCGACCTCGGCATAATGTCAGCACTTGCGCCTAGTATTTACGTTGTCCGTCCCTCTTCATCGATTATGGTGCATTGCGATTTGCGATGTTATTTGTTGTGGGAAGATTGGTAGTCACTGATATATGGTGGTGTTGGTTGTCGGTTGGTGTGCGAGAGTCTCGTGGTACAATAATCGTAGTTGGCACTGTCGTAAATTGTTTCGTGGTTGTGCCAGCAGATATCAGCTAATTCTTTATAAAGTCGTTTTAATGGCTATTCCTGGAATCTAGATTTTTATAACCAAGCGGACAAGGCTTTCATTCCTAAGTGTTTGACATATTTGAATGAAGTTCGCTTAAATAAGCCGTTTTATAAACATTGTTATTTTTTCTTCATGCAAAACATTTAGTTCACTGCATCTTATAAAAAACTAGCTGATCCCGGCGAACATTGTTCCGCCTATATCACGTTCTACTTTACCTTCTCGATGCGTTCTCTCTATTACGGCTGGTACGTCGACCAATGTTTGACCGTGGTATCGCTGCAATTTTTCTCTTTTAGATCAACAAACATTTCCTGCAAGTATGGGCAAAATCAGTCCATAAATATAGAAGTTAGTCTCCAGCGCCACCTATCGGAATTAAACATAACTAAAAGCCTTACTCGCCACTGTAAGGAGTTCCCTTACAGTTGGTTCTTACGTATCATTTCGCTGAATATTAATTTGATCATAAAATGGTTCACATGTTAAAATAAATCATCATTTAGCGTATTACTAAAATTTCCATATAAAGTATTTTGTTAAAGTTTTATAAGATTACTGTTAATCTATACAAACTATATTACATCGAGAACAATATTTATTTTTGGAGAAGTGCAGATATCGTGAAGGTAACCAGGCAGAGGTTTTTGTTTATGCTGGGAATGTTTGCGTGAATATTAATTGAGAGAGCACGAAATGGAGACTGCTGTAAAAAAAGTTTGTTGAAATAAGTATATAGTTGCTACTAGTGTCCTGTGGATGAAGAGGATGTCCTTTAGTCTTGGAGAGTATCGTCCACCCCTGATGATGGCTACATCTACGTGTTGGATCGATGTTGCTGAACAAGTTTCATAACTTATGGTTTGGTGGACCTTTGACTTTGATGGCAACCAGATCTTCATGACTCCGTGTCTACAATCAAACTTCTCCAGCCAGTGATTCATCAAAGTGGCTTAGTCTCAGAAGTCCTGAGCATTATTTGATGTGAGGCTCAAGGTCACACACTCGAGAGTTTCCGTTGTTTTGTAAGACTGAGGTGCTGGCCGAGGGAACACGTAGGAGTGCAGTTTCATGGACCATTTGATCGAGCTTAATATTCATGTTTAGCTAGCATGGAATATTTAGGAAACATCTTAAAGTTTATTTTCTAAAAGTAATCGTATTCTTATTATCATTTTGTTCATTTACTGACAACAGATAGTAGTTCTTCCTTCTTTGATTTTTTTTTTTAGTTGTAGGATTGAAGGGAATTTGTGACATGTTGTTCTGTGTAGCGTTAGAATTGTCTGTTTATAAAAAGATGTAAACTTGATTTTTACACGTGCTTTCTGTCGGTAAAGCGTAGCTTAAGGTTGCACTGTTAAATAATTACTAGTACAAGTTTCTGCCATTATGATCCCAGTAAGCATAATGATTTAAGGTGAAAATTCTGAAGATAAAATTGGGATTTTTTCTTCATACTTTTTCTTCAATATCATTAACAAGTTGGTGTTAACAAATATACCTGTGAAAAGGCGCCAATATCTCTACATCCATGAACTACACTCTTATAAATAATTATGTACGAAACTCTACACCACCTCAATAATATAAGGTGTGAATATGATCTCAAATGGTCCAGTGGTTTGTCAGTGATGATGTAGTTTAGTCACACACAAAGGATTTTATATATAAAGATAATATTCACATAGCTAACTTCAAATTGTCTGTAATACTACAGTTACTTCACAAAAGCCTGCAAATAAAATACATTTGTATGGTTTGCTTTAACTTGTGTGTGCTACTTACACACATGGGAGTCTTAATAATGTTACAATTTCGCTCTCTCTCTCTCTCTCTCTCTCTCGAAATTTTGTGGGCTAAACCAAGTTCATTAAAGGAGGGAGGTTTTAATTAAATAAAAGTGTTAGTTATAATTTCCTAATTTTATTTGCAACATCTAGAAACATAATTTTCTCAACTCAACATCTCACTATAAATTGATATCACTCACTGTTTACAACTAATAACTTCAATTAATACAATTTATAATTACCTCAAAAAATCAATGAAATTAAATAATTAAAAATCAGTCCCATTAGACGGTGTATCAAACCTTTTCAATTATTTGGTAAATTATGTGTCCATATTCAACAGTGCCAATATTTACACTAAAATCAGTATTGCATGCGCATTCAGTCCCACCTCAGTTTAGTCCGTGTCCCGCCAGTCCACAATGTTCTAGAGTTCTCCAAGCGCCCTCACGCACAGTAGACTTCACTCGCCGGGTTTCACGCCCTCTCGTCCATTCACACCAAGAGCACATCGTGGTACTGTACTTCGCAACCGCACTCAGCTAGATGGCCTTCGCCAAAGACAGCTGGCCGCTGGACCACGGCAGTATATATAGTGTCGTAATCCGTCACCCAGAATTTTCTCTAACGCGTGCGCTGCGCTGAACGGCCTAATTCCCAGAATATTCTTGCGCTTTCTACAGGTGTTGGCTTCTTCAGAGGGCGGAGGAGGAGGGGGGGGGCTGTGACGCCAGCGAGTCTCGCCTCTGTCAACCATTCACGGGCTTCCCAGGAGATGGGAAGCAAAAGGCAGCGAGCGTGTCTTGCCGAGGGGAGCGGAGAGTCGAGGTGGGTCACTCCCCACAGCGCAGGACAGCAGCCCGGTGCCAGCTAGAGCGCGTAGCAATTATAACAATTGCTGGTTACTTATTAACAACATATATGATCAGCTCGAGATAAATATTTTTATTTTCATGATTATTTACCGCCACTTCAAAGCTTTCCCACTGTCACTCGTTCAGAAACTAGAGAACGCACTCTGATTGGTCAGTTGGTGGTAAAAGTTAAATATATTTCAACTCGCTACAACACCAACAACCAACCACCTATCGTGACACGGCCTTCATGGGTGCTCTCACAAGAGGCGGGGGCTTAACATCTTCCTAGAAATAGTATGAAACTTTAAATTAAGTTCAAGAGCATTCTCTATCTTACCTATTTTATCATTCTATAGTGACATTTTTGGAAAACAATGAGGTTATTTCAGTTTTGAAACAAACCCCAAGAAGACAGACTTTGTGCTGTAGGGCGTCAATGAAGAAAGTGTGATTCAGAAACATGCTAGTTTGGGACTGAAAAAAAAAAAAAATGTAAAGATTTCATTCTAAAATTATTGTTTCTACTTTTTTACTGTAAATCCCTAGTCTTTATTTACGCAATGGGACACTTTATGTAACATGCGTAGCTTTTTATAGTAATTAAATTATTATTTCATAAGTCTGACTGAATTATACAGAAAACTGAATCTGAATTGAGATATATTATGATGGTGTATACTGTTATTTATTCGAAGCCCACCCAGCTTCAAACCCTGGATGCGCCATGTGTAGAGTAAACTCAAATATGATGCTGGATACTTTTATTCGCGTTAATTTTAGTCACTGGCGTAGGCAGAATCCTCCCCCCCCCCCCCACCCCCCGTGAAGACAGCGCCTATAGAAATATTTAGAGCTGCAGAACGATATATGTAGACATCTATATTTTTTATTTTACTCATTTTTACTGTTTTAATATACCATTATGCTTGTATGATTTCTTATTTTACTAATAATCAACTATATCTTATTAATTCGTACTTAATATTACGCGTATTTGGGAGAGGGCCGGGGTTGAACCCGGGCCTCTCTCTTACCCGTCTGCCCTCTGATTTTTATTTTATCACTCTTCTCTCCTATTCTCTTTACCGCGAATGGTTTACTATTAACAATTTAAGTATCATCTACTGAATATTACTGCTTTTGGTTACATTTGTATACCTATAAAATAAATATATTAAAAAATAATGAGGCAAGTAGTTTACCATAAGTTATAAATACTTGAACAAACCAAAGCAGAGTAGAGCCCGAACCCAACGTTCGACGCCGCAGTTGACAGTAACCAGTCGCGGCGAGACTGGTAAGGTAAAGGTAGAACTCGTTCTCCATTTCAAATAGAACTCGTGTTTAACGGCGCTTGGACAGTTGATGTACCGGCCGCGGTATCTGCGTCGCTAGGCAACGCTTTCCACTCGTGCAATGCGATGAATCACTTTTGTGTGGGCCAGCAGGGTGTGTGTGGGCAAATGTAAATGTTGATGAAGTGGATGAGGTGGACAAAGATGGGTGGAGGAGAACGTGGAAGGGGGAGGGAGAAGGAGCAGGCGGTTGTGTTGATTGGGGGGGGGGGGGGCAGACAGAGAAGGAAGCACATGAGCAGTGTTGCGCAACGCCATGTGTCGCAGTCGGCACTAACTGCCGGCTGGTGTCGACTGTGTCGAGTCGATCACAGATGTTGAGAGGCACTAATTGCGCGAAAGCAGGAGTGGTCGATGTGGCGGAACGGTGGGGGGAGGGAGCTACGGCGTAGCGCGCCAAGGAGTATAGTAAGGAAAGAATTGCAACTCATCTATGTAAGGCTTGGTTCACACTTGAAAGTGCGCCAGTCCAATACTTTTAGACTTCACGAAGACCGCATAAATATTACGAGTATTGAAACATTATAGTACTTGAAGAACTAACTTTATTATGAAAGCTTTTAAAGTGCACGACTGACCCCAGGTTCGTCAAAAACAATGCGTAAGTAGGAATACGAAAGCTGGAACCTATATTGGAAGTTAATAACTATTAAAAAGATTTTTTAGGAACTCAATTTGTTCGAGAAACTTGTTTCTGGAGAAATTAGCCACAAAATTAAATATTGAATAGCTTGCAAGTCTCATAGTCACAAAAATAAAAGTTTTTAAGCGTAATTCATTAAATCAGTAGACGAATCATCAGTTCATCATACTTTTGAAGAGCTAGTTCAAATAATAAAATATAATTGTCAATAGACAAGCTCACATCCGACCACCATTTTTTTTTTTTAAACACGGAACACTTATTAACCATGTAGCAATTATTAGCAGCCAGTCCATGTCTGTCAAATATATTATTGAAGTAAGCACTCAGTTCGTACTGAGCGTTGTACGAGGCGATTCAGACGAACTCCATCACACATGGTGGTAGGTATGTCACAAAAGCATAACAGTAACATAGAATAAAGATGAGGTAAAAGCTGTTCACAGTTAATTGAGCACTTATGAAATAAACCTTTACAAAATTTCACTGGCCTTACAGGCCGTTCATGGTAAAGTGAGCACTTTCGAGACCCTAGTTTCTTTTTCCTACCAGCCATTTTTTATCCTTCCGCTACTTTTTAAAATAACTATTGCTTTGTAATTAATAGACATAGTATAAATGTTTCACCAGACTCAAAAGTTAACTTCTAGACTACAATAAAATATATTTATTAAATATTGTTCCCAATTAACAGGGCTTGAAAAAGTGCTCGCATTACCATGAATAACTTACACCTGCATATATTTTAAGGGTGCACTGACTGGTATGCATCCAGTAAGGTTGGTAACAACTGAAGGAAAGTAGTTCCTTTTTTTTTTTTTTAGCACAGAATTAAAAGTGTTACATTAACATTTGCGGATACTGAAGTGGTTTCTTTTTCTTTCTTTTTTTTTTCTTTGCCGCATTTGGGTGTTGAAATGATTAAATTTATAAAATATTTACATTACTCATAATTTCTCAGTTTAACATTTACCGAAGCACGGATCAAGTTGTCAAGCCCATGACAATGTTAGTTTTACGTATGATGGAAGAATACACATAGTCCGTGCAAGTAGATCTTAAGCAGGGCTTCCAAAAGTGCTCAGTTTACCGAGAACAGCCTATAGACCAATTGTTTGTTGTCTGCATAAGTACGCAACATTGACCTACCTCAAAGCAACACAACTGTCAAAGTCACATGGTCAACAATGATGGACGTGTTTGTTTATATCGTAAAATTTAAATGACAAGCACTTTTATACTAATAAAATGCTTTTACCGATTTGAATTTAATCACACACAAAGAACCCAAAATATTCCAATTTGCAGACTGACTCTACCTCCACCCCCAAAATGACTCCAAAATTACTCCCAATGACTAGTAATGACTCCAAAATTATTCTAAAATGACTCCACAATGACTCGTAATGACTCCATAATGACTCCTCCTCCAAACTGACTCTAAAGTGACTCCTCCGCAGGAGTCAGAGACTGACTAATGCACGTGATGTCTCAGTGCCTTCACGCGATTGGTCAGCTGCGATCACGTGAAAACTCGGTGATTGGCTGGTCGGTGTCTGCAATGTATTAATGGTGCAGTACGATTGGTTCTAAGTCAATATGACGTCATAGAGCTTGCATTCTCTATATTATAAGCAGTAAGGAGGTCAGCTGAGAGGTGTAGCTTAACAGCGGCTGCCGTGAAAGGTTGATCGTCTCGGCCAGCTTCTGCCTCTTCGCATCTATGTCTTATTCTGCATCTGCGATGTCCTCAGGCACTCCAGAGCTAATGGTAGCTACGGCAGTGCCATCAGCTTCTTCGGGAGTGGTACATAGAACATCATTGTCGGTGTTACCTGCTTCTTTAGCTCCAGCACTTATATCTCCAACAGGTCCGTCCGAGTCTTTGCCTGAACCACTATGTCTTCATCCATGTCTCTTCTGTGATAAGACAATTACTTTCAACCATAATGTATAGTGACATGTGTGCTTTAATTGTGCCAAGACTCCCTGTCGTATGTCATATTTGTGTGACAGGTGCAGTAAGCAGTTCAGCCGTAGAGACTGTTTAATTAGACACGTGAAGATCTGTAAAGGTGAAGTGCATTTCTCGTTCAGTACTTCGGTACCAGGCTTACTGCAAGAAGGTCTCTTGTGACTTATTTCGAGTTTTTGTTTTCAAGGTCATTCAGGTCATGGGTCAAGGTCAAGGTTACCTGCACCCATTATGGTCGTAGTAGTCAATAATGTAATGTGCTTGTTGATTTTTATGTATTTTCTCGGGTTTTTGTTTCCAAGGTCATGTGGTTAAGGTCATTGGCTTCCAATATGGCAGTAGTAGTCTGTAATGTAATATGCTTGTTGACTTTTATGTATTTCTCTCGAGTTTTGGTTTTCAAGGCCATTGAAGGTCATGGGATCAAGGTCAAGGTCACTGGCTTCCAATATAGTGTTAGTAGTATGTAACATCATATGCGTGCTAACATGGATTTTTTCTCCAGTTTTGTTTTCAAGTGCATTGAAGGTCATGGGGATAAGGTAGACGTAATCTGCATCCAATATGGTGGCAGTAGTTTGTAACATAATATGCTTGTTGAAGTTTTGTATTTTTTTATATATATTTTTTTCTAGATCATTCAAGTTCATGGGATTATGTTCAAGGTCATCTGCATCTAATATAACTGCTACGATGTCTGACAGCATGAAGATGGCTGACTGGGTATGGGCGAGGGGGGGGGGGCGGAGGCCTGCCTACTAATTTGTTAGGTGAGGGGGGAATCTCAGGAAATCAATTTTTTTTTAAATACATTTTTAAATAATTTCTAATAATACATTTTTGGGATTTCGTGGAACTTTTTTGGATTTTCTTGAAATGTTTTGGGGTCAAATAATTAGGTCAAAGGTCCTGACTGGTCTGCTCTCCTGGCTCGGGGTCACTGATCCGCCTCTCCTGCTCTAGAAAAATTGGGATTTTTTTTTAGTGAAAAGGGGATATTTAGTCGATTTTGAGGGGGAAATAGATGGTGGACGACGACGTTACGACATGGCGGCCGGACGGCTCCGGTCCCCTGTCGCCTTCCTCGAGAACCTTCCAAAGCTACCTACTAGCATGGTTGCATGTCTTTAAAATTTCTTCTTTTTAAGTCGTATGGATGTTGATAACTTTTAGAAATGTCTGCCGGTAGACTGGTACCTGTTCTTTCCTTTATATTTATATCTTGCGAAATTTCTTCGTTTCTGCTGCATAATTTTGTTACTCCATTTTTTCAGCTACATACTTAAACAACTTCGTTGAAAATGTTCTACCGTGCTCTGATTGGCCCCATGTTATTCGATAAGAAATTAAATATAACAATTTCCTTCTTGCATTACATCAGGACAGTTGTGAATCTGTAAGTTCAAAATTATTATTATCATTATAATTAATTCTCGTGCGCACAATCAATGTCCTATGATTCCTGTATCGCTTTTAATTGCGAACCCAGCTTAACGAGAGAATCTCATTGATTTGTTTGCCGAAGTGGGTTTTACTTTACTGTCAATGTTTAGGACAGAGTAAACTACCAAATTTCACTGGTATTGGCAGACAATGCACATCAAGTGGTCAGCCTGTATTTATTTCGAGACCGCTCTACGTTCTCTGGGCAATATTGTTGACATAGTCCATTCATGGACACTTCCTACTTTTCTGAAGCCCTGCTAATGTTCTGCTTTTAGGATATTTCTCCGCCACGTGCAAACAAAGCTGGACAATTACACCAAAGTGACAACGCACCGCATTCGTGCGCATTTAGTTTAATACTAGTTTCCATGATAACTGCTTCTTCCTAGGCGTTACCAACACACCTATTTTCTCTTTGTTTAAATATATATATAAATAAATTATAAATTAAATATTAATAGTTGTAGATAAAATATAAGTGAATGCCGAATTTGACCAAAAATAAAATATTGAGTCAGCAGAAGTGATATTATATATATATATATATATATATATATATATATATATATATATATATATATATATATATATATATATATATATATATATATATAAGCTTGTGATACGTGACTTAGTTAGGGGGAAAAATATGTTATATGTACATAGGGCGATTTTTCAAATGTGCGATTCGAAAAGTGTGAAGAAACAGTGAATGACCTGTAGCATCATTTATCTGCAGTTTTTTTTTCAAACCACAAATGCATTTGAGAGAATAAAAATCGTTACCATGAAAATTAAATACTACTTCATAGACAGTTTTGTGCGAATATTCGCAAAAATAAACGTGGCACGAACAAAACAGATGGAGCGGCACATAGACAATGGCGGCTATATCTAGCAGATGTACACATGATCAGCCAATAGTAGAACACGCGTGTACATTTCATCTCACTGAGGGGCGATGTCCTGGACAATCTTGTAACGATAATCCCCAAACATAAAGTCACACTAACGAGCTAATGTGGCAAGCTCCCCGGCCTCCTATATGGCTATTTATACTGGACTTACAGTCTAAAACCCACCTAACGACACTATATATAGGGGCGTAGGAGTTCTGACCCACTTTTGATTAATTGGATCATCGGTTTGACTACTCGGCTAATTAATCTGTTTAATTAATCCTATGAAATAATCGGATTAAGGTATGTGGACACCCCGTAAGATGAAGGGCTTAAATGGAAAGGCACAGCAAACCAGGTTAAGCGGAGAGGCCCTTGGGAAATCTATGCGACTGTCACGGAGGATAAAAATAATTTCCTTTGACTGGATTAGGGTTGGAGAAAGTAGCCCAAGTTGTCAGTTAGCGAAGATAGACTTTGTGATTTTGGTGCGAGGTGATATGAAATGAGAGTGCGTCAGATTTGTAACCAGTCTCGCGCTGCAACGCGCTGGTTGTGGGGGACAGAACTGAGCCACCCACCCGATAGATGCCTGCCATCGTTCTGTAACATGGATAAAAGTATTAAGATGTTGCAGACATAAGAAGGAATGAAAACTTACAGCCAGGTGTAATATTTCTATCACCTTGCCTGCGACCTCGCTTGCAGGCCGAGTGTAGTGTTGTGCTTGTGTGATTGTAAGAGTGGATACACAACCCCCCACCTTCTGATGCCGCAAGCCACCCCGCAGCGGGCCGATCTCTCAGTTATTGCTGAGAGCTGCGATGGCTGAGTGTTCGAGCCTCGGAAGAGGCGGTGGCGAAGGGCCATACATCCAAACAGCTGTCGGATGGGAAAAGTGTTGCAGCACATGTGTGTGTAGTGCACTGTGTTTCACAGGGGCCATCTCCGAGACAGGGGCTTTACAGAGTTTACTTCGCCCTATTCTGTTATCACATAGCGCTTCGCTAATGGTTTGTTTATTATTTGGTAAGAGAGTGTAGGGAGTGTTATTTATTTGGTGCAGTAATACGTGTTTCCAGGTGTTAATTATTAGCACGTTCCAGACGGACGTACGACTAAGGCTGTTCGCATTTGAGCACTCCTGTAAGCTCTGCAAGATCTACATTTCTCATCGTTTTGTGCCGTTCTTCCAAACGTTATATTTACATTGCAATGGTCCTAATGAATTTACCCATGCATTAGAAGAGAAAATGTAAATTTACTGAGAATCTAAATGTGTTTATAGTATACCAGTCATTACTGTAATGTGCATAAAATAGAAACACATTAACTTGATTTGCCACAAATATACACATTATTCTCGCAAGTCTTTTAACTTTTTTTACTTAATGTGCTGCCAACTTAATTAAATGGGAGACGCATGCAGTTAGCATGTACTGCAGCTTATACATAGTCTCTTCGCAGTTTCTGCACACTTTCTGAATCAAACCTTTAAAAAATACGCATGCATGACGTGCTTGGAAATCTTTTTTTAAAATCTGTATTGTGTCACAAGCATTTTATACTTGTGTTAACATAGTACCTTATTTTGGTTAAACTGAATAAGATTAATTAAAACAGAGAGAATTTGTCGTGTTGGTAATCCCTAGTAGGAAATAGTTCTTACGCAAAACATTATTAAACTAAGTGCGCATGAATGCGGTGTGTGGTCTTTTTGGTGTAATTCTTTAGACTCTATTGAGCTTTGTTTGCAAGAGACGGAAGTAAAACTTAGCAGGGCTTCAGAAAAGTTCGAGGTAAACAATGAATGGACTATGCGCAGTTAATGAGCAGTGATTATTTTTCAAATGTTTTCAAAAGTGTTCACTTTACCATGAACAACCTGTACATGTAAACAACCATTTTTGATGTTTTGGTAATTTTCTTCAAGTAACTACTACGTTTTCTTGTTAGCCACTACTCGAGCTATTTCTCTCTTGACTTCAGCTGTCCATCCCTGTACGACAGAAGAGCCTTTATTTGTGGCTGTAGTGTTGTGTACTTGTCAAATATTGTATTGTCTTGTCACTGTGTGTACCTTGTCATGTGCAATAAACAATATTACCAATCAATCAAAAAATCAAAGCAAACACCGGCCATATTGGAAATGGTATATTTTGTTGACAAAATGATCACGAGATCCAATTTTGTATACAAAAAAGGTGACCTATTTGGTAATTTGGTATTATGTATTTAGCATATGTTATTTCTAAACTTTTTTTTTTAAATACACCACGCATGTTTTAAAAAGCAAGTAAGTTTTGTGATTTGTGTATATATTTCGCAAAAAAATATTTTTTTTAAATTCGTTATTGCATAATGTATCATTTGTTATTTATTATCATATTTGCAGCATTCCAGTGAAGATTGTAGACATATTTGTCCGTTTTGAGAATTAAATTTAGATAAAAAAAATTTGCAATACTACTAATGAAACTTATGAAATGACAAATTACCAAATAACGAATTTGTTATTTCGGACGCGGCCTCTGTTCACTGTGCGTGTTTGGCGATCGTGTGAATCAGCCTTGAGGAGTTGGTATTCCGTACTGTACCGTAGCACGCAGGTGGGTGTGGTGGTGTGGGGAGTGTACAGGCGAGAGCACAGCCACAGCGCAGTAGCGCGCGCTACGACCTAGCTCGCCCGGGGCACAGCGCAGCGCACAGCTGCTGGCTGTATCGACCGCGGCTGGCTGCCGCTGCATTGCCAGCTCTCTTCGCGCGTGCTTGCGGCCGGGCTGCCAGCCGCCGCGCGCTGTTGCCAAGTCGCCGGCCCTGCTGCTTCAAGCAAGCCACAGCCATTCCGCTCCGCTGTTAACGTCGCGCTCCGCTCCTTCGCCCGCGCACAACACCGGCATAAGTCGCTCCTGTCGTCTGTTCGTGCCACTGCACAGGGTTTTCACGGCGCGGAGTTGAATATAGCTTTTTCGCGGTTTCTTCACACTTTTTGAATTAAACCTTCGAAAAATCACCCCTAGTGTAACGTGTTTAGTTATTGCCTATATATCTCATGTATCACAATCGTTTTATACCTTTGTTAACGTAAAAGTATCGCATTTTTCGTTAAATTGAAGTCTCACCTCTAATTTGTTTATGCATTATAATACTTCATTATTATTTTTAATACGATTAAAAACAGTGAGAAAACATACATGTTGGTAATGCCTAGTAAGAAAGAGTTCTTATGCAAAATATTATTCGGTGCGTTGTCCTTTGGAGTAATTTTCTGGTCTCAGTCAAGCTTTGTGTACACGAGGCGGAGGAATATCATGGCAGTAGAGCTTTAGCAGGGCTTTTGAAAAGTGTGAAGTAACCGAGAATGGAATATACTCACGGGACCAAGATTGTTTCTAAAGACAAATAAGTGGGGCCGCGGTGGTTTAGTGGCCAGACTACTCTCCCCCACAAAGGCGAACCGGGTTCGCTCACCGGCGGGACCGCTCACGGATTTTCGCATGCGTGAATCGTGTCGGACGATGCCGCTGGTCGAAAGGTTTTCTCGGGGATATCCCGTTTCCCCCGCCCTTGCTTTCGGCGCTGATCCACACTCGCTTCGCTTCACCCTCATCGGCTCTCGAGATATCGATGTTAAGAGCTGCCCAAATCTATCCACTCACCCCACAATTAAAAAACAATCTTATTTGACACTCCTTATTTTACACTTAGAATCCTATTATGTTCACGTACTTACGAGAGACACTCCCAATTTGCTTGTACCTGTGAAATAACTCGAGTGGCAGGTCCTTGTAAGTCTTAGTTATAGGCTGTTCACGGAAAATGTGTACTTTCGAAAGCCCTGCTTAAGGTCTATTTGTATGCACGTTGTGTATTACTCCAACAATTAACGTTGCCATTGGCCTCGTCGCTTTATTCATGCGTCGTTAAAATGAAACTTAGTATAAGAAAAGTAAATATTTTACCAATATACTCATTCTTACACTTTGATGCATTAAAAAATACAGAATTCGAAATAAATAATTTAAGTGAGCACGAATGGTTACCTAACACCTTTTATTCCACTTTAATGTGTGGAACTACTTTCCATCCATCATTACCAACTTAACTGGGCGCATGTCACTCAGGGCGCCCGTTCAAATATATGCAGGCAGAGGCAGTGACAGTGACATTTTTCTAAGGATGATTTCAAAAGTACTCACTTTATTGTGAACAGCCTTTACCTAACTTTCTTTATTTTTTGGAGAATAATGATGCGGAAGAAATATGCTCCCTCACTGTTTAATACATTTTAAGACCTTTATTAACATGCGTTATACATTGCCGCAATGAAAGATTTCACCCGTGTACTGATTTAACAACGACCGAGTGAGATGTGCGTAAATTAACGAGTTAGGCCTAATTGAAATGTGCAAGTTTTTGAAAGTCACTATACGTGGGGCCAGATGATATGCTGTACATGTGCGAGGTCCTACAGCATACTAATTAATACCTGTTCATATAATGTATGTGTAGACTAACGTCAACAAAATTGCACACTGCCAAACGCCGAAGTTAAGATTTTTTATTTGTGAATGTTAATAATAATAATAGTAATAAAATAATGATGATGATGCACTAGACGGATAAAATGTGTCCCAATGGACTCTTAATAAATGTTTGCTTGAGAGTTGCATCCAAGTAGTTGTGCATACCTTAAACCGTACCGTAGGCCGATATTTTTGCTCGCCAGAAAATATGCCATAATAGTAAAAGGAAATAGATGAGTCAGGGACAAGGGCATAGAGAGTAGAAGCCAGGTGCTGGAAGCTACCATCTTGGAATTTCCCTTTTCCCCTAAAATTTTCCCTTTTTTCCTTAGAAATTTACCCTTAAAAAATGCCCATTTTTCCCATTTGCAAAAAACCATCCCCAAAACATAACCTCTCAGAATCCGAGCAGGAGAGAATGACTCGTGATCCCGAGCCAGGGCAAGCGGACCGGTGAGGGCCGACAGAGAAATAGCGGCCATATTAGTTTGATAGGCATAGGATATGCCAAATCGATACAAGGGATCCGGGATCAGAGTCAGACCTAACTATTAAACGTCTTGGATCCAGGTGACCTTGACCTTTGACCTTGAATTACCTTAAACCCAAAAAATTCCAAAAACATTTTTTTAAATGTTAAAAATTAAAAATAAAATAAAAAGATTATCATAAATACTATAAAAGATTATTTTCAATTTATTGAAAAAGTATTTAAAATGTTTAAAAATTTTTAAAAAAATCCCAAAAATTTATAGAAAATTTATTATTAAAAATTTATTAAAATATTATTTTTAAAAACAAAATTGCGAAGGTTGCCCCTCACCTCTCACCTATACTCATTCCGCCATCTTGGTATTTATCTCATGCCATTTGTTTATACATTGCTGGAGGCCACCATATTGTTTTTTCGTCTGTCATTTGTTCATATATTGCTGGAGGACGCCATCTTGGATTTTTAAGTTTGTAATTTGTTTATAAGTTGCTGGAGGATGCCATTTGGTTTTTTCATTCGTCATTTGTTTCAGAGGCCGCCATCTTGAATTCCATATGTTTTCATCACCTAGGCAGTGCTAGTGTATCAATTGTCGATATCGCTACCAGGTGATAGTAGTATTTGTTTATGTCTTTAAAGTATAGGTTATGCTGTTGGCACCCTCCATATTAGATTCTATTTTCGACACATAGGTGGCGTTAATTTCGCAATCAGCTTCTAGATAAGCTGATGGCACTCATATTTATAGACATAGGAAAAATCTGTAATTTTTCATCCTGTTAAAAAAAATATTTTTTTTTTTTAATCATCCGTATAACTACATGCAAGATGCGGACTTTTGACTACCTGCATAATTCATTAAATATATGTTTTATATAAAATTTAAAGTTGTTGAATTTTAAGAAGTGTTTTTTATTTAATTATATATTTGTACATATATTACAATAGTATTTTATACAAACTTGTTAATTAAATTTATTTTATCTCTGTGCCTTTTAAATTTTAATTATATTCTAGCAAATTATGTGAACATGATTTGAAACACACTTTATCTTTCACACACATTTTTTAAATTCAATTAATTTATTACATTCGTTCATGCCTTCGAAAAAAAAATTACAATAGTCTTCAATATATGTGCATATCAATATATACAACTTTGTTGTAGGTTACAGTATTTTATGCATTTCGCTATTCACACTCATGTTGTCCTTGTGCGAAAACACCATGAGATTTATTACACCAACACACTGTGCAGGACAGGGTGTGTATGCAACTACACTTTTGAGGACATGTACCGAAGTCACAAGAGACCCTCTTGCAGCAAACCACGTACCGAGGTATTGATGGGCAATGCATTTCACCTTTACTGGTCTTTGCATGTCTAAGGGCCTGTATTATCACCGGCTTGATAAAGTCCAGAATAAAAGTTATAAGCTAGATAGCCCAAAAATACGTATCACGACTCGCTGATACCTTATAGCTATCTATCAGCATGTCAAATTGGGTTTGAGAATTATGGCGGCAGGTGATAGGAGACGAACTGTATTTGACAGCAATTCCGATGATAGGGTTTTGGATGAAATGTTTCGCTGCGCTAGAAATGCAAAGGCGACACGTATTTCAAATAACTTACCTTTTCTGTCCATGTATTTGCATTGATTTTTTAATTTTTATTGTCTTTTCTGACCGAATTAAATGTACTAATCCGATGAAATGCCGTTGCAATTGAGTTTTCTTCCGTCAAAATGTATATACACTGTCTAGCAAAAAGTCATTGAGCACCTGTCCACAATGTTTGCTCGGTGGTTGTCACCCCGTTAGACTCTCGTAGGGCCACCTCTTGCGGCTATAACAGCATCCACCCTGTCTGGCTTGCTCTCTACGAGTGTTTGCAGGACATCCACGGGGATTCGTCGCCATTCCTCTTGCAACCATTCCATGAGTTGAGCAATGGATTTTGGCCGCGCCTGACGAGCCCTCACCCGGCGATCCACTTCGTCCCAAAGATGTTCTATAGGGTTGAGGTCGGGACTCTGGGCGGGCCAGTCCAATCGGCGAACATTGTTGTCGGCGTACCACTGCATAATAGCCCTTGAAACATGGCACCTGGCATTGTCATCCTGGAAGTAACACGGATCCATTCCGCAAAAACGCCGCAATGTTGGGAGCATTTCATTATCGAGAATGTTACAATCAACAATAGGTCTCTGTGTTCATGCTACCACGGACAAACACCAGCGGTCCTACGCCAAAGGCCGTGAAACACAAGTCAACTGACGTACTGCATTACCTATCTTCACGGATGCCCAATTTACTTTTTGGTAGGTAGTGTATATGCGAGAACTTGTTGCTAGTGTTATAGAAATATACCTACATTATTTTTGTATTTCACTTAATGTAGATCGTCGTAGGTGTCTTGTTGGAACAGTCGTCTCAGTGAAAGGAATTCACACCTGTCTGCCTCTTCGTAAAAGTGCTGTGTGCTTATTTATTCAATTACCGTAACACTTGAGATATTTGTTGAAACCAAGAAATTTAAACTTCACAATGTAAATACTACGTAGGGTTCTGTTTATTTTATTGGTGGGTTGGGGAACTAAAGTTTCACTTCTTTCGTGAGACGAGATTGTTTTGTGGTTCTTCTTATGAGAGAGTGGCAATTGGAATTCACATCGTTTTGATGAAACAGTGGAAAAGTTTATTCGTACGAAAATATCATTCAATTTACTATAACTGAAAAGTTTTAACTTCATCAGAAGAACTGTATGCGATGAATGTGTCGCTGTCCGCACCTATGCGAGAGATATTCAACACATGAATAGCATTGCAGTTTTTGTGTAATGAACTACACTAAAAGGGCGTTTATTTAGGTCACGTTCATTCGAAAACATCCCGCAAGAAGAGAACGCAATAAATACGTCACTGGTACACCAACGTACGAAATCCACAATGCAAACATCTTCGACAAATTTGACTTTCCCCGTACAAATCGTTAGAAATTCAAAACAATAAATTAGGGTAAACCAAGTTTACTTTAACGCCCAAATACATTTCGAATATTCTAACAACAATTTAAGAAAACATTATTTATAAAACACACAAACCTTCTTCAATGCTGTAATTCACAGACACCCCTCGTTTTTGCTGGGAATCGGTCTTTCCCATCGTATCTTGCCCAGTAACCTCTTACAACGTTTTTAACATAAAAAGCACATGTAAATCGTAAAGATAAACATCAGTTTTGTTCATAGAAGACAAACAGAGTCAATGTTGCCAACGCAACTAAACCAACTGTTAATATATTTAGAGTCCTAATGGAGATTTCTTTGCCAACAAACAGAAAAAATACCAGGCATCGTCCGAACTTCCTTATAATTTGCTGATAGCTATTCGTGTGCTATCAGGTGGTTGTAATACACAAGAGCTGGTAACACACTACTGATAGCCTTGTCAACTGATAGTTATTCTGCACTTATATCAGACGGTGGTAATACAGGCCCTAAGTAAATTGTCGCTACTGTTGAACACAAATATGACATGCAACAAGGATTCTTGACACAATTAAAGCACTCATGTCACCGTACAGTGTGACCAAAAGTAAATTTCTTATCAGAAAAGTGATACTGATGACGACATAGCAGTCTAGGAAATTACTCGGACGGACCTGTTGGAGATGTAGGTACTGGAGCTAAAGAACCAGGCAACGTCGGCATTTGTGTTCTGGGTACCTCAGTTGAAAAGTTTGATGGTTCCATTGAAGATTTCGTATTCATAACAGCTGAAGAAGTCGATGGCACAAAACCAATCTGAAACGATGGTACTGCACGGGTGGCAATATATGCTGGTAGTGATATAGCTATTGCAGCTGAAGAAGTCGATGATGCTGGTAAAACAGGAGACATCTCACTCGAAGAAGAAATCGATGGCAAGAAACCATTGGCAGGCAATATCCACTCCACTTTAACGTAACTAGCCATTGATTACCTAGTGTAGAAGCTATCCGAGATGATGTATCTTTCACGGCAGCCGTTGTCAAAATAAGCCTCTCAGCTGACCTCCGTACTGCTTATAATATACGTGTATGCAGGCCTTATGACGTCATATTGACTTTGAACCAATCGTATTACACCATTAATACATTGTTCGGACACTGACCAGCCTATCACCGAGTTGCCACGCGATTGCAGCTGACCAATCGCGTGAAGGCATTAAGACACCACATGTAGGAGTCACTCTGTAGGAGTCAGTCTGCAGGAGTCAATATATCCATAAATCAGCACTGCACGCACCACAATCGGCACCACAATCGCAATCAGCACTGCAATCGCAATCTGCAACAGCATAAATATTAATAGATGTCACATCTCTTGATATCTTCTGTAGCTGATTCTGCTGGTCGTGGGCCTTATCTCTCACAAGGCTGTCCAGCCTTAGGTACGTTACTAAAGTCTTTGCCATACCACACACAATCGCGGTAGCTCAAACTTGGCTTTAAATATAATCCATATAGGTAGTGCCTACAGACTTAAATTATCCCTCTTCAGACGCCACGTGTCTTCGCCCTATCGGCAGTCAGCATGTCTGTACGAGACTCGGCCAATTAACCAGCAAAATAAAATATCTCTCCGGCCTACTAGGTCATCGCCTGTCTGACGGGGAAACCAAGATAGCTAAAAGCCTTAAAAACTGCACACTTAAACGACGCCTTTAAACATCGCGCCGCTCACGAGATGGATACATCATATCTTACACATACATCTTGTGTTACCACAGCAACCAATCAACAAATTCCTCTATGCAAAGCGGTCCACATAAAATTAACTTGGTGAATGGAAACAGAAAGATTTACAAAAGTAATTATCTGGAAATACGTTTTTTGAGGTCATAAAAACTTGCAATCAGTATTATGAATTACAGCTGGAGTAAATAAAATGTATCTGCCACAAACAAATAATAAGCAAAACAAATATTACATTAACATAAACATTGCAAAAATTAACATAAACATTGCAAAAATTAAATGAGAATAATGTGGCAGGAATAAGTAGTTGTTATACAGACTTTACCCGATAAACGCTCTTCAGCCATATAGCTACCACAAGAACTGCCGATTCACCACCCCAGGGGTACATTTCTGGTTGCGTCGAGGAAGGGGATTACCAGCAGTGTCAGTCAATAACCCGCCGACTTCTCCAGAAGGGGGGTGATGGACGGCTGTCTAGGTAGCTGTCGATCATCCCCCCAGTCAGACGACGTAAGGGCGGCCAGGTAAAGGTGACTTAACCCGCCTTCCCTGTAAACACCCCCCCCCCCCCATTTTCTCATCACACCAACTCGCAGGGGTTAGCGCGGAACAATATGAAATTTTGTCCTATACTGGTTTGTCTTTTTTTTTTGTGTCATTGGCACGACAAAATGTACAGAAAACTAAAATCGTCCGTCATTTTAGGACATTGTTTGGGACCAAATTCTAATTTAAATCCTTATCACTGTCTTTATACTAGTTACAGTCACTTTATACTCGCTGATTTCTCACACATATACCCTCACAATATCCACTGTCCTCAGTAACATCTCATTCCAAATGGCTGCCACTAACACACAAGTCTAATATTTCCAGTCTAGTAGGCCAGCCTCAATCCCTGCTCTCCTGATGCTGGCAGATGACACTCACTGGCCATTCAAGATTGCCGAAACAGATTTTATTTCTAACTACCATATTGCGAAGTGTTAAGTGTAGTCCCGAAGGTAGGACAGGAGCTAATTGCGTCTCAGGGCGAACCCGTTACACCTACAGGAAGGGAAATCATGCAAGGGGACATGCATCGGGCAGAGAGGGATTGGGGTGCCATGGCCAGCGATTGGGGCCATGACATGACTACCTCTCTAAGTGTGCCTATAGTTAAAACTATAACAAAGAAGAGACTGGGGAAAAACCGCCATAGACAACGTAAAAACCCAGTTGACAGGAAATAATTCAAAATTATTCATGCATTAAACAGAAATGCTACGGGATACAGAAGGTTGGAATCTTTCTTTATCAGTAGAGATAAAAGACTAGTAGATAGGGGACACGTGGAATTATCATTGATTTGATGATGGCTTAACCAGTGTGATACTGGCACATCACACATGTGAGGGAAGTGGCGCTATTGGGCCTCTTTCCTCCTCGATTCTCCAGTAGAACCTGAAAATAAAAAAGAGAGAAAGTGTTAGCAATGGCAACACTCACCGGTTTTTACTAGAGCCAGAAGAGACGAGGCAAAGGGATGATTACTAACTAAACGAAAGTGACATTACTAACATATGTCCTCGGGGATGTATGTGTCTAATCCCAATGCTGTCATATCTTGCAGCGAGCATGCATCCGTAGCCATGGGCTGTAAGGGAGTATATTTCCACCCATAATGCTGCGAGTGCACGGAGCTTCGCTTGAGGGGGGGGGGATAATTCATTTAAAACGCAGGGGAGGTCTCTCACCAGCTGCTGCAGAGGGCCGCACGACGCTGCAGACCTCTACAGTAAGCAGAGATGGTCTTGGGATCGGAGAGACGTGCCGCGGCTTATATAGCTGAGCTGACCTGCTCCAGAGGGTTCGTGGCATCTCGAGTCGCACCGACGGAGGCAGTGACCAGATATGTCGCGCAGCCACTCGAAAGTCGTTTGTGCTTCTCCACTTCCCCTTCTCCGGTTACCGGTGGAGTCATTGGAGGACTGCGCTGTGCACAACTCGAGGGGGTTTATGCCACATTATGTAAAGAATAACACAAGTTCGTGGTGATCACTTTCCCCTCACACCTTTCCATGTTTTCAAAGCCATCCACTACTGTCGACGAAAGTTCTCCACTATCGTCTCTGCTTCCACTATTAACACTACATAGCCATACTAGTATTTCACAGGTAGTTTTAACTTTGAAAACTAATTTACTTTTGCAGTACCTAACTTATTGTAGGAGTTAATATTATTACAATTATTTCTCAAAATCAGTGAGATTAGTCAGGTTCTTTAAGGCATGGAGGTATTAATTAAATAAAATAATCCTAATAATATTATAAATGCGAAAGTTTGTATGTTTGTTTGTTACTCAGTCACGTCGTAAGGACTCGACTGATTTGGATGATATTTGGTACAGAGGTAGATTATATTCTTGATTAGTACATAGGGTACTTTTGATCCCGGAAAACCAACAGTTTCTTTAGGGAATATATAAAATAGGCCACCAACAATTAAAACAGAGCACTTGGTCATTATAATTAAGGTTTTATTTTTGCACGTGGGTGAAGCCACGGGTAACAGTTAGTTTATAATACTTTCCTAATTTATTTACAATCAGTACAAAGAAAACACTCTCGACTTATTATCTCACAATGAATGGCCATCACTTGCTATTTACAATTAATCAATTACATCATACAATTAAAAATCACCTAAAATGAATAGATGCCGTCAAATAGCTAAAATAAATTACAATAAACAACCCTCGAAAAAAGTCACTGCTCCTATCTGCATATATTTTAACGGACACACTGGCCATCAATGCACCATTAAAGTTGGTAATGATGGAGAAAAAGAAGTTCCATTTCTTAACATCGAATTAAAAGTGTTAGTTAAACATTCGTGAGTACTGAAGTTATTAATTTTTCTTGCTGTTTTTAATGCATGTAAGTGTAAGAATCAGTACGCTTGTAAATTAATTAAGTTTATGATAATGTCATGATTCCACTTAACCAATGCACGAATAAAGTAATGAGGCTCATGGCAATTTTAAATGTACATAAGGTGTAAGAACACATAATGTGCATCCAAGTATATCTTAAGCAAGGCTTTCAAAAGTGCTCAATTTACCATGAACAAAATATATTTAATTATTTTACAAATTATATGCCCAAATTTGACCATTACAATATTTACCAAAAAGTCCGTATTGCATTTTCATACTGTCCCAATTTAATTCAGTCAAGATTCCACCATTCCGGAATGTTCTAGAGTGCTCCAAGTGCCCCCATTCTCAGTAATCCTACCACGCCCTCTTGTCCGTCCATACCGCAAAAACACTTGTCTGCTGTCTTTTCGTACCCTCTGCCGTCGCCCATCCTCTCAGCTGATGTCTCACACACCATACTTCGCCAGAATCCGCACTTCAGCTATTGCTACTACCAAAGACTGACTTGTCTCCGGCTGCAGGGGTTATTCATAGTGTCGTTAGTTCTGGTCCAGAATGTTCTCCAAATGCTGCGTTGCGCTGAGCGAAAGTAACAGAAGAACAGGCTTACTGAATATAGTCAATTCACGGTTACTTCCAACTTTTCTGAAGCTATGCTAAACTTCTACTTCTGGGATATTTCTTCACCTCATGCAAATTAAGCTTAACGAAGTGTAGAAAATTATACTGGACGTACAACGCACTGCATTCGTGTGCACTTAGTAGTGTAATGATATGCTGGACCTGGCTTGAGGGAGTCGTCCTGGAGGTGTGTGTGTGTGTGCCTGGAGGGCTGGTAGCATTGGCTGCCAGGACGCTTGCATTCGCCTGGGAGGTTGGATAGTCATCGACCCCATCAAAGTGGCCCATGTCGGCAAACCCGGTACGTGCTGTAGACAGGTGAGGTTGGTCGCACTCCATCCACCACGGTTGGAAGTGGCGTACCTCTTCTATTGGACTGCATTCAACCACAGCCAAATAAAGCACGCACTTAACTAATCTGACTGTTGTTCTGGATCATCTGGCCTGGAATGTGCACTGGAAGGTTATAATTTGTTTGGCTGAAGTGGCATATAACGCAGGCAGTAGTGACTTTGTGGTTCTGGGCAACCTTGGAAGGCCCTGTACACATATAACTATAGCTCTGGAAGTTGTCTCCCATCGTACCCTCTGGGACCAGGCACGGTAGGACAGGACTGGACCCTGCTGGCAGATAACAGAATACATGCTATAATTTACAGCATTAAATTAGCTGTCGCCACTTTGACTCTTTTATTTAACACCGAGTGCAATATTTACTGTCTATTTAAACTTAAATTAGTGTCCTTAATTGTCTGTGTTGATTACTGTCAATTAACTCGTACTCATTAGTTAACACCTGTTCAGTCTATCTGTTTTCATAATCTATAATGTCTTTCACTCACACATCTAGTCCAATAGTCCAGCCTGACCGCCGTGTCCTTCAGAACATGGACACTGGCAGTCGCCGTCTTCCCTTCTTCGCCGCTGGCCATGCCGCCCGCTCTTCTATCGCTCGGAATTCATCAGCTCCAACTCCAACAACAACTCGCGGCCCATAGGCTTGTGCGATATTTATAGAGTTCAGGCGATCATCTGGAAGGTTCGACGCACCCCGACTCATGCTGAGAGAGGCGGGGAGATAAACAGAACATTCTTAAAACGATAACCCCAGACATTCAGTGCTTTCAACGATTACAGAAGGCGGCACGAGTCCCGATTGGCTTATCGTGGCAGCGGCACTCTTGTGTAAAACCAGGGGAGCGATGCAGAGCAGCATGCAACCAGGCCACTCACCTACACTTCCAACTTCTCTGAAGACAAACCTGCTGACGTTCTACTTGCATGCTACTCCTCTGCCTCATGCAAGCAAAGTTTAGAAAATTACTCCAGTGGGGCCAACGCACCGCTTTCGTGCACACTCAGTGTATTAATATTTTGCACAACAACTATTTCTTGCTAGGCATTACCAACACACATGATCTCTCTGTCTTTACTCGTATTCGTTATAAATTAATTATAATTTATAAATAAAATAAGAGTAAAAGTTCAATTTAACCGAAAATAAGATACCTTCATGTTAACACAAGTATAAAATACTTGTGATAACAAGTATAAAATACTTGTGATACACGCAGGCATATTTAGGAAACACCTAAACATGTCATACACGGGGCGTTGTTTCAAAGGTTCGATTTAAAATGTGCGAGGAAACCGCGAATTATCTCATATGCTGCAGTGACGGGCACCTTATTGTGTTTTACAGTTAAAATAATTCGAACATATTGATTGGTCATCAGTTTAATTCTCTTTTGCACTTTAATCATTTTCAGATTCGTCGGCACCAAACCACCAATAATTTGATGTTCGGTCTGGAATTGTCAAAATTCCACCATTGGCCAGATTTCCAGTTGTATTGTAAAACTTTGTGCAAAACACCTAGTTTTAAATTTTTCTGAACCGATGCACGAGTACTGAGAACACGAATGCGCTTCTGTAGCTATACAGTACGTCGTCTGAGTCTGAGGGTCAGGACTGTCTGTACTGACCAGGCCAGTGCTGCCAACCGTTCCTGGTGCAGAAGGAAGTCGAAATTCCCTGCGGCGCGGTGTTGATCAGAGATTAAGCCAGTTGCGTACACAGGATTTTATTCTGACAGGCGATGAACCTCGATTTCTGAAGCGAGCACTTTACACAGTAAGAAAAACACCTTTTCCCGTTTTAAAATAGATTTTAATTTCAAGTGGAAACTCAAGGGAAACGTATCGCAATTGTACAATTTTCAGCACATAATTTTCGGTCAATTCTCCAAAATTTGTTTATATTTATTTATATTTTGACTTTTTTTTGGGAAGGGCTGTAGGCCCTTGCCCTTGAGAATTGTCTGTGGGAAAATACTTAATAATCAAGCGCATTAATTTAACTACGGGAACACACTGCGAATGTTATTGTAAATTAGTTTTAATACAAATTTGCATCTGTTTCTTCCAAAGTCTGTCTGTACCTCTGTACCCGTGTCTTACCTACAGTTCGATGAAAAAAGGCTTTTAAGCATAATTTTCTTCCGAGAAATAAACTTAAGCCGTTATTGCTCTGATTAATGGGCGGTAGTTAGTGCTTGCGAGTTATTTTCGACATAAAATGGAGTGAACTGGTAACTGGAGTAAACTGACCGATAAGGTGGGCGTTCGGAAAAAAAAGTAAAGTGAAGCTGTGAAACCCCTGGAGAAGGGAAGGGTTTGGCTTTAGAGGGGGGGGGGGGGATCCAGGCAGCTCGTAAATATACACACACGCTGACGAACGAACAAAGAGGCCAGAGAGCAAAACTGTACAATTATATGGGAAAACTTGCACCGAAAAATTAAATAACGGACCTTCATATGGAAGGTTTTTTTTATTTCTCGCAACAATAACATGGTATTTTGACGGCGCTGAAGAATAATGGTAAGTTTACAAATACTCTGGCGCATAATTTCTGCTTTTATACACACACACGCGCCCGCTTTCACACACACACACACACACACACCTCACTCACTTTCTCTCTCTCTCTCTCTCTCCTCTCTCTCTCTCTCTCTCACACACACACACTCACCCTCTCTCTCACACTCGCACAGAGATATATATATGTGCTTTATTGGGTTCACTGCCAAATACTTGTTTTCAATACCTATTGTAGACACGAAGATTTTCGTTTGAAATCGAAGCAGAGTAGCCACAGCAAGACTGCTTGGGGAAACATTTGCCAGTCTGCAATTGTAGGCATATAAACACGTAAATAAATAAAACAATCAAGTAAACATTTATGAGTGAGTGAACTAAACATTCTGCATGATACAATTATCACATATTATTTGAAGAAATTAAATGTTTGGGTGAAAGGTAAATTGGAAGAACTTTTAATATCGTTTTTTTTTATAATTATAACTTTCTTCGATGTAAAATTTAAGCAAGTGCAAAAATAATAATAATTGTCTAAATGGCGCGTATCCATGGAATGTTTGCCATAATCCTGCTGGCCAATCGTTACACCACAGTAACCAGTGGAAGAATTGCCTGGAATGTTAAAATTAAATTCTTTGACTGCCATTATACTTTTCGTAAAATGTGTGTCCTTGTCAAGGTCATTTAAATTGAATTTATAGCTTTAGTTTAATAAGATAAATAAAATTCGCATATTTTTATAGAACAATCTATGAGAGATGTTAAAGAGTCACGGGAACCAATGTGATGTACATGACGACAAACTGTGCGTCATATTGATGCACATAGCAGTCAAAGTGTTATAGATATAAAAATAACTTACACTAAGGAAACAATGGTGTGTAGAAGCGACGTAAAATGCATTAAGTAGAATTTCCTGCGATTTGCGAAGTGCAGTTTATTGGAAAAAGGAAACTTGTACAGTACCGCAAGACACCTACACATATAATAAAAGGGTCCAAGACGTATCATTACGTTATATCAGTAGTAAAACAATTAGAAGCGAATTTCGACGCGAATAGATAACGAGGACAGGAATAGCGTATACAGTCTGACTAGATAGAGATTTCTGAACGTTCACCCAGATGTCTGAGCACGATAAAATATTTTAAAAAGACAAGTAATCTATGGACGAGAAAATACTTACTGTCCTGTGCTTAATTATATGTGGCGGAAGAACACAGTGTGAGGAATACAAGTAGTCTTAAGCAGAGCTTTCAAAAGTGCTCAGTTTACCGTGAACAGGCAGTAACCATAATACACACACGCCCACTATGGCAATGTGAGATTTTTAGTAACATATTTGCAATGTTTATAGTGTTATAATTTATTTATTTGTACTTAATAACAGGCTTTATATGCCATCCAACAGCACAGAAACGATCTATGACAATATGGCACCAAAACTACAAACAAACAAAACAATAGACGAAACACGTAAGACAATAACATACATTAAGCACAGGACGACCACAAACAATAAAGACAAACACAACATAGAAAAACATAAAAACATAAAATAAATCAAAAAATAAAAATAAATTCTGATAGAAGTAAGAAACTCTGAAGATTATATAAAAATTACTTTATAACATAGTCTAAGGAAAACAACCTAGATAACAACTGTTTACTAAAGAAAAATTATTAACTATTGTAATGTTTAAATAGATCCTGAAAAAGGTTCAAATTTAGACATTTTTATATTGAAATTAGTAACACCTATATATATATATATATGCTATAAATTACTTTATAACATAGTCTAAGGCAAACAACCTAGATAACAACTGTTTGCTAAAGTAAAATTATTAACTATTGTAATGTTTAAATAGATCCTGAAAAAGGTTCAAATTTAGACATTTTTATATTGAAATTAGTAACACACCTATATATATATATATATATATATATATATATAT